>CM066299.1:600000-902500 GCA_033816765.1 Nothopassalora personata
TGTGAGGCCTTGAAGATTACCTTCGTATCAAGGCACCCTTGTCATGTCTAGATGGCTCTTATTGGTCTACATGGCATTGGCTTGTACCGCAGATCTGCGGACTAGAAGTTTCCGATGCGAAGATGCGCTGAAAGAGTATGAGCCTAGCACAAACGCTCAATGAAACGTTCCGTCGTGACACTTACCATGTCCCCTCCAATCCCCATTAGCTGTGCTTGGCGTGCACTTACGGCTCAGCTGCGCATCTCTGGTGTAAGCCACGTAATATGCTGCTCAGACGCATCTCAGAGGTTAAATTCTGAGCCGGGTGCAAAGTCCGTATGGTCGGTACCTGCACGGTTGGTTGTGCCTTCTTTCCTACTTCTCGTGTTCCGAGAGCACGATTGATAGACTTCTAGGTTCATTCGGGAACCATTGAGCATTTCGGAAGAGTACTTTCATAAGGCAGATCTAGAGGCGAAGTCAAGCCAGCCTTCAGCGGCTGTGAGAAGCCAAAGTATGCTATTTGGTGATGGTATGCATTGGTAAGACGAGATTTAGAGACCTGCTATGGCTGAGGCGGGAACCATTGACCAAACTCGCGCGCCATTGCTCTTCCAGTCCCATGGCTATTCTTCGGCTTCTCCTGCCACAAGCTCACCTAGGCCTTACTGCTGCCCGAGCGACTCGCGCGGCCATAGGGCAACGCGTGGCGCATTCGGAGTGGTTGGCAGCTGCGCAGTCACGCTTGCACCTATGCCACGCCCTCCCTTCTCTTTTATTTTCCGATCGAGTCGCCACCTGCACAACCTTGCTCTTCTCCCCCATGAACCAAAATTCTCCCCTATCAACCGAATCACCTTCTGCGCCACCAGACTCGACACAGCTGATTGTCCACGTTATTCATCGTGACCCACAGCTGAACACCTGGCACCGCCGCGACGGCCTTGGTAAGGAGTTTATTCAGCGCAATACCCAACGCGACGGCGTTCTCCTGTACCCAGCGTCCATTCTACACGACGAAGACGATTTAGAGGACCTGCAGAGCTGGACAGACATGCATGACGGGTTCGAAGAGAGGGCCAGGCCCGGGAACGCCTCGGATATGGATATGGTTCATGTTGAAGTTGCTGGCGTCGTGATAGACGAAGTTGCGGAGGCGGATGGCGACTTTGAGCTCAAGGCCGTGGTAGTGCGCGATCTTCAAGTCGGGTTTGGTGCGGGTGTCGAGTGTCGCGCTGGTTAAGATGATGGCTTTCGTGTTCTATAGGTGAGTTAGTGCACCGTGTCCGAAGCGCTGCGAGAATTCTCGTACCACCGCGCTGCCTGGAGCGTCCACGTGTGCCATTGCTGATCTCGATTGTGTGGAGGTGGCGGGCGGAGTTAGTCGTGCGATTGCACAAGGCTGTTATTAGGCGCGATTAATGTGATTGAATGGTTTGCGATGATAGACTGCGCGTGCTGGTAGTCGCGTCTTGTCGTAAAGTTTGTGGGCGAGCAAGCTTGCACACGGCGAGGGAAGTATGGCCGCGCCGCCAAGCACGGCCTCTATTGCACCAGCGAAAGTCGAGCTGTCACTGATCACCAGACTGTTTTTGAGAGAGGGCAATGCGAAGGCCTGGAGTTTGATAATGGCCGAAGTGGTCGCGATCTGATCGCCTGGTGCTTCGAGATACAACGGCATGATATAACCAACAGCACAATAGCATGGCAGAACGCGGCTGTATTCAGCGCTTAATCTGCCCTCTGGAACGACCTCCAGAGCTGGCAGTCGAGACATCAAAGAGAACATTGCAACCCAGGAGCAAGATCATGGACAGATGCTGCTTGAGAGAGGCAAAAGGAATATGGTCAATCTAGAATACGGACCTAGGGCTCAGATATACGCCTCCCCTACTATCTGTAGCGCTGATGTTCTCACCACCGAACTAATCGACCTGGTATGATGCCGTGATGACATAGGCCCTGTTCTCACGCAGTCTACACTTGAAAGCAGCATAGTGCTCGCTAGTCGTTTCAGATTGCAGCTCACTGTCCACCCGCCGGCTCGATCAAGGCTAATCTGCAGTAGAGCGAGGGTCAAGGCTTATGATCGTATCGAGGAGAGCATTACTCATCATGAACAAAAATTCAGGGTTAGCTGGTGCAAATGGCAGCATCCGGGTTTCAGAGGCCCGGGATGTAGGTTCGACTCCTACGCTAACTAACGATTTCTTTTTGCGCGTTGGGCTGAAATCATGTCGAATATGCTGCAGGCACACGGGGCGATCGAGTGTCCTGTCGTCCACTTTTTGGACTTTCTACCCAGAAGTCGCAGCTGAGGCGACCAATGCCCTACGAACGTGAATACAACGTCTAAGGAAATATGCAGACTCTCGCATAGGCATCGATGCCTTTGATAGATATAGTTGACACATCTTTATGCGCTGTGACGCAGTCGTTGCGATGGGGCGAGCAGTGCCAAGAAACACGCTCTGAAGTCAACGCTAAGCCAATGTTGGAAGGAGGACGAAATATGCCATTGCTGCGGCAATTCACCCCTGAATTCACAAACACACACCACAAGACGCATCATACTGATATCAAATTTCCTCACATCGCGCATTCTCCTACGATCTCCCACTGGCACCCCTCACCTTCCCTTAGAACAAATCGAGCCTCGGAACCACGACTTGTGTACGCAGAAAAGGCTCGAGATATAAGTGTAGAGACTCGACCGACTACCGCATATCATGCCTGATCCCAGGCACAAGTGGGATGTCGCCGAGCGCCACCTCCTCCACATCGCCCGCACCGAGACCAACCTCTCGCCATCAGACCTCGAGAGAGTGTTTGCGCAGATCTTCTCGACCGGCTTCTGGCCTGACGGCCTTCCCAACGCGACACGCCTGACCGACGAGTACAACTGCAGATACAACTCCGGCCGATCGCAGGACTGGGCGAAGCATGTCGAGCGCACCAGCTATGATCAAACCCAGCAGCGGGATCGTCAAGAAGCACGCGACAGGATTCGGACTGCTGCGACCACTCTAGGCATTCACGTGAGATGGGCTCCTCTTCCACAGGGAAGTGCTCCAGTGCCGTCTGTCCCAGCGCCACCTGTGCCTGCTCCTACTGCCTCCGTCAACCGCCCACAACGCCTGCCGGCCGCATCAACTTCGTCCCGCGCCACGCCTGTAAAGTCCAATAAGCGCAACAGAGGAGATTCAGACTCTGGCCGCTGGCACACTATCTTCGAGGGTGGTCCCGGCGAGCGAAAGAAAGCCAAGAACACTGCAACTCCTGCCCATTCGACTAGAGCTGGAGCGCAAGGGGATAGGCAAGTTGAGGAGGATCAGGATGAAGCGGCCACATCTTCAGAACAGCAGACCCTCGTTCGTGCACTGAATAGCACTAACACGAACATCAATATCAATGCTGGAGAATCTCGATCCCTTCAACCGTCTGCCGCAGAGGGTCGCCAACAGGCCACACCATCCAGAAGCACTAAGCCGGTTCGTCGCACGAGGTCCTCAGCAGCCTATTTCAAGGAGAACAGCGATGATGAGGAGCATGAAACAGCGGACTTCGTTCAGCCCAAAGTCCACAACGGACCGACTTTCGAGCAGATCTACGAACAGCAGAGGCGCACAAACGCACTTCACCCGGCGTATCGTTGGCACCACAACAATCTCAATGACACTCCTGTCGAGTGGCAGAACAGACTGGCGAGCGCATTGAACGGATGCAAGGTCTTGGAAGCGGAGATTCAGCGTCGGCTTGGGCAGGAGTCGACAGGAACAGGAGGCAACGAGGAGAGAATGGCAGCCGAAGCAGACCGGGCGAAAGCAGTAGGTGAAGAGTTCGAGGAATTCGACTAGGCGCAGGAAGTAGAGAGTGACGGCGAACCAGAAGATGACTTCGAGATGTAAAGCGAGGGCCTGAGCAGAGGTGACACCGCTCTGATGCGAACACTCTGATGTGAGCTCGAAGGGAAAACGGACGATGTGACACACACGCGAATTTGGCCTTCTTGATTGGCTTCTTGCTGGCTGCACGGCGATGAATACGGCACTCACGATAGAAGGACAATGTTCTTTGTCTTGCTAGGCAATGATGTAAGCTTCAGCACTACACTGGAGCAGATGCGTAACGAAATCCGTAGCTTTGTATTTTCACTGCTTGTTCTTTGTTCTCTTGTCTCGTAACCGTCGTGCCTTATTTCCATTCTTACCACATTGACACACATGTTATCTGTTCATGTCCTGGCTGCAGCCTTTCTCGTTCACTAGTCTGCTTCTGTGTTCTCCTCCATGGCCTGAGGTATTCATCGGGCACTAAGACGCCGCACTGCTTGTTCTTCTCTGTCCCTGCTTCAGATTGTTCCAATATCCCTTTGCTGATCAGTTGAGGAACCCTAATTTACAGCCGTACATCCAAGAGCCACTGGAGCATGGATCGCACCATCTACTGAAGTCCTTCTGGGGGGCAGTGAAGTATCGTCTGTGGTTCCACTCTCACCCTGAGCGTGGAAACGGTCGCCACCTCGCTGTCGTTATCCGGGAACACCACGTACTCTCCCGTACTGCTTCGCTCCTCCGTCTGTAGACCTCTATAGTTCTGAATCAATGTCTGGCGACTTGTGTTCGGCGGAGAGTAGGGTCTATGCCTTTTCATTTTGCCATCCTCTTTAAAGCCATTCCATCAGAGCCATTCGTAGGCAGTCTTCCGCGACATGGACATAGGCTCGCAAAAGACCGCGCCTAGAACGTGTATGCCAATCCCCATGGTCAAGCCGGGTGAGGAGGCAGACTAAAACGGCACGCCGTCCACTTTGGATGGGTTCGCTCTCTTCTACTCTCTTGACCTTCCTCTCTTGCCCATGGCTTCGTCCTTGAAGTTGTGCGTCCGCCTCTTATCCTGTGAGCGCACGCCCATGTTTGTCTCGCGTCAAATGTGCCGACTGCTATGAACTGGTGGAAGCCTTTGCCGCAAGTGGGAGGATCGAGTGTTTGGAGCGTTGGCATCGCGGTCTGCAGGAGGCTCACGTATAAGTGACACGATGTTGCAAGCCGCCCTGAATGAGAAGCGCCGGTACATTGTTCGCCATCAGCCTGCGCGTGTGATATTGGTAGTAACACTCGAATCGTACGAGACTTCTCACAGCGAGACACTCGAGATTGTTCCCACCTCGTCATGACCTCCGCACTGGGCGTATCTTGCTTTTATCTTTGCGCTAATGTATTGTGTGGATGACAAGAGACATCTATGGTTATCACTGAGGCGTGTTGGTGGCAAAACCGCCGGAATAACAACAACCAGACGCGTGACCACTCACGTCACAACAGCACAACACACCGACGGTTGAAGATGGGATGAGACACAGAAATATAACCTTCTCCAAGAGCAAGCTGAAGCTCGCAGCATGATGAAAAGTTTTGCCACAGGGGCTTGCCATCAAAAATTGTGCCCAACTGTCGACCGAAGCCAACTGACAACAAATCAACCACCGCGGTGTGCAATGCAGGGTTGATCTGCCCCGACCCATATTCGTGTGCATGAAGTCGGTGGGCTCTCTGCTGTCGTCCTAACACAAAGGAAAGGGGAACTGAGGAGAAAAGAGAAGAGGAAGCAAAATGAAAAAGCGAGGAGTTTTATGCCTGCTGCTTGGTCTGTGCTGCGGCAGGGAACTTCCTACGGATATTGTAGTGGGAAAAGAGACATATTTGTCAATATAGCTATTAAATCGATTGGCAAATTGACTCAGGGACGCGTCAATAAACAGGTGAGGTCGATGCGGTGCGAAGACTTTTGGCCGCTTTAAGCGAGGCTGAGAGTGCCACAAACTCCGATATATTGATGAGGAAACTAACATTACAAGACGACATAGGCAACATTATACCTTCCACACACCACAGCCATCATAACGCGCCAAGCATCATAGCACTACAACAACATCACATCGACCATCATGCCTCTCAAGCCTGATTTGCTCGTCTGGACCGACGGTTCTCGCCATATCGGCACCGGAGCTTCTGGCTGTGCGGTTGTGTTTGGTGGCAAGTTGTGGAATGATTTGGGAGGCTTCGCTGTATCTCTGGGAGTACAGCCATCATCACATGCAGTAGAGTGGTAAGTTCCATGCAATATAATACTCTGAACAGTGCTAATGCTGCCTGATACAGCTACGGCCACCACTACGCCCTCCGTTTTGCCCTCTGGCTCCACGAGACCTTCTGCCCGCCGCGCGAGAAGCGCTTGTTCAACAACGTGGTCATTGTGACCGACAGCAAGTTCACCTCCGTACGCATTCTCTTCTCATAGCACGATACACTCCAATCTGACGGTATTGTTACAGAACGAATACGACTATATGTTGTATGGCGCCGACTCCGCCTCCGCCTACCACCGCGCACCAGAGACCGTGAGAGCGGTCGTTGACCTCATCAAGCAGCTGGCCAACCTCGGCGTCGGGGTCGACATCAAGTGGGAGCGAAGAAATTCCTGCCACGGCAACAAGGAGGCGGATAGGCTGGCGTTTGTGGCTTCGCGAAAGGCGAGTCAAGGATACGATGTGGGAGAGTGGCTGGAGGAGGTGGCGGTGAAGCAGCAGTAGTGAAAGAAGAGGCGCGTCTGCGTTCTTGTTCCTGCCGTGGTGGCAACTCTCCCCCATCTGCGTTCCCTTTCTCATGTCCATCCATGCTGATCATACAGTCGATCCAGCCTTTGCGCCAGGCGCCGCGTTTCTACTCGTTTTCTTCCTTCACCAGCCTGCGAATCGGCCCTCCCGCCCTTCGATCCTCCTCACGAGCTGCGTATCTCTGACAATTCTTCCCCGGGACGCACACGCGGCAGTCGTTACCACACGTCAACGAGCGCCGCTATCCTTCCCCGTTGCGCAGCAGGTTGAACCTGTCATCGAACACAATTTGGGCTTTGAAGGTATGCTCGCCCTCCAGGCCGACAGTGTGACCAGCAGGTGTAAACATCCTACCCTGGGTGCCTGGATCTGCCGGCTTGGAATTGCGCCGGTCGCGAATGTGCACGAATGGCAAGCCCTGAAATGGACTGTCCTCTGGCGATGGGATCATAGCGTTGTACTCCGCGCGACGAGCGACCTGATCGAGGTTTTGATGTGACCTGTCCTCGATCTTGGCGTATGTCCCGCAGAAGTCACACTGCTCCTCGGCACAGATCATCACATCCATCTCGTCTCCACCGGCTGTGCCATTCTTGACTCTCCTGACTGGGCCACCGTACTTGTAGAGTGGCGAGGCCGGGGCGACGAATGCGTGGGGCGACTGTTGCGCTCTGTACGTACCGCCATTGTGTTCATCAACCAGAATACGATGTATCAACTCGAGGGGCGGCACCACAGCCGGAGGCGCTGGCGTCGCATGTGCTGCAAGAGGAGAGGGTGGCTGCACCCCAATGATTGGAGTTGCCGCTTGTTGTTGCTGTTCGTTCTGTTTTGGAGCAGCGCCTGCATCTACATCTCCGCCACCCTGTTGCCCTCCCGCGGTGTTTGAGGCCGCCCGACCTGTTGCATCCCCGTTATCACCGTCTCCTGGCTCTGTAGCAGTGCTACGAGCTTTGCGCTTAGGTCGAGGGTCAGCAGAAGATGAAGCGGTAGTCTGTGGGCGTCCGGTTGAGACATACGCCTGCGTTGGAGCGCGGAGAGGGATTGGCTGGTTGACCCTTTTGGTCAGATAGTTGACGCCAGCGCTCTGTGCTGCGGCAGTGATGATCTCCGCGTCCACCTGGGCGACAAGCTGCTGCTGTTCTGGAGTTGGTGTTGGAGTGTCGATGTTTTCCCAATCTTTGGACCTCCCGGCTGCCCATCGCTGCGTGAACTGCGTCGAGTCAGTATGTCCCAAGTCGGACATTCTGCCGCAGACACTTACTTCATCCTGTATGTTCTGCGCATTGTACATGCGACTGCTGGCCTGGAACTCTGCGCCGTGAACACGCCCAAGAATGTCAAACACCTCCTCTCGAGTCAACTCGTACGCAGTGCGCAGGACGAAGATCGCCGTGCGCTGCTTGACCGTCCACTTGCGAAGGCCACCGTTGCTCATCTTGGCGGTTCCTTTGGTGACTGTCTTATTGGATTGTCGTCGAGACGTGTTCGGTTGGTGGAGTCTTGTGCGAGACGGTAGTGGATGCAGTTGAAGCATTGTTGTCTTGATTGTGTGAAGCAAAGTGCCATCAGAGCGCGCTAGCGAAAGCTTTCGGAACGCTGAGCCGAGCTTCACGTGCGCGAGGTGAATGTCCCATTTCCCAACCCCTGACTATATAAGATGTGCTGGCTGTATTACGGGACAGGAATATAACCTGACCATGTGCTGCAGTATGTAGGCCGAGAAGTTGTCTTTGGCACGTTTGCTGGCCAATGCTGTCAAAGGATACACTGCTGTGCCGAACTAGCCCCAGCAAACATAGTGCTTTACAATGCAACCAGTCGTAGGATTGTCGTAGATTCCCCAGTCACTACATTATACGGAGCAGGAAAGGAATCAATATACACAATGGACTACTTCTGGCGGGAGATAGGTGTCTCTAAAGGGTGGTTTAGGTGGTGTGGGCGGGTTGTCCCACGTCATCTAAGAAGCTGGCCCGATTGTGTGTCAAGAGCATTAATTCGACAGCTATGTTTTCCGCAAGAAATAACATCAAACAAATCCAAGCAACAGCTCCTAACACTGTATAATCAAACACTGGCAAGATGTATATCTGGAAGTATTGCCACTGGGGATGCACGAAGTTGTTAAGTGGCAGCGATTCCTCCGACGAGGACCTAATCCTGTCCAGCTTAGTACGGCTGTATTTCTGGTGATATTTGTGAGAATTCCTGAGCATACAAGAGCTCCTAAGGCGCCTCGCAGATTTGGTGTTCGCCTATCTAAATGTCGCATGCTGCGAACGCCGCGATTTCTGGCGGGCCAGCGGTGCTTTTACGAAGTTGACTCTGGACCATCTCACCACTTCACGCAAGTGGACGCTACCTGCTCTCTACGACTACCAGGTAAACATCTGACGTCCTCTTACTTTGTGGCGGTGAGATTGACTCGGAAGCAGCAGCATCCAGAGCACGCCTCCGATACTCTACTGGCGATTCGATAAGTTGTCAACAGGGTCCAACTCGCGATTCCAGTAATTCGGCAGCCGGCGTGGCCAGGCAATACCTTCCCGCCTTCAGTTCTATCCTACAACGGACTGTGAGAGGAGAGTTGGAGGATGTTATTTGTTCGATATACAGATGATCGACCACATGGTAGCCGACTCGACGGCTGCGACCCACGGTGTGGTTGCGATTGCTTTCAACGTGACAGACCTGACCGCCGGCCCCTTTAGCAGCAACACTTTCTTCCTGGCAGGTCCCTTGGGCCTGGTCCTTGCAATACGCGCCGAATTCGCCAGCGCTGGATAGCGTCCGAAGCGGTATATGGTGGTGGACTATAAGCATTGGTTTGTCGGTACGCGGACGATCAAGGAGGTCTTCAATGTGACTCCTTTCATCTCCTCCCTGGCATCGACTATCTGGGAGCTGTGGTTGAGCCCGAGTGAGTAGCGAATCTTGGCCACGTTGGTCAATGAACTTACTGGCGATGTCTTTGGCATCGAGGCCGTGGACAGTATCCAGCGAGCAGCCATCGGACATCTCGACAATGCTCCTACGAAAAGCCTTCAATGCAGTTCGTCTCAAGCGCGAACTTGGGAATTGACTCAATTGTACCTCGATGAAGTCTCTCAGCTGATCGAAGCTGAGGAAGCTGGTGTATGGTAGGTGATCGCGCAGCTGGTCCTCGACAGCCGCAGGAGGCAGTCGAAGACCATGAGGATGATCTCGGCCGAGGTGGCTTTGTCGTCTGTAGTGTCCATCTGGGCGAGAAGAGAGTGACGCACGTGGGTCTGTACCATCAGAGCAGCGTTTGCAGTCAAGTACGATATCATGGGCACGCCGGAAAGTTAAATCACTGTCTCGCCCTCAATCGGTCGATGCAGGCAAGCTCCACCACGTCTACCGCACGTGGCACGCCACATTGGTACTTGCAAGTCATCTCGCCGAAAGATGCTCTAAATTGTTGCTGTTTGAGGTGAATAATTGCGCTTCTGTCGGATCGTGCTGTGCTGACCGTGCAGTTAATCCAGTTGTACTGACAGCACTCACTGTCGCTGATGATTATTGTGATGTAGCAGTCGTGGAAGATCGGGCGGCGAATGAAGCAGAGGGTTTACAGCAGATAGTGCATCGGAAGCTAGCAAGTACGACTACTGCTCACAATACTGACGTGTCCTGTGGCTTCATTCACTGCCAGATTCCTTGTTGTCGTGTCCAGGTCAGCACGGACGTGACTTAAGCAAGACAGGCCACTCACCGCGAAACAAATCCGCACCCTTCCCGGCAAGACCTTCTCTCAGTCGCGTCCGCCGCAACCCTCAAACGTCTCAACGCCTTGTTGGGCCGTCCTACCTTGTACGAGATTGTGTCGACATCCGTCCCGGGAGTAGCACATGTGATTTTTTGATCAATAGTCCACGAACGCCGTCTATCCTGATTATCGCCTACTGGTCAGTGTACCAGATGTCGAGCCGGTTCCGACAAGAGATGTACTCCTCGGACTCGGATGACAACGGCATGTCCGACGGAGAGCTCGAGTACCGCCGCGGCTTGAATGATGATGATGAAGGGACGGTATAATATTCCGGCACTAAAGAGAGGATTACAGACTCGAAGGCAGCTGAAGACCGGTGTGGATATCTGCAGGAGCTCGAAGGAGATGAGAAGCAACAGTACGGACGATCAGCTGATATGCCTAGGGCCGTACACCGCCCTGTAAGCACAGGGAATCCGCGCCTTGTAAGGCATGGCATCGAGACTCCAACGTCGCTAGTCTCGCCTCGAAGATCGCCTGCGATGGAACAGTCGCTCGAGCCAGATCATCCTTCGCCATTGGAGGACACGCTTCCAGCGACTCCCACGCTGGTGGAGTCAAGTGCGGCGCACGCGAGAGAGCAAGGGAAGATGGCAGATGGTGTACATCGATACGGCATGGCACGCCTTTGTTCCATTTCTATCCAGGTAACACTCCGCAGGCCTCGAGAAGCGCATCTAACAGTGGCGACCCTTCGAACTTACCTCACAATGGACCGAAGGACAACACATTCATGCTGCAACCTCCGCTGACCCAGTCTGATACTATGACTGGCCTTGCTACAGCCTATGCTCATGCTCAACGACTCAAGTTTGTCGAAGTCCTCCACGAAGCAGTCAGCCTCGTACCACCGAACCGTATTGCTACTTCTTCTACGACCTTCTTCCTACCAACGCGTTCTGCTCTTCCTCTTCATCGAGTTCCGTCACACTATCCTCAAGCCTGACAGTCGGGCAGAAGCGGACTTTTGTGCAGCATCTCCATGGAGAGCGCGATGATTCCTCCAGAACAGAGCACAAGATCAAGAGGCTGAGAGTGCGATCGGCGATGGCGCGGCAGATGAGTCGAGAGGACGTAGTCATAGTGGAGATGAACGGGCTCAGGGAGCTGTAGCGTATGAATGATGAATAGTGGCGAAGCCAATGGGAAAAGCTTCATTGCCATGACTTTCCTTTGGTTCTGGAAGCATTCGAATGTTGATATCTACGGAGCGCCTCTGGCTTGACGCATAAATGTAGCAACAACGCTGCTCCAACAGTCTGCAGGATTGGAGCATTGATTGGCATGACCTTACTGACAGGAACGAGGTTGTCCCAAAGCGATGCATAGCACTTCCGGCGTTTGTAGCGGTTGACAGGGGTGTTAGATGTATCAGATTGTGGCTGGTGGCGGGGGTGAGAAGTTTTGTAGTGAGGGCAATTTCACGCGTTGATCGTTCCATTTTCACACGACATAACACCATCCCAGCGGCCATCACCACGAACTGCACAGCACAGCAACAACAACAACAGCAACACCAACAACAGCAACAGCAGCAGCAGCCATGGAGACCGAGCGCCGCATCGATGTCTGGGTCGACGGATCGATCCGCCGAGCGCCAGGCTCTGTGGGTGGTAGGCCAGGTCACGCTGGTGCTTCGTTTGTGATCAAGATGGAAGAAAGTGTCTGGGTCCCGTCCTCCTGGGCTGGTAAGGAGTACGCTCTAGGCATCGAGGATAACAGCGAGAAGGTGGAGTTGATCGCCATCCGACTCGCTTTAGGCTACGTCGCCAACCGCTTATGGCGGACAAATGGGTTGTTTTGTGACGCAGTCAAGGTCCACTGCGACTGTAAGCGCGCCCTGGATGCCATAAGCCAAGGCAGGATCAATGATCCGAGCTACGCAGCTGAGGTCCAGCAGATTCTGGCCTACAAGCACTGGTTCGAAAGCGGGGCGGTACAACGTCCTGTGATCTTCCAGTGGTGCCCTAGGGGTAGTGAGCAAGGCAACGTCATGGCTGATGCTATGGCGACGTCGGCCTCCGCCGCTTCGGAACGGGGTGCAGCTGGTATGGTTTGGGATGTTGGTACGCCCGACGACTACCCTGTCTACCACTGAAATCCATGGCGTCCTGTCTTCAACACAGGATGTGACAAGTCTCTCTCATGGTGGAGCGCCCGATGAGCAGCTACCTCACCGGTATACAAGAGAGGTGAAGGGTCTCATGACTGTGGCAAGAAAGCCCAATGGCGAATCATCCAACGTGATCGCGTGTTCCATGGCATCCAGTCCCTATCCTCGGCGGCGGTACCTGGTCGTCTTCTTCAGGAAGCACGGGTACACTTCCTTGGTGTCACTGATGACATTCTCTATCCGGGAGAGAATGGAGGCTCATCCTTCGGGGTGGGTTGTGGAGGCCAAAAGCCTACTCCCACGTCCAAGTCGTGGTCTCTGGGTGTCTTCGCACAGCAGACGGGAGAGGTCGTAGTCTTTGGAGACTGACGTGTCAACAATCGAAGTAGAGCCTATGCTTGCATCGATGTCAGAATCTGGAGGCGAGATCTTCCTGAGTAGTTTTGGCATTGGTGAGCGTATGGTGGGACGCTGCATCAGGCGACGGCGTACCTCACGACGTACGATCATCACCCCACGATCTTGTCAAACTACCATACCAATCAGACGATATCATCGCGCCGTACGACACGCGGCATCACGAGCAATGCACTTAACCGCCGGCTTTCAATCAACAGCGCCACGGCAAGAGCAGATACCATCGATTCATAAAGCACCATATCTCGATAGCAGGGTTCGGCAAGCGGCAACGGCAGTACACCTCTGAACAGTGGATGAGTTCTCCCAACTCTCCAGAACGGGCACGGTGGATAATATCAAGATATCGGAAGATGCAGCGAGCAAACTCAGCACGCCACCATTCGCAACCTCGCACACGCGCATGCATACTTTGACACAACGCAAGTCGCCCTCGCCACCAGAGATAGGGTATCCTTTGAATTGATCTCTAGAGGATTTGTATAGTACGGACTTCACCTGAGCGAAGGGCGGCAGAAGCAAATGCGGCAGGATCGTGGCATGAAGAAAACCGCTGGCTACACTACCGGACCACGGCGCTCTTCTACATCCTGCATTTTGGACCGAGAAGCCCTGGATTCTTGCATCATACAACGAATATGGCTGTGTTGCGTTCAAGCTGTCCAAAGTGGTATCGGCAGCATCAGAATCGCTTTCATATCAGGCGACCGTCCAATCACGCTGCCACAAAGGAGTCTCAGCACCGCATACGGCCGCCGCATGAACCGCCGCTTCCGAATGCACCAACAGGACTCTGCGCATCACCGACCGCGCACGACGCCGATCATGGATTCGCACTCCCCGAAGCGTGGACGAGCGAGCACTGGACCGGCCGAAGATCACTGTTCACATGCCTCGCGCCGCTTCTGCTATACTACGGGCGCTATTTAGAAAGCTCGCTCCGCAACGATCATTGTTCCAGGCGACATCGCTTTCCTGCCCCGGACGGGCACAGACTTTCGCTCTGCTTCACTGTGGTACGAGAGACTTGATCACTGATTACGCCCAAGCCGGGCTGATCTCTCAGCAGCACCGCCGACCGCCTGCACGACGGCTCTGCTTATCAGCTGTTCTCGGCGCAGGAATCGATCTCGTCAGAACGGTTGCAGCATGGGAAATTTCCCCAAGGAGGTCGGATCGGCCATCATTGAACTTGTGGGGCAACATTCGCCTTGCCACACACCGTCGATTATCTCAGATGCGGGTCTTATACGCCCATCACTGGCTATGTGAGCTCGAGGTGTTCAAAGCGTCAATGATCAGGCAGTCGAGACATCTTCGCAAGACGAGACCAGAGAGCAATAAGACGCAAGTAGCAAGAGACCAAAGTATGGAGACCTGGAGTCATCCATCCACTCAAGTCACAGCATCGACCGGGCGCCTTCTGGTGGAGAGGTCTTTGCGACCTCTGCCCGCGCTGGTCATGCTGGTTCAGAAGCCACAGCTTTGTGCAATCAGAGAGAATTGTGGGAGCGGGGGCTGGTTGACGAGCGACGTCCACGCCATCGCTGAAGCAAGGTTACGGCATGATGACCATCTGGCGCTGTAGGAAATGTCTGGTCGTTGTCCAGGAAGCACGGAGGGTACAACGCGATCAAGACTCTGTACCAGCCTCCATAAGCTTGAAGCACGGACTGTTCTATCCGCCCCTCCGGCAAGGTCTACAATATGAAGATCATCACAGAGGTATGATCGACTACGATTTCACCACCGAATAAGCATGTCAACCCGGCCAATCCCAGCAATCCTGGGCGATGCACCTCTTGCGAGTCATGCTTCAGTCCTCGCGCGAAGGTATATGACTCTAGACCACCAGCACCGCTACAGTGATGAGCTTTCGGCGGCAAGTAACGCCTCCAAGATGCCGCACCAGAGTAGTCCCGTCGATGACTATGAGGCCATCGCAAAATCAGGTCAGGATAAGGTATCAGTGAACACAGGACTTGACGCTCGATCTTTCCAGCTGCGCGTGAGTGGAGGAAGTGAAGATTGGGTGAGTTGATCGATCGGCTCTGGCGTTCTTTCTCCTCATGCTTGGCGTCATGAACATGCCATTATTACATATGTACGCCGGCTGTTGGTCACTCAGTGACCTGATTGTGGGATACTGAGCGTCGTGAGCGGACGCCGATACACTGACTACCTCTAGGCAGGCCCGGGTCTGTTCAGTCTTGCGCAAACTAGGGACCTCCACCTTGCCTTCAGAGCCAGCTTCGACTTGCGATTACAGCGCCACTTTCTACGCGTCCGAGTCTTATCTCACAACGCAATCGACATCACTTGTTACCGACGGCACGAGTTGAGTTTCCACGTGCGATCAATGCAAGATCTTGGACATGGAACTTTACGAGCTGGCTAGCTCCACCATTGAAAAGACACGGGTGATGAGAAACACCGAGTTAGGGAGCGACAAATCGGAATTCCATCAGCGCACCCATGAGATGGACCGAGGGGAACAGAGGTCAGCTGGAAGCCTGTGATAGCGATATCTTAGCACAGCGATATATTCATCTCAGCCGCCGGCAATGAATACCTCTGGTTTCCCACTTGCCGTGCGCATGGATCCGGATGGAAGCGTCGACGGCCGGAGGCAACATGCTTCGACGCTCTTTTGGCTTGCTGTCCCTAAGTCTGGGCTTAAAGTCCACTACTCACCAATCTGAAACTCGGTATTTGCATCAATAGCATTGACCTCTCACCACTGGTAGACTTCAGACTTATTGTAAGAATGCAGCTCGCGTGTTATATCAATCGTGTGGACTTCTCGACAGCAAGAGTACGCAGCTGGAGGAAGGGAAAGACGTACTTCCATCGCATCATGCCAGTGATGCAGTGTTCAGTGATACATTGGATGTCGACATGGCGCTTGCATTATGCAGAGTGGTGAGTTCCACCACTAGTCGAGGTCATGTGTGAGAACCGAGATCATGCGCTTGGCTGAGGAACATTGATTGGGTTGTTTTGAGCAAATGGACAGACTGAATCGGGAACCACACGCTCTCTCTGGTTAATGATCTTGTTTGTTCCATCTCATCATAATAGGCCAACGGAAATTTCTGCCGCCACCCCATGTCCAAACTTCGATCATTTCACAGACTCTCAATTATGCTCGTTTTAGACAAGCAAACTAGAGATCGCCTTTATTCACAAGAAAGATTTCGACTTGATCTTGTAGTCGATGCCATCCATCCTCGTCTCAGTCTTAATCTCCTCTTGCTCTCCATTCCTCTTGCTGACAGCGCCATTGGAATTGGCCGTGCTTATAGCAATAATCTGCTCGGTCATATCACTGATGTCAATGGCCGACTCAAGCTCCTGTACATGTCTCTTCGGGGCGCCTGGACCCATTCTGGGACGACCTATCTGTCCCGTGGACAGGGCGAGACCCGGAAGTTCGAAGCTTCCCGAGATCAGCGTATCATCCAGCAACGAGCTTGAGTCGTTGTCGTCCTGGACGTGTGCCTTCTGATACGTCGATTTCACGGGCTTGCGAGGGATGTCATTACTCGCTTCAGTATCGTCATCGCGCTTCTGCTTTGTGTTGGCCTTTGGGGTGAGCTCGTCGTCGTCCTTCTCCGGAGAGCCCGCCTCGAAGGCATTGCCGACGTCACTGAAGAAAGGCAAGTCGCGTGAATCTTGTACGCCGCTGAAGTTATCCTGCACCGGAGTCGTATTTCCCTCCATTCGGAAAGTCAATATCGGTCCAACGCTCTTGTCTGACGCTTTCGAGCTCGAGAACTTCAGCGCAGCTTGCTCCGCATGAAATTTGTCCCTCGCCGCAGCCGCGATTGGAGTCGTGGCGTACGGGTCTGTTTTCAATCTCGCCTTCAACAACTGCTGTCGACGCTGTCGACGATCGTTCAGTGCGGACCCAGCTGCAGGGAGCACTAACGGAGACACATCGCCATCCTCAGAGCTCTTTGCAGAGGGTGACAGAGACACCCCGACCTCTGATACGGCCCTTGAGGGGATGCGCATGGCCGGCGAGGCGGTGTTGAAGCTCATAGAAAGGCCATCGTTCCGCGTGCCACGAATCTTCCTGTCGCTGGAGGAAGCGAACGTGGAGGCCTGAGGTGGCGAGAGCGACGATCTGGCTCGAGATGCAATGGTGGAGTGAGCCCAAACTGGAGTAGAAGCCAGAGGCCCAGACGGCTTGCGAGTGTCTGGGTCGATCTTGTTAGTCGTCGCCACGGACAGTGTTGGGGATGGCGCTTCTGGCATTGGACTGCCTCGGTATCTCGAAAGCTGGCTCTTGTAGTATGAGACGTGCTGTGCAAGCTCAGCGTTCTTGCGGACCAGCTCAAAGTTCTTCCCCCGCTCATTTTGAAGCTGGGTCGAGAGGCTCTTCGCTTCCTTCTCGTATCTGCTGCTTTGCGTTTTCAGGAGCCGGTGGTCGACCTCCAATCGCCCATACCTCTCCCGAGTTTGCTGATGCTTCTCTTCCAGCTCCTGATAGGCATCGAGCTGTTCGTTGTAAGTGGGAATGATTCTTCGCACTGCGGACCAATTAGCATTTGTCATGTTGAGACTCGGAAGTCGACTGCTAACTTACACTCCTTCTTGGCCTCTCTCAGCTCCTGCTCTAACTCGGCAACCTCATCCTCGAGTCGATCCATGGTGAACTCGCGTGCCGCTACCGCTCTCTCTCGCAAAGCCAGAGCTCGGTTCTCTTGGGTCGCAGCGGCATCGAGGGACAGTATCCCAGCCGATTTGCCTCGCATGTCCTGCTTGACCTGTTCGAGCAATGCGACTTGCTTCTTCACGTCGCCGTCCTTCTTCGTCAAAGCGCGGTGGGTCTCTTGCACTTCTACTCGTCGTCTCTCGAGTCGAGCCGATTCTGAGGTGATGCGGTTCAGGATCTCGTCAGTCACGAGCTTCGCAGCTGGGTACTGTTCGTCGGACATGGTGTTCGATCTCTGCGGTATATTGCTCTAGTGTGTATGTATCAGATCGACAGCCAGGTAGAGATCGGGACAGCAGTCAGGTGTTAACTTTTGTTGAATTGGCCTGACGTGCACTGGGGAATTGTGACGGCGGGCAACGTTTGGACTAAGCACGTTCCTTCTCTTGGCGCGTGAGCACCGACGACAAACTTTTCCCATCTGCTTGCATTCATCAACGTGTTCCCTCTAGACTCTCGTCGTCATTCACCTGCTCGATTTTATAGACATATACTGCACCGAGGTACCGATGGTACGTTCGACCAGCGACGATGGCCACCTGCAAATCACAATACTTCTTCCCGAGCGCCGTGAGCCTTCTGTACACGAGCCACTGAATATATTACAGCTGAGACCAGACGAAGACTGCGATACGCGGCGTTGGTCACGGGAATAGTCCCTCTCACGACTCAGCGCCGACTAGACAGCTCTGCATATATCGAGCTGCGCAGCCAACACAATGCATGGACTGTTCCAAGAATGCCACCAGTCTGAGACAGTACAAAACACAAGCTGGTCGTCTTGGCCCTCAAAAGGCAACTTTTCGCCTTGAAATTGCACTTCACACCGTCCGAAGCCGTCACGGCCGCACACTGGCAGCGCGACATCACCGCATTCATGTCACATACACTCACATTACCACTATAGGTCTTACTCACAGTTGCGACAAAGAAGCTCTGCACAATGCATTGTACTCTTGATCATTCTATGCCAAGCCTAGCCTCCACCACTTCGGAAAATGCCACACTCTGCACAATGTATTGACCATGCTGATATACGCCTGGACAGGTTCCGAAGGTCAGGTTCACGAACCCCTGTCCTGGCAGCCACAACTGCGAAGACCGGTTGCTAAGTCCTGAGTCATAAATGGCTCAGAAAGACGAACTCAGCGACTGGTAATGCTCAAAGGACGTCTCCGGGGACTCATTGCAGCCTTCATTGAAGTTATTTGTGGCTACCATGACCAATCGATCTTCCTGCGAGCACACGTTACCCCGTTGAAGCATCTAAAAGATCGATCTACCACGTATTTGCTGCGCGGACCAGGAGTCCCGTCCAGCGCATCGTCTTCGTGCCCGAATGACTTTCCTCCCCCACGGCACTGATCGTTACTATATAATGCACAAAGTAGTGAACATGAGCATTCCTCACGGCACATTCACTCTGCCAAGGACATACGCTACACAACATGGGGTGTTTGTCACAAGCCTTTGCCCATAAGTAGAGGCAATATGCGTCTTATCATTTTGATTACTCTACCACTGCAGCACTCCGTCGTCTACACCCGGGATAACATAATGAATAAATATCAACCTCCTTCATCGAACGCGCCGCTCCTTTGCAAAGATGCCAGGCGACCTAATCTGGGTCAACCCCCATGTCTTCATATCCATCCAGGCTCAGATCAACAGCCTCTACACCTAGATCGCGGACATGCACAACAAGATTGCGGAGAAGGAGATGGCGTCGATAGGAAGTATAGCTACAACATCGCTCTCGAAGCCATGACGTCTGCTTTCAAGCTGAATAAGGACACCGCTGAAGCCCCGGCCGATAGGACGAAGGCTTTCATGCGGCCAAGTTCAAAATTATCCGAAGGGAGACCAAGAAGAACATATCCCCCAACAATACTGTTTTCGATCCACAATAACAACAACCTCACCTCACCTCCATAATGTCGCTGAATAAGTGAAGACAATAGTAGGCTTCTATCCACCGATAACAATACCCTCCGCGTACTATTGTCGTGCGCAGCATAAGTCTCCAAGTTTCGGTTTCATTGTCTTCCTTTTCCCCTTCATCACGTCCATCCACACCAGCAGCAGCAACAGCAATACCATCAGTCAAGCGCTTCTCGTCTTCCTTCCCCATCGACCACATCTCCATCGCATCTCGCTCGCCGCTGTGTCGCAACCACCATCATGCCTTCATATCTGATCGCCAACGGCACCACCAAGACCTCGGCGGACTCCCTCGAGCTGATCCTGGCCGAGCAGCGCCTCGTAAGTATCCCTGGGGCTCGGCGAAGCGCACCTCGAGCGTACATTGACAGCACGATAGCAAACCGCCGCGCAGGAGCGCACCGCCCAGGCCAAAGAACGTATGGTCGACAGGGCCGAGGCCAGTGCCAGCAATGACAATGAGAGTGAGATTGAGAGTGAGGGTGAGGAGGGGGATGAGTGACGGCCTGCACGCCATCAGTGCCTCGCCGGCCGAACGCACCACAAATCCAAGTCATTCACGGGCGCGCAGCCTCGTGCTGTTTTGTACCTTTGATCCGTTTCGGGCCTGAGGCCACTTGAAGCCTTGTCAGACCGTTGCTTGTGAAGAAGACGACCTCGAAGACCACTAACTCTCACGCCGGCGTTAGGAAGACCTTTCGCAACTGCTCGAAGGTCAATCGCTCCCAGAAGACCACTGAAATCCCGCGATCTAAGTCTTCAGCGTATGTGCGTGACCCCTGTCTCCATGGCCGTCAAGATGGAGACTATTCAGGAGGAACTGGTGGAAGACGAGACCATGGACGATC
This sequence comes from Nothopassalora personata, assembly GCA_033816765.1. NCBI lineage: Eukaryota > Fungi > Ascomycota > Dothideomycetes > Mycosphaerellales > Mycosphaerellaceae > Nothopassalora > Nothopassalora personata. The sequence continues at coordinate 620,434 of CM066299.1, forward strand.
TCGAAACAGTCGGTGAAACGTCGAGTGTTGGTGACTGCATGACCCTCCACAATGTCGAGAACCAGGACGACGATGAGCCCGGTCTCGCCAAGATGTAGGACGAGGCCGCTGGGATCGTCTGGAACTTCACTCCAGCTTTGAGACATGTATGTTATGAACAGCAGACCGTATCTGATCAAACAGGCCTATGCCATCAGAGAAGACTCGACGTGACTAAGAAACATGGACATGCGTTGGCTTTTGAGACTGCGTTAGCTGCTCAAGTCCTGGTATTAGGAGTTCTAGGTTGACAGCGTGGAACTTACCTTTGAGATACTCCTCTTCTCACTATGAGGTTTGCTCGTCTAGGTCCAATCCAGCACCTTGGCCTGGTCACCGCACACGTATGTTGTATCACATGCGTGTAACGTCCCAACGCCGCTTCGGCGCTCCACATATTTGTTAGCTTTTCGATATCCGCCAGGATTCACCTTTATGAGCACCATAACATCTCCCACCGCTGTCAGGCATCGCATCACGCAGGACTTGGCGCGATGGTAGGTGTATCCAAGAATTCTGGTTCCTGCACGCATCGGCGATGAGACATGCAGGCCTTTGTCATCAGCGGTTCGAGACCACCATCCACGTCAATCGAGTCCGGAATTCCGACGGTAATGCTGCAAGCTTCAGCCTCCAATCGCCGTTTGTGAGCCTCGACGTATCATTCAATCCTTTAGCATCACCTCGCTACTACTTCCCGGTGGGTCTGACTGCATCAACAGAAGCAGGCCGCTCAACAGGCTGTATATCCAGCTTTCGTAATATCGTAATGAACGATACGCACATTTCATTAGACGGTGCTGGATACGAAGCTAAATCCTACACAGATCAGTGTCATGCTTGTCAGAGCAGCCAGTGAATCATAATCTGTTCAATCATGATCCACGCGATCTCGGCGTCTGCTAGTCACACGATGCCCTCAAATCTTCTTGCCGAGGTCTCGTCTACAGACTCCGTCCATCTTGGAGACCGCTCCAGCACAGGCGACCACCCTCCCCTACCGAGAAAGCGATTCTCGAAAAGGAAATCTTCGCACAATCACTTACCTTGAGCCGAAGCTTGCACGTCCAAGACAGCGTTTCTACATCGATCTGGCTCCTCTCACGACTGACGAGCGTCTACGTGCGGTTGGAACTACCAAGAACGCTCGCGAAGCAGTGATGAAGTACGTTCGTGACTATTTTACGGGGAAAGCCGAGATGGATCGCGATATTGCAAGGTACGAAAGGTGCACTGCCGGTGGAGACTTCGAAACTGATAATGACAAAGACCAGGCCGAGAAGGTCTTGTGCTCGAATGCCTTCAAGCCATGGACATCGTGAAAGAAGAATCTTCATCAAAGCTCCAAGACAAGCGTAACGACAATATGCTGACCAAAGGCTTGGGCGGGCTCCGGTTACAGAAGAGGATCAAGCCGGAACAACATCGTGTCGAGGCCAGTCCAGGGCGAAGTGTGATCTCGAATGCGCTCATGAGCTCGAGGAGCTCCGCACAAGACAAAGCTTGGTCAGGGACGAAGATAGGGCGCTTGAAAGCTCGGTTAGATGAGTTTGATCTCGCTGAGACAGCTGATCGCGCGCGACTGGCGGCAAAAGAGCATGAGCTGATTATGCTAGCAGCAGATATCTCTTCTTCGACCAACTCAGCGAATAAGGAGATGGGTGATCGAGCGTGATCAACTGACCTATAGAGCACCAGAGTGAGAGCGCGTAGTGACGTTCATCGAAACTAGGCGTGAGCCTACTGTTCACAGCGAGACCTATGTTTGGTATCACGGAGATCTTGGAAGCACGATCGGGGATCTATGAGATATGTTGGTGAGCCGAAGTCTGTCATACTGGTGATTGGGATCGATCTACTGGAGGACAATGCATTGTCAAGCCATTGAGCCTTGAGCCAAGTTTTTTGTCACAGACTCAGTGTGCTATCGACCCATGACACCCACAAGTCACCTGCAAAAGAACGAACTTTACTCTATCTTGACCCCTTACCTTGTCCTGTCACTCACAGAGGAAGCCACGAGATCCAATATGCCTTCATCCCTAAGCTACATCAAGCTCGCATGTATCCCGATTAGCGAGCGCAGGGCAGCCATAGACAGGAACATACAGACGCGTAATGCACTCGAGGAGAAGATCATCATACTTCTGGCATATCGTTCTTACCTCCAGTACGATCAGAAGATCGCCAACAAAGCACAAGCGAACGAAGAGATAACTGCGAGCTTTGGCAGGTTGAGACTTGGGAACGATGCTCAGACTCGCAATCAGCGACGAGCGGCACATCAAGTGCATGACCACAAGTTGGCCGCGCAGAAAGCAAGAGGGCGACTGGATGATGTCCGTGCTGAAATCTTTTCGCACGTTGAAACGCTTTTGTCGAAGAGGCGCGGACAACTGAAGGCCTTCGACAGAGCCGAGGAGGCCGAACGTGGTGCCATCGAGCAGCAGAAGGCGACGGAAGCACCGCTTTGCGCAACAATGCCAGGCTCTTGGCCGGAGTAGAGAGCTATAGCATAGTAATAAGCTTTGTTGTAACATTTACCGCCTCCGTTCGCCCACTTACATTTCGATCTTGTGGCTTCGAGTATCTCCTGAGTCAACGGTAGCCTGGGTACTTCTTATGCCGTACAGTCCAGTGTATGAGGCGTGCTGCGCAGTAGATATGACCACATGCCGTCTCAGGCGGCGCCTTCTCGAGTGAGGGATTTATATAGCACATCGCGCAATCTTCTCGCACTTATCTTTTCTGCGCCGGATCTGATCAACTAAGACGCCTAATGCTGTCCCTACTCCAGCAATACTGCAGACGACGTAGGCAATATCGGCCACAATCGCTGCCATTGCCCGTGGTGTGCTTGACGGAGCTTGAACACTCTGATGTTGCTCAAGACGAATGGGAAGAACTTTCGCGTGGCGGGATTGAGCTTTGTAATGCTTGCGGGATCATTGGAACGCGCAGTTGAGTAGCGTTGTCTAGCTGTACTCCGAGCTCTTCTAGTTGCGCACGCAATTCTTCGATGCTATCGTTTGCTCCAGTCGGAGGATTCGGTAAAAGTTGATGCAGCACTGGCAGTAGCTCGGAGTTGGTGTCCATCATAAGGTAGTCAGTGACGCGCCGGTGTGAGACTTGATCGCTGCTTCATCGTCAGTCCCCGCTCTGCCAGCCACGTAGTAGCCGCGTCTTGGTGTCTGTGCTCTTCATATCGTCCCCAATCCAGGGGGACAGGCCGTCAATCGACATATCAAGCTTCACAGTCTCGACCTTGTCGTCTTTGGGACGTTATTTGAATTAATGCCTCTGGCGACCCAGCGCTCGGCTCGATACTACGGAATGTTGCGGACGATTCGGTTCGAACGAAGGCTCAATACGCCACGCGCCGCAATCCGCCGTGTGTGTAGCCTGCAATAACCTCCTCGATGATTGACTGTTCAGCCGTTGAGCCTTCGGACCTCCTCGCCAGACAGTGCGAGATCGACTTTGCCGGTGCCAGACGACTCCGTGAGCGTGGAAGAGCCTTGGAACACGTAGCCGAAGATGATCAGGCACAGCTCAGTCGGGACGCACATGTCGCCTTTATGATCTATCCGAGACGGGATCTCTCGGCGCCTGATACCTCGCTTGACGACTGTGGCACTCGCAAGCCGCGGCTCGTGTAGGTGTTGGGTCTCTGCCGGTACGTTCGTCGGCGAGACATTTCGCGATCATCCTGGGTGTCGCCTAGTCGTGTCCATGCATTCTCTAACAGTAGAATTGCCGTCTAGATCTTGTCTCGGAGGTGGTGACCAATACGATCGACATTATAATAGAACAACACTATTACCACCATCCTCCTTACTGTCAATCCCCGCAAATCCCAAAGCTAATACACTATGCTGATCAGAAGCCTGCCTAGACTAGGATCCCTATCCCCATCTTTCGTGGTATCGTTTTAGACGAATAGCGTAGTAGGAATACAAGCATCTTAACCACATCTACACCCGTCGACCGCCACTATATCACAGTTCCCAAACCCCTCCTTGTTGAATCCCCTTACCCGGATACCTGAAAATGAACTCAGATGCTTATGATGATTAAGTGCTTCTGATGTTTCTTGTCTTCTAGATCCGTGTAATGCTTAGGATGTAGAGTCGAGACTGTAAATCTGTTGAATCCCCTTACCCGAATACCTGAAAATGAACTCAGATGCTTGATCCTTTTCTAACTACGTATCGTAAGGTGGTTATATCTACAACCGTCAAAGATAGGACTGTTTGCTTCCTTTGTTTGTAAGACAGTCTTGCTCTTTGAAGACACGTGCTTAGGAAGCCGCTTGACATCTGCAACACTCCTAACCTAATAAGCCTACTGCTCCTCGTGCATTTTGATTGCATAGTACGTCTCCGGCGACGCAGTGCACACAATGTATTTGGGAGTGCTGTTTCTAGCAGAGCAGGGCGGGTCATCTACGTACGCCCTGCCTTGAAGTCGTAACGTCTCGGTAACATCTTCGTACAACCAGATCTGAGCGGAGTCGGTAGCGTTCGATGGAACGTATTTGAAACTGAAGTACTTTTCTTCCGTGGTAGACGTGCCGCAAGAGTAGATTTGGTCGGTTTGGAAGCTGTCTACAGTGCCACCCGTGTCTGGGTCGTGAGGGTAGCACGCGGAGTCGAGGCGACCGCTGGTCTCGGTAACATTGAAGGACACGGTACTAATGCTCTGAGCGTCGTATTTGTAAATGGTCAGGCCTTGAACTTCGTAGATTTCGTCGCCGTCGCGAGCGATTAGGCCGGCGAGGGTGGTAGTGAAGAGGGCTGCGGCGGCGGCGAGTATAACCTTCATTATGATAGTTGGTTTAGTTGGTTGTTTTGATCAGTAGTAGTATAGTGCAGGTTTGCTAGTTGTGTAATGCTTAATCTTCGAGGGAATAATACCTCTACTTATATTCTGCATTTTATGCCTACTACTTCACTCGCCTCGTGTTTAATGTAGCGATACGTCCTAGGGTTTGCTCGTGTCTCACCCTTCGGTGCAACATAAGATGTTCCGTACGAGGCTATAGCGGTAATTAATTTAGCTATAGTCGTAAAATACTACTCGTATGTCGTAGTATGGCAGCTATTAATAGCACAGCCCTTCGTAAAAATAGTAAAAACGCGCTCTTTTATACTAAACATTTCGCGCATTGATGGCTATAAATAAGTCGTAGTCGAGCGTCCGACCATCGCGCGCCCTACGAATAGTTAAGTACCACTTATGGACTTTAATGTTAAAGTACGAATCTAGCTCACGGCGGCAGCATGATCATCACGGCGGCAGCAGACGGTGTGTATAGGGCAGATTACGTTTGAGGACGAAGAGATCTATGATGAGACGCACAACAGGCGATAGCTCCCTGTCGTTTTAGCCTGGAGTCCCGAAATCCGTGTCAAGCCCACTCCTAGAAGCGAATCCTGGAGTCCCGAAACCCGTGTCAAGCCCACTCCCAGAAGCGAATTCGTTCGCCATCTTTGCAGGTCATGCTGCCGACCCAAGTTTCGAGCGCCATTGATCCTACATAGAGCACTCATTCCTAGAGAACTCATTCCTCGGAATCCTCTGGCTAAGGATGTGAGCAACGAACAAGGCTGAGTTTTGATTACTTGCAAACGCGCACTATCACAGCTCGGGTCGTGCAATCACGCTCTCCATTGGGACAACTCAAGACTGCCGCCTCTTATAGACGTAGCAGTAAGCGGTGAATTACTCCCATAGGGACAATTATGTCCTTTATTACTCCTATAGGGACAATTATACAAAAATTACTCCTACAGGGACTTATAGGGATGCCAAATTACTGCTATAGGGACATATTATAGCAGTCGCTCTTTATACGACTTCTTTATGTACTACTGTTATTTAATATACTCTGCTAGCTTATACGAGCATGTTGAATAACAGTAGTACGTTTTAATGCTAACGACTCGTAGCTCGTAGCTTGTATAAGTTGCGAGTAGGCACCGTAGGTAAAGAGTAGCTTCGGGGAGTAAGGACGACACAATAAGCAAGATAGGGCTTATCTAAGACATTTAATACGGACACATAGTCGAGAGCCGACATTCGGAGCAACAGGGTGTCTAGCATCTATAGAAACAATAGTTAACCATATATCTTTTTGCACCCTACAACATGCCCTTAAAAATTGCTATAATGTGTCCCTATAGCAGTAATTCAGCATCCCTATAAGTCCCTATAGGAGTAATTTTTGCATAATTGTCCCTATAGGAGTAATAAAGGACGTAATTGTCCCTATGGGAGTAATTCACCGTCTTGCTGCTACGTCCATAAGAGGCGGCAGTCTTGAGTTGTCCCAACGGAGAGCATGATTGCACGACCCGAGCTGTGATAGTGCGCGTTTGCAAGTAATCAAAACTCAGCCTTGTTCGTTGCTCACATCCTTAGCCAGAGGATTCCGAGGAATGAGTTCTCTAGGAATGAGTGCTCTATGTGCATCCCTATAAGTCCCTGTAGGAGTAATTTTTGCATAATTGTCCCTATAGGAGTAATAAAGGACATAATTGTCCCCATGGGAGTAATTCACCGTAGCAGCAAGTGACGTCCGCGCTAGCTAAGGCTTGTGGTGCGTTAGAGCTAAAGAAATGCATATCATCTGTAGGCCGTTTGCCTACGTTCTCTACTGGCGAGCTGCGCCTGTCTTGTGAGGTCAATCCTCATTCTCCTTGCGATCTCCCATTCTCATCCGCCACCAGTGGTCTGATCAATTGAAGGCAGCTGCCTCGCATCCAGTGGTCCATGCTCGGTGTCATGTCAGTCAGACATGACCCTGTCCCGCATCTCCTCCTCATACTCCTCCCTGCCCTTCATGAAGGCCCAAATTCTCACCACCGCTTGGATCAGGTCGCTGCCTACGCTTTCCGCACAGTCTGCGCGTCGTAAGTTCCTGGAGTACAAGATGTACTGGCCAACGCTCGCTTGGAGAATGACCTTGATGCGTGAATCGTACTTCAGTATGGCGAGTAGAGTGCGGATGAAGTGAGGTAGCCTGTCCTGTGCCCCACGCCAACTAAGCCTCAGTAGCGAAGATTCAAGCGTGGACTCGTGGCAGCCTGTCAACGTAAAGCAGACCGTACGCAGAGATTTGAACGGTGAAAGTCGGATGCGAGCTTCTTCCGGATCCTCGTAGAGCTTGATCCTCGGGTGGTTGCGGTCGAATTTGAGGACGTGGGCGTGGGGCAGGTAAATGGTAATGTCCTCGAGGTGGGAGGAGAGAGAGATCTGGTTCTGAAAGTTCCTGACCTTGTCTCCCTCTGGATGGTTGGCGAGAACGAGACGGACTTCTGCGATGGCGTCCCAGGCACCGTTGATATAGCAGCTGGAGTAAGACACAACCTCGCGAGCCGCGGTGAGAGCTGTCTCGCGGAGATCTTCAAGATCCTCCCAGCCGCGGAGGAGTCGTGCGATAGCTTGGTCGAGGTTCTCCCGGGCAAAGAGGCGAGTCATCGACCAGTGGCTGTCGAAGATCCAGTCATTGAAGACGTGCGAAAAGATCTGGATCTTCAGCTCGGCCGGGATAACACTACCCTCGGTTTGATCAATGCGGCGCAGCAGCGCCATATTCTGGGTGCCTTGCTGCACTGCGTCTGCGTAGCCAATCAACCTCCGTCCGAACTTGCTACAAGTCCTCGCGAGGTCGTTCGGATAACAGAAATGATCGATAGGTGCGTGTCCTGTCTCTTTGTAGCGCAACCACTGGCCGCGCGCTTCCCCGATAATGTCTAGCTTAGGCAGCGACGGCCATTCCGCCTCTGATTTCAGCAGCACGTTGACGCAAGATTGTCCCGGCATGGTGATAGTACTGCAGTCGCGGCGAATAGTGTTAGGCGCGTAGTGGACAGGTCGGGTTGTGTATGGAATGGCAATTCTCGCAACGCAGCACTGTCGCAGTTAGCCTAGCAAATGGCGGACTTTGTCGCTAACTTACAAGTCAACAGAAGCTCAGTATGAAGACTTTGGTCGCGTGACGCACTATTCAGTGTAAAGACAATGTCGAGGAAGGGAATAAGGATTGTGTGTTAGCGAGCGCTGAGAGAAAGGTCGCGCTCGAAGTCTCGGCTGTCGTCCGCACCACCCGAGATTTGCATGTGCTTCGGCACACAAGCACTGCAGCTGCCGCATGTAATATGCGCAGCATCGAAGAGGCTGAGACTCGGTGTTCAAGTCCCTGTAGCATGCATAGATATAACACAGCATGGATACTCGATACCGTGCATTTCAACCACTGATGCATCATCACAAGCCTACTACATGCACACGCCTAGCACGTGCTACAAAGTATCAACCCCCCCCCCCCCCCATCGCGTCGCATCGTGATTGCATGAATTCAATCGAGGGTCGCTTGGGCCGAGAGTTCAGGCTCACAGGAATTGCGACTTGAGGAACCACGTCGCATTCCGTCATCGGCACAATCGCCATTCTCCATGTCACAATCATGGAGCAGGCGAATGAATATGAGGCGGAGCGATGCCATTTCTGGAATGATAGGGAGGGACTACCTGCCGTACTACACGTGCCACCGAGCTCCCTGTCTGCCGTTTGCCATCGCCCGAATTCCCTGCCATCGATGTGCTTCAACGAGCATTCTTTTCTCTCGTAGAGAGTTGTGGCGATAGCACGCAGCCTCTGATGACGATATTTATTTTCCTCTCGTTCTTCAGTACCACCAATTCATCAAGGAAGTCGGCCAGAATCTTGCTATAGACTTGGCTGCTGAGCTCCACGAGCAGGCGTGCCAGCTCCGCCTCTGTGCTGCCGATGAGGTTGACAGTGAGGGTACGCAGACTGCCGGGCTTATTCAAGAACTGTAGAGACCGCTGAGACCTCTCATCAATCGTAGGAAGATGGATGAAAGGATGGTCGAGGCCGCCGCTCCAGGCTTCCGCGACAAGCGTGAGTATGGCGCTGACCTCCAAGTAGCGGACCTTGCTCGGCTCACGCTGCCACTGTTGAAGTAGTTCGACGTGAAGGCCGCTCTCGACCCAGTCGTGGTGGTAAGGCTCCTTATGGCGGACAGTCTCGCGAAGTGCGGTGAGTGCGACCCCTTCCAGCGCCGGGTTGCTTCAGCCTGCGAACAGACGGCGGATCGTGTCCTCCATCTCCTCGTACTCAGGATGCGATATTATGTACACCCAGTCCTTGAATATGTCGTTGAAAATCTGAAGTTGAAGTATGCGACCTTTCCCGCTCCTGCGCTCAAGCAGAGCATGGCGAGTCGCGCCCCTTCTTACTGCTTCGGCATAGCCTCCGAGTCGGCCTTGTCTGTACTGTTGGTCGCCAAACCATAAATGCGGAGAATGGAAGTTGTGCGGCCCGGAGATGTCATGCAGCTCCATGTGCACACATGGAATGTATGTGGTGTGCTGGTGTGGTTGGCCTAAGAGTGGCCACTCGGCGAAAGAGAGTAGTTCCATCTGCGCGAGATGTTAGATACGTTCCATGGGGTGGAAATATCCATGGAGGAATTACTGGAGATTCTTTGTGATGTGACCAGTTTTCTGTACGGCCGAATTGTTGTGGTCTCGTCCGGGAGATGGGACCATGCTGGGTGGTTCGCGCGAGGCCCGTTGCCTCGAGGGTTTCGGTATTTGCGGCGACGCTCGGTACTGTGAGTGCGCAGCACGCGATTACAGGAAATGAATATGTACAGCGATCAAGGAGAACGGAAGTTCGGAATACTGAAGGCCTTGCCATCAACGCGAGGCACGGACGTTTGTATTGGTGGATAGTTGCCGCACGTTGCATGTGACCAAGCGCTACCCTTTCACAACGATCTCAAAGCGCCGGATACTTTTAATCACTGCGATCCACCAAGGGCTGGTTTGTTGATCGAAATCCATACTGGGCTGCGCACTACCTCATGTTCTACGACGCCCCTATTCAGGACGCTACGCTGTCCCAATCGCGTGACTCACTCCGGGTTCTTCATCGTGTAGAAACCTGACATGTGGCGAAACACCTTCACCCTCCACTGCGTGTGCTACTTGCCATCTCCGATCGGCTTCAACATCCCATGTGGCATCCCTTCCACTGCAGCCTCTTTCTCCAGCTCCACAGCCCAATGTGTGTTCAATTCCAGCAGCCTGACTTCCGAGACATCGTCAACACCATCGACTCGGCCGTGATGCCCTTGCGCCGAATCATCGCCTGCACGTCCTCCAGCATCATGAGAAGACTGTCCGCACTGCCTGCGGTGCATCGCCGTCAAGTTCTTCGGGAGCTCGACATAGTCCTTGGCGAAGGGCTTGATGATGAGGTGGCGAAGAATGGCTGTTGGCAACAATGCCTGTGCTGCTACTGCAGCAAGGGGCGTGTGCCGTCGCTGGTATCGGTCGTAAGGTCGACATCGATTTCGTAGTTGATGATGCTTCCGCAGTGGGAAGAAAGCCGAGTCTTTCCCTCGAGCGGGCGAATAATGTCAAAGTCGCCTCCCGTGCTTCCTGTGCATCGATAGCCTGCGCCAGTGCGAAGGGGTTGTAGGCGTCTTGGTTCAACTTTTCGAGGCCGCCATTTGCGAGCAGGCGCGTCACGGTGGTGTGCATGTCCTCGTGCTCTCCCTCGACGCACCACTCCCATCCTGGAGAGACCTAGACGATAATCTAAGGCTTTGGCTCCACTGGCATCCCTCTTCGCCAGCCATCGCTGGGCGCTGCATGAACTTCGATGTGGCCCGCCATACTCCTTTGCGTCCGCCAAGGCTCGTGCGTCACCTCTGTTCTACTGTATGCGTATGTGGCGAGCCTTTGATCGGGTCTTCTGGTGGCTCTATGGAGCTTGCTTGTATCTGACGGGTCGCTTCTTCGCTCTCAATGTCGGCGATGATGGCTGAGGCTTTGGCAACGATCTGTCGAGCCCTGAACCGAAAGTCATGTCGGTCTCAGGATGATCAATACGATTTTTGCGTGCTGATAACTGTCAGCATGTGCTGATCAATTGTTGAGCGATGCATTACCTCTCTGCCCCTCTTTCTTGGGCGACGATGGATTGTCATCACATGCTATAGATCGAGTAATGGTCGCGGTATTGTCAAACACATGAAGCACAAGGAAGACAAGGATGTTTGCGGCAAGTCCCGGCCTCCTTGCCGCATTTAGCCGTACTTTTAGCATATGCTCTTTGAAGCAGCTGAAAATCTGTTTGCCGTTCTGAACTCGACCGTACAACTTTCTGTGACAAGACCATAGCAAACAGCGACCCTCCTCCTTTTGATACCACAACCTCTAATCTTCGTACGGTCCACCATGGCACCATATATACTCCACGATACTAATAAGCAGCCAGCACCTCCTTCATTATGTCTTCCATCAACGGAATCATCATCTCGCCCTACCAAGGCATCACCGCCTCCACCAATCTACCATCCACTTTCGAAACTGAGCTCGCCGCCATAGGCTTCCGCTCCACAAGTATCACCATCTCATTTGCCAAGGAGGCCGTCTGGCGTGGCTCGCCACTCTCCAACGCCATCGGCATTCCAGTCAAGAGTAAGCAGACTCATCAACACATGTTCATTCGCTAACATAGTATCCCTACAGTGACCTGGGCCGACAGCACCCTCATTCCCTCCGGCAGCACCATCGAGCACCCGGCCGCCCCGAATAACGCCACCGCCGCCCAGCTGCTCCGTCCTCTAGACTCACCCATCGGCAAAGAGCAGCCAGCCCTCTTGAAAGGTGACATCATCCTCGTCCGTGAAGATGGCATCGACATCACTGCCGCACAAGTCGCTCTGCTGTGCGAGTTTGCGGGTCAAGTCGCGCTCCCCAACAACCCGAACATTTCACCGAAGATGTTCAGCAAGGAGTTTGAGAAGTTGCAGGAGAGCAAGGTGCAGGATCCGAACTGTTCGGCGGAGTGGGCGGATGTGGAGAATTTGGTCGAGTGGGACCCATTGCAGGGCCTGACGGGGAATGCGAGGAAGAATAAGAAGAAGCAGATTAAGGCGAAGCAGTCGAAGGAGGCTCGTGCTCGTGCTTCGGTCAGTGGGCAAGCCTCGAGCAGTGAGTAGAGGGTGCATTGAGATGGAGGTTGTGTCTGTAGCGTTGCTTTGGAAATCGTAGGAGGTTGGCATAGCAGGAAGCGGCGCGCCAGCTTGGGCTGCTCCTTCGTTGGCAATGATACTACGCTACGTATACTAGCGCTCGCAGTATAGGAAGATACTGCATAAAACAGGAACATTGGCGCGCGTCGATGTCTCATTTTCTAAGAGTCCATGTCTGCGGAGCGAACTAAGGCCCAAGAGGCCACGATTCGAAGCAATCGAGCCCAGATTGCAACAATCGAAGCACGCAACGACCGGCGTGTAACTACAGCTCCAGACATGACCAGGGCTACCAGGACACCGCTTAGCAAGTCTGTGATCCAGACCGCCACATTCGACCTTGGCAAGCCTGAACCGTTGGCGCCCATCATCTTCGACCTGCGCGACGAGGAACAAGACCTCGTCATTTTCAATGTCGAGGGCTCTTTACCTGCAGGCGATGCCCAGGACAAGAACCTCCACCTGCGTAAGGAACGCCGGGAGGAGGATCGTGGAGTGTGCTTGCTGGTATAATCCAACAGCAACGAGCCACCGGAGTTGAGCTGCGGCCACATCTTCTGTGCCGACTGCGTACTTGCCTGGTACGATCAGCATGCCATGTGTCCGGTATACCGACAAGCCGTTGGCGAGGAAAGCATTATCTTGCTGAAGGTCATGGAGCGAGGAGAGTTGGAGAGATTGGAAAGAATTTTGCGTGACAATTATATGCTGAATGCAGAGACGCCAAGTTGTTCTCGGCCATATTTGAGTTCGAGGGATACCGGTAGGAGCTCTCCAAGCGGCAAGCAAGATATCGTGGGCTTTCGGATGGCTGAGTCTGGCCCTAGCGGGGGTTTCCAACAGAGGCTCGACGAATAGCGCGAGCGCAAAGAGCATATTCTGGGACAGAGCAGATGGGAAGTAGCTCTGCCTTCTGACAGCTTTGCGGGACACAGGATCCTGAAGGATTGGCATCGAGTTAGACCGAGCCTTGTTTAGTGCGCGTGGGAGCTCAATGATTGCCCCGTATGGCTGCTCGTCGAACCATTATACTGTCAACCGTCTTCCATGGCGGTGAATTACTCCCATAGGGACAATTATGTAAGAATTACTCCTATAGGGACTTATAGGGATGCCAAATTACTGCTATAGGGACACATTATAGCAGTCGCTCTTTATACGACTTCTTTATGTACTACTGTTATTTAATATACTCTGCTAGCTTATACGAGCATATTAAATAATAGTAGTACGTTTTAAAGCATATTGAATAATAGTAGTACGTTTTAATCCTAACGACTCGTAGCTCGTAGCTTATATAAGTTACGGGTAGGTAAAGAGTAGCTCGGGGAGCAAGGACGACATAATAAGCAAGATAGGGCTTATCTAAGACATACAACACGGACATATAGTCGAGAGCCGACATTCGGAGTAATAGTGTATCTAGCATCTACAGAATTAACTATGTATCTTTTTGCACCCTACAATATGCCCTTAAAGATTGCTATAATGTGTCCCTATAGCAGTAATTCAGCATCCCTATAAGTCCCTATAGGAGTAATAAAGGACATAATTGTCCCTATGGGAGTAATTCACCGTCTTCCATGGTCATGATTGCTCTCAGTGTCTGGAGGTTCAGGTCCGGTTAGTACCTAAGTCGTAAGCCACACTCACTGCTATATCGACGGACTTTCTGACTTCACATCACTCCCTGCTCTTCTGATCATTCTCCGTGGCCCGTGTCATACGCGTTCGCTAGAGATCTCTTATGATGACCTAGCTGAGCCTACCTGACGGATCGACTGTCTGATGCTATTGCTCCTTTTTCTGTCTGCAGACCTACCAGAAGGGCCCGCTTTCCGACGCCGTCCAGGCATAATTCGCAATCTTTGCTTGTGCTGCGCTCTCCCCACTATTGGTCTTACCGCCACCACATCAAGCAAGGTCCACATTTCGGACTCCTGCTGTTCATTTCACTCCCACAGTCTTGCTCATCTTCGTGCCCTCATGGAGTGCTCGTCTTCGAATCTCCATCATGGCCTGTCGATGCTACAGTCGTGTATGTTACTCTTCCCGTACAAGGCAATATGCACGCAACTCGGCCCAAAGTATCCAACTTGTTCCCTCAACCCAAGGGATCCGGTGTTCGTTCTCCGCCTCTACATCGAGCATCTCGCCATAGCGTGAAACGTCACGAAAGGGCAGATCTGACAACGTCCTGCTGCTGACCGTCTCTTTATCTTGCTGTTGGCTGAGCCGCGGATCCGTACTTCGACAAGTAGTCTGAGTCTATTTTCTTCGGAGGTGTTGGGTCGAGTCTGTCGTTGCAAAGGCCCGATAGTTCACCGCGTTGCCGTGTACACATGATTTCCTGCCTCGTTCGTCGATAGATATCCTGAACTGTGGCGACGAGAGGTTGCGGTTATACTCGCTGGGGAAAGATGCATTCGGTTTGCTGTATTCCTGTACATTCGATCAGCGCTCGGCCGTGAGTAATCTGCCTGGCTTCCCTCACACTCTTCGATCTGACGACTGTGCTGGACCCAGTCGCCCTTGGAGGTAGGGCCGTGGCATATCCAATGCTTCGCCAGTGCACTGTGCCTATGATCTTAAGATCAATCCCTCAGTCAATAGTCGAGCGCCGCGATACCCGTTAGAAATGATTGCGCTTGCTCAATACTGGACAGACTGCTTTTGCTTGAACCCGACAGCGCGTCGTTGCTCTGCAATGAAAGTGTCAGTAGTTCTGAGGTACAAACTCCTTCCACCAGAAAGCTGTGTCGTAGGGGTTGGTACTCATGGCGTCCGAGATGCATTATGTGCCATCATTCGGTCGTTACTAGTATCAACTTCCGCGGAATTGCTTAAATACGCCGCAGATTCGCACGTCGCCACAAATACACCTTGCCGACTCGCTTTCTCTGCACACGCACACAACCTCTGAATCTCACGATGGCGTCTCAAGTGCAAGAAAGTAGCAAGAAGACCTTCCTCGATCTCGCAGCAGAGCTGAGAAACCGCATCTACTTTCTGTGCCTGTCCTCGCCAAACGGCACCAAGATCGACCTGTGCACCTTGTGCACCTCACCTCGACACGGCCACAGCCTCTACCTGCTCGCAAAGTGTCAGTCGCAGTACCATAAACGTCGGATTGGAATCGATGAGTCTTCCACTAAGCCGCCAACCGTCGCGATCCTCGCCACGTGCAAGACCATCCACGACGAGGCCACGCCAATCCTTTACGGCATTCATAGCTTCAAGGTATATGACAGCTACACGCTCAAGATCTTCTCCGCGAAAGTCCGCTCTTCTCTGTCCCTAGTCAGGAACCTCAAAATCCAAGACTACGGCATCTACAACCCAGGCGGACTCGCCACACTCCTAGCCTCGAGTATGCCTCTTCATACGCTGAGACTACCCTTTCCTGAGACAGCAGGCATCGGGTCCACAGCAAACATGGTAGAAAGACTCTTACCGCTGGTCAAGCAGATCAAGGCGCATCGACGTGCAACTGGAGGAAATTTGGCCGTTGAGAAGATCGTCCGCTTCGTCCCAGCAAGAGGCAGTGCAGTACCAGAAGGACGCGCAGAAGAGTATACCAACATGATAAGCAGCTGGCTCAAGCAACGTTTGGAGGTGGACGAGATGGACGAGACGGAAGAGGGAACGAACGTATACAGTTACAGAGGGCTGCAAGTTTCTCAATGAATGATACTGCCGTTGAGCTACTGGACTGAGGGCTTGAGGAGGTAAGGGCAGACAATGGGGCAGAGACGAACATTTGGAACGTTGTGGGTCAGACCAGTAAGATTGCTTAACAATCTTTCACGCTGCAATTCTTGCGCGTGGATGGCCGTATGAGTTTCCTGTCTCCGACTCCAATACCGGAAATTGCTCGCGATTGGGTTGTTGTGCCCATACTTCGCAAGTTTGATCTCGAAGTTGTTCTTGATCTGTATTTTTCAACTTGCCTTATCTACAGTTCAGCTAGTACTGACTTCTCGAAGATGTCATTCGCCTGCTGCGCGTCCAAATGGCCCATTTGCCTCCCTCAGGACCCTACTAGTGGGAACCATGAGCGATCGACCATCGACGCAATCTTATGAAGGAACAATGCCACTGTGGAGATCCATCTTTGTAAAAGTATTGTTGATCAGGATCTTTCAATTGGTTTGCCTGCGCAGCATAGCAATATCCTTGCTCTTGTCGTTTCGCTCGAAGATCCAATGTAATATCCTAGGCGGAGGCTGAATCTCAGTCCCATCACGCCTATGCTGCACCAAGAACGCGAGTCGTTTCGCGATGCAGTCCACCGGACTTTGGGACGGTCTCATCGCACTCCTGATAGCATGGCACGATCGTGCTGTCCTCACTCCCTCATCCTTTCCGCCAAGCTCGCCACATGATAGAAGGGAACTGAGGCCTTCTTTGCTGTGCAAAGAGTCTTCCCTCTCTACTTTACGCCATTGCTCCGCACCTCTTATTGACCCACTATCGAATCGTGTGTAGCGGATACCGCAGCCCCTCAGCTTCATCGTTCTTTTCGAATTTGGCCTCAAAGGTTGCTCAGAGGGAGTTCAGCGCTTCGCGGCACCGGATGGTTTCTATCGATCGTGGCAGGTGGCACTCGTGAGGTAAACGTGATATAGATCGTCGAGTGCTGCCGCTGTTGATCTTGCCGCCGTTATTTGGTGAAGCACCGTCGATCACGTCTTCCATTCGAAATCCCTGGATGGAATACTGGGTGGTGACATCATTCTCTGGGCCTTTTTACGGTGAGAGCAGCGTGTTGTAGCGCGAGCTGAACGGACTTTCACTGCACATCGGGGACGGGGCAGGACGCCGCAACAATAAGAATGAACGCGCGTCAAGAAAACGCGAGCGGCGACAGACGCGGAGGTCCAGAGCAGGCTAACAAGACGAATAAGACAACTGCACAGATATGAACGAGGCCAGATGATGTGTGAGGTCACGACAGCCTCTTCTCCACTCACAGGCACGAAGCCAGGTGACATGATGAAAAAGGATGACAAGGATCTGATGGCGGTCTCCAGCGTCAGGCAACGAAGTGCACCGAGACTGATGACCTGTATGTAAATATCAGCGTCCCCCGGGCATATCGCCGCCCGGACAGCGAAGTGATGACTGCAAAGAAGATGGGGCCTCGTTTACAACGTGAGGTTGGCGCCAAGGTCTGGCGACCTGATCTCGTAGGTCACCCTGGATGTATGACCTTTTGTCCCCAGGCTAGAGCGGGTCGCCGCCGGAAGCTCACACCTGGGTTAGAGTCGACACAGTCGTCGGCCCATCTTGAGGGCTGCTACCTCTCAAGGCAGGGCCCCTAGAGTGAGTGTGAAGGGGATGGAAAGCAACCAAGAAGTAAAGAGCTTTGATACGTACCCAGACATGGTGGTTGGTGGTGGTTGGGGGGAGGGGGAGGGCGGTGTTGACCGATGAAGAAGAAAGGAAAGAATTTGGAAAGCGCGAAAATGGATGGGTTTATATGCAAATCCGGGAGGCTCTGCTGCTGGCCAGTGCGTCTGACCAGCATATTGCTATGCTAATGTCGAAGAAGGGTAGACATATTGTGTGTCCAGCGGAACACTTTACTAGATCCGGGCAAACTTGAGGGCCTGAAGGGCATTGAGAAGAGTCCAGAGGGGTCTGGCGAGGCTGTCTGGGGCGAGTGAAGATGTCTGGGATGCTAGACGGCTTCAGCGCGGTGAATGTAGCTATGCCGCCACACCAGGTTGTATCATATGCGCACCCGGATCCATTAGATCGATGCTTCAATGAGTTGGCGCCCCCCTTTGAGGCTGCCGCCGCGTTGCCTCGTGGTTGTGCAGGCGTGGTGGTAAGTTGTTGAGCTGCTCGGCAGCATCTGCGTGATCCCGATTACAGCTATGTGAGACAACGCCTTGGGCGGCGAACAGATCCGCAAAAGTCTTCTCTGGCCTCGCAAGACACGAATACTGCAGCAGAACAACACATTGGATGTGATCACGAAGGCTGCACTGCATCAAGCAAGGATTGATTGGCATCCAATGGATCCAGAGCCACTGCAACAAACGACATACATATCGCCACTCCCATGGTCGCCACTCCACAGCTCTGATAGAGCGTCACAGCAGATCTCCGCCCTCTTCTCGATGTCCTACCGACAAGGTGCAACCATGGCCGGTTCGACAGTTGCAGACGGCCCTCCAAGCCTTAGCTACCCAACCTCTCCCTCTACAGCACGAGCGCCAATGTTATAAGCGAGATAGAGACGGTATTTGAGGAAAGAGGTTTGAGGATGGACTTCAATAAAGAGCCACACCTGCTACAAGCGCAGATCAAGATCGATGACAACATACGGGGACTGTTGTTTTCCCCACGAATACATCTTCGACGCGTAAGGATATACCAACCGTCGACTCCCGCCGCGACTATCGTTGTCGTACTCCCGATTTGAAGCCCAAGAGCAACGCTGACGCCATCAAACGCTAGGAAAGCTGGCCTGCACCAATCAACAACCTCCGCGTCAACGGCAAGTTGGCCTTTGGTGAAGTAAATCACTACGTCTGATGAGTCGCACGGAGCCTCCAACAAAAGTAGACAGCTACCAGTTTTGTTCAGCTTGACCTAGAAAAGCTAGCGAATGGCCTCTTACGATGCAGACCGCCCGTCACTACCGCTCGACAGCCCGCTGCTTGTCCAGGATAAAGATGTCGGAAGGAGGAGATCGCACAAGTATGGGACATGAGGGGTCACGGTAGGGATGAAGCCTCTGTTCTCCATTGCTATAACTCGAAAGAGAGGCACATGAGCACCGTGAGATCGGACGAACGCGGCATATGTTTAAGAGCAGGCTTTTCGTCCATACAGAAGCGCACATTCAGTCTCAAGAGCTTCCCAGTGGCCCGCTGATGTAAAGGATGTCTTATCGTGACGTATACTCAGCTTTACATATCATGCAATCCTCAGACAGGCTCAATTCTGGCGTAGGTGGGATGCCCTTCTTCGACAAGATATGCTGGAACTCAATTTATAAGAGCCACATTGCCAAGGGTACATGGACCTCCGGGCGCAACAACACCGCTTTGTAGGTCAACGTACTATTTTCGGGTTTCCTGGACGTATCAAGACCGTAGAGGGCAATTCCAGCGGTGAGTGATCTTGACAGTGCTCTATGTTACAGCTCACAAAGAAAAGCCGCTGAAAGAACGATGGGTTGGGCCTCGACGGATGCGGACTCTGCCCAAATGGCCTAACGAAGAAATGGAACGACCAGTCGTCCTGGTACAACTTGAATCTGCCAGCATCATCGTTCGTTAAAAACACAGCGAGATTATGGTACAGGTCACATGCGTTGCGTGCCGGTGCCCGGAAGACGAGGAGAACACGAGAGAAGTCAACTCCGGCGATCCGGAAACATTCACCTATGACGATTGTGTCAGGCAGTATAGTGTGCCGCAGTTTCATTCCCACCTACTGAATGAAGACAATGACTATTCAGCGTTTACAGATCAGGCAATGCCGGTGGAGCATATAGCAGCATACTGGGTCTGGAGCTCATGAAGAAATGGAGGTTAGGTCTACAAGGAGGGTTCACACTGCCAAGGAGGCGACGATACTGTAAGTAGGCACGAGTATAGACTACCAGTCGGCGAGACTGATCGGGGCACCAGCTAGATTTCCGAAGTAGACCTATAGTCTCGGGAAATGCGGGCGACTCATTGCACCTCATCAACGACAACAGACCAAGTACCCTGCGCTATGTGCCCTGTAAAGGAAAAGCTTGCAGAATCTGCGCAGCACCAATAGGTACGGACGGCCTGGCGGCCTTGGCATGCAAATTCGTCCTTTCGCTCTAGAGCCTCCGAGTGTCTGAAAGATCACGCTCGCCGAAGTATGATCAGCGTTAACGCTGCCATTAGAGCCGGTTAGACGACCGAAGGTCCGCTCAGCCTGAAATCGGAGTTCAATCAGAACCACGCAAAATCTTAGAGCTATCCATCATGCTGACCGAGCCGAACCAGTTTTATCCTCCTGGCCGCGCCGACAAGGATAATGGTAGCACGCTCAAAGCGTTCGTCGAGCAGGTGAAGACAGTCTCCTGGAAGAATGAACCTCTTCTGCTTATGCCCCATCAAGACAGCTGGGGCCGAAAATGCAACGTGGTAGAACCTCAGCGTTCCCATGAATGAGTTCTATGGATGTCTTGAGTCCCGGACGTGGCTCCAGGAGCCGCGAACCAAGATCGAAGATGCACCGATGCATCCCTCTGGCGAACTGGTGCAGTTCGGGGCTAAAATGGGCACTAGGTCCGGCGAGGGTCATATTATCGCCTTAGTTTCGTACCAGACAAGCAGTGATGACGTGGCACGGGACTTGGAGGAAAAGCGTGTCTGGTTTTACGGGTTCTTTTACAGCGTGGACTGGGTGTTCCAGGATCTGAGGCATCAGGTTCCGAAGCGTGGAGCAATGCTGTGATTGACAGCGACTGTGGAGGTCTGCTTCAGCGTGATGATTGCCTTGTGGAACATGGCAGGGAAAGACCGAAGATGAAGTAGATTGGGTCAGAGCAGAATATGTTGCGTAGCGTCCATTACTGTCGTCGCGCAGCATACTGTACTGGTCAAAACTCAAACCCAAACACCTTGCCCTTCCATGTCATTCTTTTAAGCAACGCGTCAAGCAGTCGTGGAATCAAGTCATCACTCCGAACACACCTTTCTCATCCGTGCTACTCTCCCAATCCCTGACGTCCTCGTCTCACGCGCATCCCTACTCGCGGCTGCGATGCAAGCGCCAGTCGTCATCCAGAACGCCCGCGCCAAACTGCTCCTCGAATATTCCCAGCTGCTGCTCCAGCTGATCAAGTTTAGCACGCAGCTCTGGAGTACTCTCCGGATCGCTGTCCATCATGACCATGGCATCGTAATCCTCTTCGATTTTCCCGATCATGGCGATCTGCTGGAAGTTGTGCTCCTTGCAGAAAGCCTTGAGTTGATCGTGAACGGAGACGATGAGTTTTCTTTCGTCACCAGACGTGGAGTTCTCTTCGGAGTCTTCCAGCTTGCCCTTGACGTAGCTGAAAGCAGAGAGTGCCCAGCGGCAAAGCGCCTTGTCGACGCTCTTGTGCCATGTCGTAGTGCGATCGGCGTCTGAGGTGACGTGGATGACCTTGATCTTCATGCCTTGGAGCATGGTGTTGCGGAGGTTGGCGTGAGCGCTGGCGGCCTCTTCGGTGGTGCTGAACTCGATCATGGCCTTAGCAGGACCAAGCATTGCCGAGCCCTGTCCCTGCGCCTGGATAAGGTTGACGTTGGCAATGTTGCCGAATGGCCCAAACGCGTAACGAAGCATCGACTCTGTGACGCCGCTGCTTAGGTAGGTGATGTTCAGGGCCTTGGCAGAGGTAGTGTCGAAGCGGTTCTTACCGCCCGGCTGCAGCAGCATCTTGCGGGTGGTGAGCTGTGCCTGGATGCGGTAGAGTGCGAGTCGAAGGGGGAGCGGTCTAGCAGCTGGGTGGGGTTGGTCGAAGTCGTCGAATAGGCCAAGGCTCTCGATGTGGTTCTCGTCTGTGCCAAAGTTAGGATGCTTCATTACTTCGACTTTTTCAGAGGGAGTCTCGGGATACTCGATGCCAATCTTAGTGCAGCACATACCAAAAGCCATCTCCGGATGGAAGGCGTCTGCGAATTTCATGCCACCTGCATTCTCTTCAGCGACGAGGAGGTTGTAGAGGAGCTTGGCCTCTCCATGAAGTCGCTTGCAGAGGTCACGCAGTGGGAGCAGGACGTAGCGTGGCAGACCTGGGTACCATGCGGCGATGTCGTAGATGCGCATCTCCTTCTCGGCCGCGATCATGGCGTTCGTGAGGTGTTGCTTGAATGCCGTAGCGGCCTGTGGTTCGTTGCCCTTCCAAGCGTCGAGAGCCTTGTGAAGGACGTCGCGGAAGATCCGGATGTCTTTGCGCCAGTCTCCGAGTCGAGCGGCTCTGCGGTCGGCAGAATCGCCAGCCTGCTGCTCCATCATCGCCTCGTCTTGTGCTTGCTCGATCTCGTCTTCGCGCTGAATTGATTCTCGCTCAGCCTGTATGTCGCGCTGTCGTCGTCCAGGTCGCGATGAAAGAGAGGAAACGGACTCGTTGAGAGAGGTATTGGCGAAGTGGTCAATTCGGCGAGGCATGTTGTTTGTGCTTGTACGTGGGCCTCCTCGACCAATATTGCGGAGGAGGTCTTCAAGTTCGGCTGCGGTGACTTGCTGACGGCCGGTCTCGGGAATTCGTACGTAAGGCATGGCGGAGTTATTGCTGTAAGTGATGGGAGCGAAGGTACTGTCCTTTGCGTTTGTCTCAGACCTTGTGTCGGGTGGTTCGCAGTAGTCTTGGAGGTCGTATCGGCTGTGATCACTTGTCTGATGATGAGAAAGAACGAAGAGCTACTGAATGCTGTATTTATGCGCTTCCAGTTGTTGTGCTTATGTGTCAGGTGTCGTAGGGTCTGGTTGTCCGATTCAGTGAATGTGTTGTTCACCAAGGCCGAAGTGCTTTTTGGCCAAGACCGTTCACCGTGACACATTTGATCGCTGGACACACTGCCTGCAATGTATTCGGGCATAGACGATAGGTGAGCTCGACCCATGCATCTGCAAGTCGGGTACAGGGCGATCTTGCCGACGAGTACAATCCGTCATGTACTTTGTGTTCCATCCTCGATCATCGGAACTGTTGAGAGGGGAAACTGTAGAGTATTGGTGTTTCGCCTGCTCTGGACCAGGAGGGATGATGACTTTTGATGAGATGCTGAACTCTCCTGAATAATCCTGGCTTGAAGCAGCAGAGGTCGAATATAAGCTGTTGACGATCGAAAGGCTTTATCAGCAACCCAGCGCTCTCGTTGATACGGAAGCATAGTTGTTTGCCGCTGCTGAGGTCAAAGGTCATCATTCGCTGGAGAATCTGCTCTCCTGCCAGCAAGCACAGGTTGCTCTTGAATGTGTGTCCTCAGCACTCAGACTGGAAGTCAAGCACCCTCCTGAATCTTCCAGATACTGCCGTCTGTGGCCTCGCAAGACCAACACCTCTCAACTCTTGCTACCACTGCCAGCAGTGGCATTGCCCGGAAGCCACCGCGAGGAGGCGTTGAAGTCGGATTTCTGCTTCCTACACCAGACCAGCTGGCGGTCCTTATCAGGGACATGTAGTGAATTCCGTCGTCTTCATCCCCATCATGGTCTTCACCACCGCGTCTACACCCTCCGTCCACATCCGATACTGTGCGCTGTGCAATGCACCCAACCTCACACCGTGCTTGTCTGCAGGGCCGTCGCCGCTTCGCCTTTCGCCCTAATATAACGGGCTACTCAACTAACGCTGGGTCCGCCGCATCCAACCGACGAATGCAAGAGTTGTAAACACGTCTGCCAGACACGCCGCGAGTCCCTGTTTGATGTTAGCTACCAATCTTCATCAAAACATGGCACAAGTGCCACTTGCCGCCAGACGCTCTCGAATCACCTTGCCATCTCGAGAAATGCTTCTTTCCACCTTGTCACCCTCGCGTTGCTGTCCCGGGTATCCTTGCTCAATATCTGCCTTGTGTTGTGCCAGCTTCGCTGCCCGACCTGCTAGAGCTGCCATCGGATGCGAGATACGCGCGAAGTCCTATCTTGTTGTAGCCATAGCTGATCCGCGCGATACGATTAGTTTGATATTAACAAGCAGAAGAAATGAAGAGGGTGTCGTGTGCAGATGTCGAGTTGCACGCGAAAGTTGTTGTGCCAAACATCTTGCACGGCACGCGTTACACTCCGCGGAAGATTTGGTTAGTCACAAAAGGCGAAATATCTCGATCTTGGACGAAGACGCATTCACCACTTGCTTGCCCGTCTCTGACTACCTGCAACAGCATAAATCTACTCAGCATCAAAGTCTATCCTTCAATGATGGAAGTCTAGCTCCTTCGAACGCGTCTAACGGCACATCGCGGTGTGACACGAGCATTTGGAAGGGTTGACAGGAAATTGTACGTGTCCAAGTAGCCGGGCGAAGGCCGAGTTTTCATCAAAAGCGAAGTAACAGACTATCTACGCGTCCCGAGCACCTTCGCAGCTGCCTCCCCGTCCTTACTCATCCACAACCATATCACCCCTATCTGTTCTCTTCTTGGCCAGTCGGACCAATTCTCAATATCCATATCCCGTGGTACCTGCAGGGTTTGAAGGAATTGCAACTTATTCTTACACATTAGTGTGTGCCTAGGTCTCGAAATCCACTTCGCTACTAGCAATGCGGTCCCAAGGATCACGCGGAAAGTACTCCAACCAAGCTTTTTCAGGGCTCAAGTCTCCATTTTCCCTTTTACCATGCCTTTTCATGTACGTCATCTTATGTAGATATGCAATCCGCCTGGCAAGGCTTAAACCGAAGTGATTACTCACCGGCGCATTGTCGAAAGAGAAGGTGTGGTCTCTCGATCCAGTACTAGGTAGAGGACACGTCCGGCATCATTATGCGAATGATGACCCTGACCTCTGGTGTCGGAGATGCGAATGCTGACCGGATGCCATGAGAGAGTGAGGATGGGAGAAGAAGTCCAAGCATCAGTGTGCCGGTCCTCGTTCATAGTAAGCTCACCCGGCCGTGGATTGATGTACACCTCGGTGGGAAGCAACTTCTTGGCGGAAGGAGGTTGATCGTAGGACGAAGTGTACCAGGCTTCGTGTATGGCACTGACGATCTCATTGCGACTCGATGCAAATCTAATGGCCGTGTCTGCACGGATGTCCATGAAAACATGGACGGTGTCACCGGTCCACTCGTGTCTTGAGCAAGTCGCTGTCAAGCTTGCAAGTGATGTCGATTTTGCATTTCAACTCCTGTATCATCGTACATGAGCCTTGAGGGCTATCATCGGCACTGTGAAGTCGTCGCGACCATCATGACCACTCATTCGTTTGAGTGCCAATCAATGGTCGGTAGCAACATCTTCATCGAAGAAATGGCGTGGCGTCTGTGTCCAGCGCGATTTTCCCCAAATCTCCTCACGAACTCTCTGACTGGCTTCAGCTTGAGGTCGTCCAGCGGCAGAATTCGATCACAGAAGACGACGTGGAGAGTTCTAACCGCCGGGGTGGACAAGCTTTTGAAGTGTCCAACTCGGGCTGTCGACAGCTCTCGGAATCTGGATTCAGCTGTAGAAAAGGCGGTCTCTACCTCGATGTCGCTAAGCTGTATATCTATCTCATTGTTCGTTCGGCAGTCTTGGTAGTGGTGCGAGCTCGAGCATCTGGCTGACCTGAAGAGGCTCCTCCCATCTCGTTGTTTGACAAGATCGAGTCCACACCGGATGGGTATTGCTGAACCGGTATTGCCGACGACAAAGAGGATGTCTTCGTCAAGGCTGTGCTCTTCGATCCAAGGCGTAGCCGCAACGATCGATTTTCCGGCCGCTCATGCTCTGCTAATTGAGATCTCAAGCATAAAACAGCTTCTTTCTTGACGTGGGAGGGACTACATCGAAAGAATTTGCTTGCTTCTGTGTACGAACGTTGTAACGCTCCAGAGAGAAGGGCTCGATTAATCGATCGGCCATCCGCTGGTTCATGCAGCGAACAGGCTAGCCTACGCTCTAGGCTGTGCAAGCCGATACACGGCACCAACAAGTTTGCAATCGGGAGACCAAAGTGCATGGTTGGCGTGAGACCTTTCCATATAATACAAGGTCATGCCCCCGGCTATAGTTTCAATGGACGCTTTATTGAGACGGCTTCCATCGCAATCGGTCCTGGCTGGCGTCGGATCGATATGTCAAGAGTCGGTCGTGGGGTGCTTTATGTCCCTGCTGAGTTAATGATGCTGCGAACTGCTCACAGCAGGTGAAGTCAACCAAATGCCGAGGAACCTCCACTAGCTCGAGCGTGTACTGTGTCGTCCAAGTTCGCCCAAAGGATGACCAAACAGCAGTACACACTGCGGATATGGGCATCTGCAACAATCTCGTCCGACGCGCTATGGCGTCGATCATCATGCTCGAATCTCGCCGCATTCAGAACCGCAATAAGCGGCAGAGCACCTACACCAGCCAAGAGAGGCAATGTCTGAGGCGCGGGGCCATACAGCCCGACAACAGAGTTGTAGCGCACAACTTCCTCCGTCTCTGCGCCGATTATCTTCAGTTCATTTGCAATAGATGCGATGCTGATGAGAAGGTAGGCTGTTCTCTTGGAAGCACAGCTCCATGCTAGTGACTGACCTCTTTCCGTAGACGACCAAAGCTTTCGCCGAAGAAGTCTCCAACGCGAAGTACATGGCAATATGGGCTCTACGCCAACACAAGGAAGGACCGAGTGCGGCGATCAACACCCCTAAGGGGCAGTATAAGGGAATCCTTGGTGGCGACATCTCGGATCTTCTAAAGAATATGGTCGATAACATCTCGATCGCAGCTGGGTATGCCATCTGCCACGGAGTTGTGTTCGAATCCACTGTGGAAGGAGAGTCATTGATCGCAAAGTCGTTCTGGAGGAAGCATAGCATGGCGAGAGTCCAAAACGTGGCATCGACCGGACTGGATCGAGGCGTGGAGAAGGCGGTGTTCTTGGCGTTGTTGAGAGGCTTGGGGAGGATTTGAGGAGCCGCGTATCGTCTTGAGAAGCAATTACCAGGATGTAAGCAGTTTGGACGTCTGTAATGGATGAGTTGGCAGGCATTGCCTTCACAATCGGAGACCACATCGGCATGGTCCTTCATGTACCTGGTCTCCGCTAGCGGCATATGGCCCTGCAGCCAGACGCGAACAAATCCTTGCCAATGCGTCCAGGCCCAGCGCTAGTCTCGTGAAGCCTCTTCAGCTTCTGCGCGGGCTCACATAGAGCGGCAAGAACTGATAAGTTAAGCTCTAGTCCACTGCAAACTTCCTTTATCCGTTCAGACTTTCACCACTCGTGCCACTACCGTCTCAACTCTACCGGAAATAAATCACAATCATGATCAACCTCGGCGGCATTCTCTTCCACTCTAAATCTATCCATGTCCAGCAATAAGATGGGATCCGCTCATCTCAGCAGCCCAGAAGTATCGAGATGTCACTTTCACTGCGGTCGTCAATCCAGAGAGTGGCCCGAATCCTGATTCGACCGGATGCCCCAACAAGTACTACGTCGGCGCCATTGCGAACCTCTGAACGCTGAGCCAAACATCGTCACCATGGTATACGTCCACACTGCGCACCGATGAGACTGCAGTGGACCAGCAGAGAACCAGAAGCCCGGGACTGGAACCGACATCTGTTTCGCATCTGCGCCCTACGACACTGTTTCAAAGAACATCTCCACATACGGCAACTAGAATACATGCCTAGGCTGGGATGGCGGACAGCGGGATGTCCATATTGACAGCTTGTTCATCGATGAAGCACCGGGGAAGGACAGGACAACTTCACGTTTGGGGCCTACATGACGAATCTCACTAACTTCGCGAAAAGTGACTTCCTGGAGCAGCAAACAACGGCACAATGCTATTCAACGCTGGAACTCAGACCGACTCGCGGTGCTTCGATGTTGCAGACACGATCATTGTACTGGAAAACAGCGAGCAGTTCTACGAGAGCGTTCCAGATATTGGGACATGGGTCTGGGAATCTGGAACGAGATATCCTTCGAAAGCGTCGATCCTGCTGTGCAACCATACGACTACTCAAGGCACGACTTCGACGTGCAACACTGTCGCGTATAATGTGGACACGATCATCAACAGCAAGCATCAGCAATTGCGAGTGAATTCATCTCGACCCTCATAGGAAATCAGTACGCTGGGTTTCCGACCAACTGGGAGAATATTGTGAAAGCGATTAACAACACGGTGGTGGCGAACAAGATATTCGTTGCAAATAACACTTGTTGAAGTGGCAATATATCGATTCCATGACTTCCATGACCGGCGGTAATTTCTCCACAAACGCGGTCATTGAGGCGAAAAGGTGCAGGTCCGGGACCGTCGCATCCTTCAACTTGGACGATCTGGCTCGCCATGGCCCACGCTTATTGACGGCTGTCCAAGGAATGTGCAACCATAAAGATTGTTAAAAGTCCAAACAGGCGCAGTACAATCTTCATGTGAAAGTCACCTTTCCAATGCTCACTGTGTCAGTCTTCAGAACCGTGCAATACAACTGCCATGTGTGTGATTCATCTCACCTTCCAGAGCATAATCACAGAAGACCATGCTGCCTGTAATGCTGCTACTCGGTCCTTGTACGTGGAGAACGTCAACCATCGCCAAGCGCTTGGCGGTAGACTACAGCCTACACCATCTCTCCGTTGGCGATTGGCTCCGGCAGCAACATGCAGTGTCAATTAGATCTGCCTCAAGCGCGTCCAATTAGGCTGTCTTCTGGTAGCGCAGCGCCCGAGCAGCAATTTATAGCTGATTACGGCACAGACTGCATGCAGACCATGCCATCGCCGCTCGTCATGTAAGCTCTTAGCAAGCTTAACATCAGCACAATGAAATTCGCCATAAACGCTCTTCCGGGCCGAGCTCTCTTCGATGCAATTCGGTGGTTCAAGGGAAAGTCTACAAAGGAAATCGAATCGATGGGCTAAAGCGTCTTCTACAATAGACGGATAAAGAAGTGGTCAGCACACAGCATACTCACAGAGACCAGTGATGACTGCGCGGAAAGAGTTCTAAGAAACCTAACTCCCGTTGATACTCTATCAACCACCTAAACCGACATACCAGCTCCCAGCTCGGCCCTACTGTAACCTCTCACCAACCTGTACTATTCAGAATTGTAGCTTACCCTCTGCAGCATCCGTGATATTCTCCTCAAAATTGTCCAAATGAAAACGTTGTTCGGCATGAGTGTTGTTGAAGAGTGAAGCTCTCTGCATAAGGGACTTATACACGAGTGTAGTCCAGAAGATCTTATTGCAGACTTTGGCAGCGACTTTGTCGACGCCTTTAAATATGGTCGTGATGTGGATATTGGTGGGGTTTGAACTTTATTCGTTGTCTTTCGAGAAGGGGAGTTGGTGAGGCTTGCGCTGCAGGAAGCCTAAGAAGTTGCTGCGCTAGCTCACGTTGAGTTGACGTGAGGATGGGATCTCGGGGTACTGGAGCTGGTATACATATTCACTCTGCCATTGCTCTGCAAATAACAAAAGACTTCTTGTGATCTATCCTTTGCGGTCACTGAAGTTTCCTTGAAACCCCCCTCTGGTACCCATTGTCCCCTCTGAATCGCTTGCCCTGCCTTCCAGGGAACCAACAGCTGTACAATAGCGCAGAGCCACGGCAAAGTCACCCTGATCTCCCTCAGAGCAGCCGTCAAGGCATCGGGCGCCAAATCCGGTCAATGCAAAGCTGGTTTGGATTCAAGCAGTAAGGATAAGTGACTACCCAGGATGCTGGCATCTGGTATGCTGGTATTGCTCATACATTGTAACTCAAGGTGGGTTTCGCAGATCAAGTTCTCTGTTATAATGTTCCATGTTGTCATGCCATTATACTACCTCGCGTCCTCCTAGGAGAACTAAGCCCAACGCCTGAACGTGCTCCGAGAAGCCAGAAGTAACTTCCCACGGGCACCCTTCCAGGATGGTTATTGCTCCATTCTCTGTATCTCTGCAGCATGCAGTAAAGCCGGAACTGTAGCGCCGACGGAGAGAGAATCGTCCGACCGCCCGGAAGACCTTCGCCGAAAAAGACATGTGGACAGCAGTGGGACACGTGCGTTGTCCGCCCAGCATCCAGAAGACCTGGCAACGCGGAGGGAGTGATGCTCAAAGAACACTGTGTTGTGGCAGGAAGGATGATTGAGGGTGTGCAGCGTTGATATACTAATGCAAGACTAAATTGTCGGGTGCTGATAGACAGCAGTGGTCCACGACAGACTACTCGTGAGTTGACGGGAGATGATTTGTAGGTGCTGTTGACCTCGCGGGAACAACAACAGTGAAGAAAGGATCGCCGGCTTCTTGTTCTATCACCCAGAAGTCCTCCAATGAAGCGGGTGGCGGGCGATGAGCCGTGCCGCCTGCTCGCCACTTCTTTGTAAGGACGATGATCTCCAAAGCCATAGTGTTGTGACGCCATTAAAGTGAGAATCGTCTGCCTTTCGTTCTATCATACAGCAGACCTCTGGGGTAAAGAGGGGCGTTTCAAGAGCAGCAAAACACCAGAGTATTGCATATGTGCCGCCTCTGCTCAAGGCCAGATTTCAAGATCGCATTGTTGTAGCGCCTGTTGAAAGGGAAAGTTCAGTGTGAACAGCAGTCGACCAGGACGTGAAGTGAGGGCGACTCTCGTACGTTCAGAGTTGTTTTAGGAGCGGCTGAGGAGGGAGTTATGGTCGTTATAATGTCCGTGGGTCCATTCGTGCTGGTTCATGGATTCTTCGGGTGTCGTCAGGAGGCTGAGAGGAAGAGAAGCAGAACCTTTGTCCGACTGCACTAGGCTCGTCACTTTGAGCTGTTCATGTTCATAGCCTTCGTATTCCTTCTCTTTGGTAGTACAGCGCTCGCCGCCTACTTGCAGACTCTGGTGTTCCTCCTTCCAATCAAACTGCTGGCACACCTTCGAGCAGTAGGCCGCTTTGCCGCATGCACCGCACTTCAGCAGGGGCTTGCCCACCCCCTGCCCATCGCGAAATGAGTATCACAGATGGGCTTGTTCTTCTTCTCGTCAGTGATCTGCACCGAGCTCTCGGTACCTTCCGACATCCCGTTCCCCGGCAGATCGCGCTGGTATTCGAAGTACTCATAGAAAGCCCGTGGTCTGATGATGTTCGCCAGACGTGTCATGACAGCCGCCTTATTCTGTGCGCTCGTGGTGCTCCTCTCCAGAAGAGCACCCTCCAAGCTGCATGTTTGTGAAAGTGATGAGAGAGACGAGCTGCGGGCCCTTCAGGTCCTTGCCATCACATCGCTCGACCGCAATCTTTCCCATGACTGGCGGAGTCGCGAATATTCCCAAGCTTTTCTTTCTGACATCAACTTCTAGGAACATAGAGTGGGCGCGTTGACTGTAGAGGTCGTCGACTGAGTGTAAGATGAAGCCGATGGGTAGGTCATGAGTGGAAAGTCGAGCAGGGGTGTGAGGGTAGGCACGACCATTCCTTCGTCGTTCTCTGATCTTAGTGCAGAGGCAATCTCGTGGAGGATGAAGTCACCCTTGTCGAGCGGTAGTGGCTTATTTACTTGCGCAATCGGAGTATGAGTGACGGTATGGTCGAGGGAGAGAATGATACTGTCGACGTAATCCACCGGCATGGTGCCTCGCGACTTCATGCTCGAGTCCGGCGCCATACCCGCAACCTTACGGTTGTTCGCGATGTAGTCCGTATTGACTAATAGTGATGTGTAATAAGAGGGCCGAAACAGTCTGGACCGCGTTGCCTTGCTGTATTTGGGTACTTTCTCGCGTCTGGTTGCAAGTCAGTGAGAAGGAGTTTAACGCGGCGTTGAGGTCGAGCTGAAGGTGAGAGGGCGAATTTTCTGCGTCCTCAGAGGTGCCGTGTGTCATCGGATCTCATCTCAAGCGTACGACACTAGTAAAGTCCAAGCGAAGAATGAACGCATGGTCTTTTTGATGCTCTGTCTAACCACGTTCGCTGCTACGTGAACCAGCTTACGGAGTGACGACTCGTCTCGGACCAACGGAGATGAGGACGAATATCCTAGTCGACCTTACACGTCCGATGAGGGTTGCGCAGCGTTGGATACGCTGTATGCAGGCGTGGATATATCTAAAGGTGCAAAAGTTCACAGCACCTACGCCGCGATTCGAACGCCCAGGCCAAGCCTCACAGGCAAAATGATCAATCCCCACCGTATCA
Organism: Nothopassalora personata; assembly: GCA_033816765.1. Classification (NCBI taxonomy): domain Eukaryota; kingdom Fungi; phylum Ascomycota; class Dothideomycetes; order Mycosphaerellales; family Mycosphaerellaceae; genus Nothopassalora; species Nothopassalora personata. Next base: position 652,357 of record CM066299.1, read on the forward strand.
ACACCATCCATTCTCCATCTGCGTCGCACATGCACAAAGAATATGCATTGATATGATGGCATCCGTCAAAAGTCCAAAACTATTGCACCCCCGGGCAGGTGCCCTAGAAACCCCCCGGACGGGATTTTTTGTCGAAGCCACTGTGCTGCTGCTTGCCGCTCTGCCACCACGCCACGCCGCCAGAATAAAGAAATACAATACTTACCTAATCGCCCCGAAGGACGCACAACAAGCAAGCTAGGCCACTATATACCCTTGAAATGTGGCGGGGAGTCTTCGGGTCGCCGCGGGCACTGCTGGCCTTTCTCGAGCTTGTAGAGTGCGGTGCACTGTTTGTGGGTGATGTTTGAGTCTATATTCCGCACGCGGCACGACTGTATTCTGTCGTACCACACTAATCAAACATTTTCTTGTGCCCCAAGGACATCCCGACCTTCTTTGTCTTTCAGTCTCGCAAAGACAACATCGAGTGCGATTCTCTGCGACCTTCGGACATCAAACTCATACGGATGAGAACAGCTCGACGCGATTGAGGGACCTATGAACAGATATCCTGGTATATGCTGAACCTCCTCTAGAAAGACGCGCCGATCCTTGCTGTCGGCCTCAGCTCGATTGCATTCACAGCCTACTCGACTTCACAGGCTGACGACCTTGTGTGAACGATATTGTCTACGCGTTTCAGCATACACCTCCCGAGTCCAGCCACTCTCCAAAGTCAGCGAATGCCACGAGGTTATCGTCCGAGCACTGCCGGCGCTCAGTCAGGTGTTCATGCCGAGTCGTCGCGAGATCTGCAATCTTCTCGGCAGGATACCCTCGACTCGAACCGACAGCCTGGACTTGCCTTCACTCGTCGTCTCGTGGCCACCTCATCGAGCACGGTCGCGAGTTTCGAGCCTTCGACAACAATCAAAGTGGATGCATCAGAGTCATCGATCATTCAAAACGATATCGTGAAGTTGATCGAACGCACAAGACACGCGCTGTCAACCCATGTTGCGATGCGCTGAGACACGATCTGGCCAAGACCCAGGACTGCAAGCTGAAGTGCAAAAGTTCAGCGCCGGCAGTTGATGATCTACTTCGATGACCCGTAGATGCAAGATACGGACACTTCGCGACGAGAGCTACTGATATCTGAGTGTCACTCACTGCGGTCTCCGTTGAAAAGGAGAGAACGACCAGCAATCAAGCATGGACTATACATATCACTAATTTGGCGGCCAACACTCACGGCCCTAAGGAAATGATCATGGCGGCTTCTAGGTAACGAATAGCAACGCGGGCCCGCAAAGTATCAAACACCATGAGTTCCAGCTCATGGAGGCAGAGCAGCTGAGTGGCGAGTCAATCAGCGGTAAGGCAAGATGAGATGAGCAGAATCTCAGATTCTTCGAAGAGCGACTGACGAGGGAAAAAATCAACGCTCATAACCGAACTGAGGGGCGTGATGGAAGAAGCGGCCGCACATCAGGTCACTCTGCCGACTCGACCGACACGTGAGCTGAATTTGAAGCCAAGGTCGACAAGGATCGCGCGAGCGGCGAGAAAAGAGCTGGTGTGCACATTTGATAGTGGAGCTTTGGGAGAGGCAGGAAGAGCTAGGATGAAAGGCTATATGTGACTGAGAGCAATTCAAAGAGGAGCAAGAGCATTGGAGTCCCGTACCGGCAAAGGGCAACATGACTTACCGGTCAACCAAGCTCCGATAAGGACACACTGCCAAGGCCGAAGCGATAGCTAAAGTACGAAGGTCTGTATTCACAACGACGAGGCGCTGAAGAAGGACAACAGACCTGATGCCTTACCCTCAATGTTCCGCAAGCGACCAGGAGGCGGGATCGTGTGCCGTACCACGCGCGGTGCAAAGTTTCGAGCAGATGGACGATACATCAAGTATAACTAGCCACAATTGTGACTATCATCCAGCCGCGAGCCTGAGCGAGCTTGACAGATGAATATCTTCAGCTCCTAAGAAGACTATATTTCTGTCACAACGATGGATCTCAAATACATGACTCGAGTCTCTTCACCCCCAGAGACCAGTTCCACTCGAAAGAAGCGGCGTGCCCAAATCCAGCTAACATCAATACCGTTTGTGAGATACACGACATTCAGCGGCGGCGCAATACCTGCAGTCTGACCAACCATGAGGCATCTTTGGGCCCTTCCAAGAGCATGAGACCGTGCCAATACATGAAACGAGACAAGTAGCTTCATCAACCCGACTGAATCAAAGAAGCCGCCTACTGTGCGATGCCGAGATGTTCGATGTCAACATCACGACTGCAGAACTTCGCGCAACTATGCCTGGACCCGGATCAAGCGGGTCGCTCACTACAGTCTATGTATTGACGCAAGCGCTACGTAGCATGCCAAGGGAAAACACAAGATCTGTTCGTTTGCTGCACTCGTCGGGCAGTGACAATCCGGTTTGCGCGGCGAAGCGCGGCTGATCTTGCACAATTGGACCAAGAATACTCTAACATGGCTCGCACTCTGCTATGCACCGCCGTAGACATACACTGCTGCAAAGCGGATGAGGGCTCCAACGACGACTGCATACTCTCGACCTCTCGCTGGAACATGCGGATCAATCCCGACACCGATGTTATAAGCACAAGGATACTTGTTCGGGCCACCTTAGATCTGTCGGCGCAGTCATCGTGAGGCCGTGGTCTACGAGAAGCTTTGAAACTCGGCGCGGAGGTGTCCTTGATGAGATGTACAGCGCCGCAGTATTGCTTTTGATACGATGGCCGTAGATACATGCGCGGTGTTTTGCTTGACCAAGCTTCAGTCTGGATGTAAACATCCTCTTACACCAAGCTGCCGAAGCAGCAGATACCCCCAGGAACATACGGAGGGGGACAATAATCATATTAACCCCTGCTAGTGTAGATCCTTTGTCTAACCCGATATATCGATATATAGGGGGTAACAGTCTCTCGTATAGACTCTGTGAACACACTTACATACACGCGCCTTCCACTGTTATTATGGCTAAAGGCCGCCTATTTACACTATTCAAGAAGGGCCAGATATGAGCTCTTTATAAGCACGCCTACTAGTCACTTCAGCGTACTGCTAAGAAGCTAGACACTACAAAAGCAGCTAACTCTTAGGTTAACTAACGCATTAAACGAGACCTACGTACACTACTACGAAGAGGACGACCTACCGTACCTACTACCCGCAAGCGACGTCGTCTTATAACTAGAGCGACTACTAATGCCTACTATAGGTAGCTCCGGCTTAACTAGATTATAGCAAAAGAGGACCTATCCTTCGACATCCGCACGCTACGAGCTAGTTTTATAAAAGAAGGCTATAGTCGCTATATAGCCATAAAGAAGCTATTGCTTATCGAGAAACCTAAGACCGATCGCCTTCGCTAGGTAAGGGAGCATGTCGACTAGTAGATCGATAGTAGTAGCGCGTTGTCTAGACAGATAAAGGCTCGATTCGATACGGATATTTTAGTTAGGTCTATATTACAAGGACAGCGTAGGAGGCACATAGCTAGGACTGCTTAGTTACTCGCTTCGGAAAGTACTTAGCCTGTATAATATAGGGTGGTATATTAGCTACTAGATCGACAGTAACTCTATTACTAGGGATACCTATCGCAAGAAGATAGTACCCTTAATATAAGAGGCTAGTAATAAGCAGTAAGCTAAGTCTACCTTTTAGTAGCCTAGCCTTATTATGCAAGACAACGTAATAGCCTATACGGCCAAGGCGACACCGGCCTTGTATAAGGAATATAGCCTAGAGCTAATGTAGTAGCTAGCTAACTTACTAGATCTTAACCTAATTAACAATATCTGGAGCCTATTAAAGTATAGGATTAGGCTTTATCCTCCAACTACGAAGGCTAAAGTAGTTATAGCGAGTCAAACCCAGTGGCAAAGTTTTTTAATTACATCTAATATTTAGAGGGCTTGTTAAAGTATAAGAGAGGGGTATAAAGCAGTTATTAAAGCAAAGGGTGGTTATACAAGGTGGTAGATACATACAGTAGATTGTTGCCCCTGTACATGTATATCGATATATCGGGTTAGACAAAGGATCTACACTAGCAGGGGTTAATATAATTATTTGCGTTCTCGGAAATTGCAACAGGTTCTTTGGCCCATGGCGTGCGATTCTCAGCAGCATTTCGGGTTGGACCGCAGAACGGGGATATGTCGTTAGTGTCGGTCCGAACAGACTGTGCCTTGGCTCGTAGGTCGCACTCACAGCGGTGTCAACACCATGCTTTGAGGTGGTTGAGAACTCCAACGTCCACAAGACAATTTTTGGCCAATGGCGTGGTGATATGAGGCTGTATCGACGATGGGGAGCGAGTTGACAGTTGGAGCGTTGTCATGCTGTTGCGCAAAGATCAGCGTGAGGTCGACGATGCTTGGCGAGCACAGACATGTTGGTATCTACCCCAAGCCGAATTGCAGGGACCATGCTTGACCGGTATCAGTCCGACTATTAGAACATGTATTCTTCCTCGTCTGTCGGCTAAGATCCGAGCTCCAACAATGCTTCACGCTTCACCTGTGAGCCCGACACAGTGGTACTGCCATGCAGGCATCATATCGAAATGCGTGAAGAGTGCTTCCCGCGCTAAGCGCTTGTCCCACATGAAGCAGCAGAGTCTGCTCTAGCAGAACGACTCTCTGCTTACGGCCGCAAGTCGGTACAGTCCCATGCACGTCCGTCCCAGGTCAATCTGATACAAACTTTTTCCCGCTTGGTTTCATCATGTCTTTCTCACCATTCGAGCCACACCATCGCAAATGATCATGACAGATGATCGACAATACCAGGCCACCATAAAAGCCCACGGAGCAACAGCAAAACGACGATCTCAAGCCGCCGATGCTGTCAACCGTCGATTCTCCACAAGCAATGTCCTACTCTTTCGCTGTCGTCGGGAAGACCATCGTGAGTGGCAGACGTACAAGCTCCGGAGTATCGACGTCATTACCCGAACGCTGCTGCGGGACTGGCTTGACCGAATGTCCTTCTCTGAAGATGCATCTTACGTGTACAACGATGGCCTAGCCAACCCGCTGGTGACAGTGGACGAGATCATGGATATCTTCCGGACAAGGACTATTATCGGTGCGGGTACAGAGACAATTATCGACGTCGTTGTGTTTGATCGGGACCCTACTTTGGAGCCTGTCACGGGGATACCAGTACACTCGAGAGCAATATCGGAGAGCTGTGGTCGACAGGAGAAGGCTAGGAAGAAGTGGCGCTGCGAAGTCCAATGAGCATGGTATACCGCTTTGCTAAGTGCCTGAACTTGACGTCCTCCGGGTGGGTTGAATGCCGAGAGCCATCAGCGTGAGGCGGATCGCACACGGCTTCCTGCTCGTCACCTTCGAATAGACAGACCACTGAGACAACTGCGATGAAGTCTGTCGGGTGGCTACGACGTTCCAGATACTCGCTTACAGTCAAGATCTGCTCATGCTTTCGAGATGCGAAACATGTTGTAAATAGGTATTTGACGAGTACAAGCTTCCAGATTGAAACGATAGGGTGGATTAGTAACCCTTATAAATTGCCACAAGGTGTGAGACTATCTAGCTATAGAAAACAGTGTGATATAGTGTGTGTGTGCCAAGTCCTGACTAACATAGACCTTGGTCACCTGATTCACAACACTCCCCCTTTAGACTAACTACTATAAAGACAGTCTAATCAACTTAATATTACCTATGTTGCTGTATTAGTCTCGAACACCTTTACTAGTTCTAGATACTAGGTTTCTGCTATAAGCAAGCACATACTAAGGACAGTGATCTTGTTAGATTTGCATGTGTAAGAGACCTACTCTTAGACACACTTAGGCCTTATCTTTCTGCTTTTGGAAGTGAACAGAAGGTTCTTTCGGCTTAAGAAGGTCTAGCTAGGCAGCAACGCACAAACCTCGTAGGTACGCATAAAAGAAGCTAGTTCTTTACTAAACAACTCTCTCTGCTTTATACTACTTTACACCTCTCTTCCCACCTTTTTAGACTACTACACACTCATACACCCTAACAACCACTACATACATATTCTTAAAGCTTTTTAAGAAGCTTTTAGCAAGGTATGCTGCATATGTGATAGTGTTTTAAGGGTGTTGCTAACTTGTAAGTAGCATTATGGCAGATGTTGTTAAGTGGACTCCTATGAACTAGTTTAGTAGTACTAGCAATGTCTTTGGTAGTAGATCTGGCTCTAGTAACGATTAAGATCCCAATAAGCGTCCTCCTAGTGATAGCAGAAAGGGTCTGCCTGCATCTAGCAGGATCTCTAAGCGTAAGACCCTTATTGAGGCACTTAGACTAGTCAAGCAGATTATCGAGAGCAAGCGCAAGATCACTAAGAAGAATATAACCTTGCAGCTTGCTATAGCATCCCTTAAGGTTACCTTCTATAAGAAGAAGCTTCTAACTACTAAGGGTGGTATTACCAATCTGCCGAACTAGGGTTAGATTAACGCGGCTGCCTAGGATTTTGATTATATAATAGTTAACCCTTAAGGTCGTATTTCTAACACTATTACTATAAACCTTAATAGTGGTTAGAACTACCTTCCTGCCTTATGGGCTTCCGCTATAGACCATCTTGTTCAGCACTTCGGCAGCGCCTACAACCGCTGTAAGGAGAGATCCAACCTTCCCTTTTCTAGCTGCCACACTATTCTAGGATGGTTTAAGGGCTGCTATACCAACTGCGCTCTTAACAATTATTACGACAAGTGCAGCTTCTTCTCTCCACGGACCCTATAGCAGAGTGCCGCTAGTCTATCTAGAACCTACTAGCAGCCTAGTGCAGGTTATACTCGCTCCGCTAGTGCTGCATTCTAGGGTAGTGCATAGTATAGTCGATCTCCTCCTGTTATACGTAGCAGTCCTCTACGTAAGGGCTTCCCATCTCTAGTTCTATACTCTCCTAGCATGAGTACCTCTAGATATAGTCTTTAGATGCTACCTACCTAGCTTATTCCTAGCGATGTAGATTGGCGCCTAAGCATCCCTAGGGCTCCTAGTAATGGTTCTAGAACTGTCCTCCTAGAGCTTCGCCTCCTATTCTCTAACTCCCTCTCTTAGGATAAGGTTACTACCTTGATTCGTTAGTTCCTGTAGCGCTTAGGCACTAATAATGACTTTTGGGAGGGTGCTATGTTAAACTCGAGTTCCTATAAGAGGGGTTCTAGAGGCTCTAGTGGTTTTAGTAGCAAGTAGTAGTCTAGATGGTGTACTTGCATTAGGTCTTGGTGATTTGGTTAGGGCTAAAGGATAAAATGGCCGTTATAAGCAAGGGCGGTCTGCTTCTCTGTTTCCTTTTGTTTTGTTACTATAGCTCCCCTAAATTGGAGTCTATAATAATGAACCAGATCTTGCCTTAAAAGGCGGTTCTAAACCAGGCCTCTCTACAGTCTAGTTGCATAAGCATAGCAAGATATATAATACCCTAAATAAATCTAGCCCTTAAAGCTAATAAATAAAAACTTTCCTCTACTGTCTCTAAACAAATGAGATATTACTTTATAAATACTTATAAACAAATGAAGGTCTTGCTATGTACAAATAAAAGTGTAGTTAGTCTCTAGAAGCCTCCCTTAGAGAATGTAGTTTAGTGACTTTGGCTTTGTAAGCCAATCTACAAGCTGCTATATAGTAGGGATATACTTAACCACAATTAAGCCTTCTTTATGAACATGTCTGCAAAAATGGTTCCTTAGTCTAATATGCTTAGTTCTTCTGTGGTTAGTGTGATCTCTAACTAGCTTAATAGCAGACTGGTTGTCTATAAAGATCTTGAAGGCTTAAGCTTTGTAGTTGGTCATTTTCTAGGTTTTATAGAGTAGATTTCTTAACTACATTACTTCCCTGTAGCATTCAGTCAAGGCCACATACTCTGCTTTAGTGCTTGACAGCACTATCTCCTTCTGCAGGTTGGATTTCTAGATAACAGAACTTCTAGCCATTTTGACTAGGAGTCCTAAGGTTAATCTGCCTATTGGATCTCTAGAGAAATCAGAGTCTATGTAGATCTCTGGCTTTAGGGATTGTGTTTTTCTAAAGATTAGGCACTTGTTAATTGTTCTAGCAATGTATCTCTAAACATGCTTTGCTACAGTAATATGTTCTGCTGAAGGATTAGCTAAGAATTTGGCTAGGTGGTTTGTTACATAGGAGATATCTGGCCTGGTCTGGTTGGCCAGGTACTAGAGTTCTCTAATCAATGTGTTAAACAGATTGTAATCCTATATGTTGCATTACTCTTTATAAGCTTTATATAGGCGGTTAAGGGGATACTTGACACTTTTGGCTGAGTCTAGGCCATGTTTCTAAAGTTTCTCTAAAGCATAGTGCTTTTAGGAGACATAGAGATCTCTATTCTTTTCACTCTTTAGTTGTATACCTAGGAAAAGGTTGGTGTTGACAGTTTTGATAGAGTACTTCTTCTTTAGTCCAGCAATGAACTTGTTAATCTTCTAATCACTATCGCTGAAGATCTAAAAGTCATCTATATATAGGAGAACTAAAAGATTCTCCCCCTAAAAAAGACATACATTAGAATTAAGTCTCTTTAGGCCTAATTCTTCTAGAGCTTCCTTAGCATCATAGTACTAGAGGTTTGCAGCTTGTTTTAATCTATATAGTCCCTTCTTGATTTCTAGGACTTTGTTGGATGGATCTTTCTTAATAAGTTCTGCCCCTTCTAGTAGTTTGATGTACAAAGGTCTGTTAATGTTAGGGTTTATAAATGCTGTTTCAACATCAATCTGTCTCCTCTTCTAGCCAAGGACTGTGCATAGGGCCAGGAGAATCCTGCTTGTTAGTGGCCTTGGGGTTGGAGCAAAGGTTTTAATATAGTCTGTCCCTTGCTTTTGAGTAAACCCCTTTGCTACCTATCTAGCTCTACGCTTCTTAATAGACCTATTAGGAAGATACTTGTAGTGTAGGACCTATTTTCCTATAAGCAGTTTCCTGCCCTTAGGGACTTTCTATAATGGGATCTATGCAACACATTCTGTGTCTTCTAAGGAGTTAAATTCCTTTCTGATTGCCCTAATCCATTTAGCTCTATTAGGTCTGTTTAATGCTTTAGTTAGGGTGGCAGGATCTGCTAGCTTCCCCTTCTTTACATTATCTATAGCTATTGCAGCGAATACTTTCTCAAGTTTGCTGTAATTATGATGGGATCTGTTCTGTCTTGAACTTCTCCTAGTTGGCTTAGGATAGACCTTAGCTTGTTTGGTCTTGACAGGCTCATAAGTCCTATCTCTCTTCCTCTTGCCAATGTGTAGGGCAGGGTAGAATGGTGTTATGGCCTGATTAGGGTCTTCTTGCATAGCTAGGGCTATGTCTTCTTAGTGTGGCTCTTTAGACTATGAAGTCTAAGGCTTATGCTCTATAGGGGATTGTTCCTAGAGCTAGGTGTGCTCTATAGGAGATTGTTCCTAGAGCTGGGTGTGCTCTACAGGAGACTGTTCCTAGAGCTGGGGGGATGTGTCTCTAAATAGTGGACGTGAATCTTCTGTCCTATGCTCCCCCTAAGACTGACCTTGGTTAGGGGAGTCTTGTTGCGAAGCCCTTTGTGTTTTAGGTTAGTCACTATGCTGCAGCAGCTCCCCCTCTGGCTACACAGCTCCCCTTGAAGGTTTATAGGGTTGGTGACTCGCTTCTAGCTCGTGTAGCCCTTTATAAGGCATGTGAATACCTTTATAGTAAGGGTCCTTAGGGTTATTATAGGGATGTCTAAGGAAGGTGATCTCGTTATCTGGGATAGTATGCTTATCACTAGCAGCAAGCTAGGAGCTCTTAATAGTCTGCCCTATCTGCTCCCCCTAAGCGACCTGCTTGCCTGTAGGGATTTGGTATTGCGAGTTCTACAAGAAATCTTTATCAAAAGTCACATAGGGGGAATAGGTTATCTTGTAGACCTATTTTCCTTTCTCCTACTATGGCTTCTATAGCAGGTAGTTGGTTAATGAACTACCCTAGAATCCTATATGCTACTATATGTCCGCCCTTGTAGAGAACTTTTTAGACTTGGTGTAATTGTCGTTATGTTTGTATGCTTTATATCTAAACCTCCTTACATTCCTTAAGTCTATCTCTTTAATATTAATGCCTAGGTCCTTCTTAAAGTTAATCTATAGTACATTTTTTGTTGTTAAGTTAAAGAGGCGGTTCGTAATATAGCATGCAAAATCCATAGCCTAGGGCTAGAGGTTCTATAGCAAGCTAGAGTCTACAAGCATGGCTCTAGCCTTGTTAATAATAACTTTGTTCGAAGCTTTAGTAATTCTATTCTGCTTAGGTGTATATAGTAATGCAAAATCCTATCTAATTCCTTTATGTTAGGCATGTGTTCTAAGTTCAATGTTGTTGAATTCCCTACTACTATCTAAGAACCAGATCTTAGGTTTCTTCTTATAGTGGTTCTATATTATAGTAAGCCAAGTCTTAATTGCTGTTGGAGCAGCACTTTTCTTTAGAAGTGGCAAGCACTACCTTATCCTGGTTTTGGCACACGTAAGCATAAGGCAATATGCGTAACCATTATAAGAGAGTGGAGTGATTGGACCAACTAGGTCAGCATGGATTTTATCCAATGCCTCTAGTACAGGTCTCCTAGGGATTCTTAAAACAACTCTTTATAACCTTATAAGCTTACAAGTCTTATAATGCCCTAACTCTGTAGTATTAACATCTTCTAGGCCCTTAACTGCTTCTTTTGTAGCATTGAGTAATATGCTCCTAATATGCCTAAGCCTTTAATGCTATCTAACTATGTTAGTTCTTAGCTTAGCAAATGTAAGAGCAGCAAGTCCTTTTAGTGCTAATCTGTCTTTATCCTTCCTAGAACCCCTCTTTACCCTAAGGTTCCTAAAGACAATAACATTTTTCATTATCTCAACTAAGCCTATAGGCTTGTCCTTCTAGAACAGCATTTTGGATGGTCTGTCTAGGTAAACTCTATGTTTCTTGTATAGGAGTTCTGCAGAGATTAGTGTCGCATCTAACTCTAGTAAGTAAAGCACATTGCGAAGGAGGAGGGTAGTCTCTTAGCTAAGATAGTTCTTTATAACCTACTCTAATTCTCCTTTAGTTGCAAGAGATCCTTGCCTAACGGCCTATAAGAAGCATGCAGGCCTTAGTCTTAGCCTAATATTCTAAAGGTCTGCAAGATTATTGCAGATATAGAAGGATGTGCCTATGTTATAGACTTTATCTATTAACATTAGGTTTGATGCGGCAGCTGCTATCCTTCCTATACACACTAGTTGTGCAACTACAACAGCTGCTCTAGACCTCCTATATAGTTATCTCTAGTCCCTATCACTGTTAGAGCTGTGCTCCTAATTAGATAATAAGTCTAACTAGTTATTAATTGCTATAGCAATCCTCTTCCTAGGGGATTTGCTGCCCTTTACCTTCTTTGCCCTGTCCTTTAGGGTGTCTTTGCCCTTCTTAGACCTATTCCTAGGATTCTTCTCTAGATGCTGCTTATAGCAGTTCGCGTTAGTGTGCTTATGTAAGCACTGTATGCACTGCTCATTATCATTCTTGCTTAAGAATGCTCTAACAAAGCTATTGCTAGGCTTGTGGGTGGCAGGTACTTGCTCCTTCCTAAGAGTTGTAAACATTCTCTCTAGGGTAGTTGATTCTAGGGGATTGTTGTGTCTCTATGTCCTAAGCCATTCGACATGGTTTAGACCTTTAATAAAGTACAATCTATAGATGCTATCTAGGAGGATAAAAGAGGATTTGAGCCTTGACTTGTTATTAACTAGGGAAGATCTAATAAATTGCTCTATAGCAGTCTTGTTATTATTTACCTATGCTTAAAAGTCTTTATAGTACTTCAATATATTAGGTCTTGCAGCATCTAGTTTGATGTGCCTAACTGCCTTTAGAGTGTTATATAGATCAATTGTAATAACTAGCTTGTATGTTGCCTTAATCAAATTATATAATTCCTTAGCTAACTTGTCTACATCTCTAAAGTTTGGCCTTAGGGTAGAATCTAATCTAGCTATGATAATGCTATATGCTTGCATGTCCTCTTTCTTCTATCGCTTATAGGCAGCTTTGTATCCTATACTACTAGTGATGTCCTAAGGGGCTTCATTCTAGGCAGTATTATCTTGGACATTCTTAGTTGCATCTTAGGGTTAATTATAAGCTGCCCTGTTTAGAGCGTACTTTAGGTTAACCTAGTCTAGATTATGGATCACGTATCCAACTAGATCCTTCTCTAGCAGTGCGCTAATTAGCATAGATTTCTATGCTTGGAACTGCACGCCTTTCCTAAGCACCTAGTTGTCCTTAGCGGATCTTACTAGGTTGCTAGAGGTGTTGTTTCTAAACTCTATACCTAGTCTAGCTCTTTTAGATGCTGTACTATAGTACTAGTGCTTAGTGCCGATCTCCTGTAGTAGTTCTTAAATCGATTGGGTTGTTGTCCGTGAAACAAATGCAGGGTTGAGTCTACTAGTAAGGCAAGCTAATCCTTAATAGAGCTTCGATAACGATTCAGGTTTTAAATTGGATAGGCAGAGGAGCACCCGGGCTTATAACCTGTTGTAAATAGGTATTTGACGAGTACAAGCTTCTAGATTAAAACGGTAGGGTGGATTAGTAACCCTCATGAATTGCCACAAGGTGTGAGACTATCTAGCTACAGAAAACAGTGTGATATAGTGTGTGTGTGCCAAGTCCTGACTAACATAGACCTTGGTCACCTGATTCACAACAAAACAAGCCTAACAAGGCAAATCTAGATGGCGGCCCGGAGATGGCTTAGCATTCGATGCACGAAGTTGAGTCGTAGACGTGACATCAACGCTACCAAAGTCTTCACGCCGACTGTCTCCAAGAACAAAACCGAGGACCACTCAGAACCGCCTGCTCGTACGGAGAAATAGATGATCCAGCACGACATACGACCGCATGTGGCAGAGGCTTCTGCGCCTCTGACGCCCTGCAGCAGCCAACCAACTTATGCTCGATAATATGCAACACGACCCGGCGCCGCGGACGCTATCAGAATGAACCTGATGCAGCTGACCCAAGACCTCGTTAAGGATTGCACATGTTATGACGGCTTGGGACCGACGCCGAGGCAGAGTGCCCGTCAGAACTGTTCTCCGGAACCAGATCGGTCGCTCCGGCTGGTCAGCGAGAGATCGACAGGACGAACCCATAGGCAATTATGTCGCCCGCTGTTCCCATCCTATAGAAGCTACTCCACAAAGTTCCCAAGAAGTTACTCCATGCGGGACGCCCCAGGCTCGAAGCAGTAACCAATCATACTTCGAAGAACCCCTCTCCAATCGCTGGCGATGCAACTCACTTGAGCCTGCTTAGAGTCTGGCTGGTAGCTGCGCATATTTCGGTTGCTTCGGTCCGGCCACGTCGCTTCGACCAAACACACACGTTTTCAACGTCCACCGAGAACGAGATGCGAGAATACTTGGGTGCATGACGCAGAATAAGACTCCGCACGCGGTTTACGAATGCTACTAATGCCTGTAGCCACTATGACAATTACGCATCGAGGCCGCGTCGAACAGAATCCACCGGTTGTGCAGTGATGCACCGACACGTGGAGAGTAGTGAGATCGGACAATCTCGGTGTCCCTGTCGTAGTATAAGGAGGACCCATGTCTCGCGGTCAAGGTCCAGTCGTTGTGTTCACATTGTCAACATCAATTCTCCAGGATCGCAGCCATGAAATTCCCCACATCTCAGATCCTCCTTGCCACCGTGGCACCCCTTATCAATGCCTTCCCAACGGCTCTTCTAGAACGAGTTGCCAAAGATGCCACCCTCCAAGCAGACGCAGAAAAGATTGCTCAGCTCCTATCGAAGCGTCAAACCGGAGCCGACGCTGCCAAGGCACTCTTCGAGCCAGTCCGAGTTTTCGACGCACAAGAGCAGCTAATCGACGTCAGCGAGGGCAGTGGGCACGAGTATGTTGCACCAGGACCAGATGACCTGCGAGGTCCTTGCCCCGGCCTGAACGCAATGGCCAACCACAATTTCTTGCCGCACAGTGGATACGCTACGATCCAACAATACATCGATGCCACCGAGACCGTCGTCGGCATGGGTCCAATCCTTGCAAGCTTACTGTCTATCCTTGGCGGTGCCATCGATGGAGACCTTCTCGCATGGTCTATGAGTGGCACACCATCTCTTGCACAGGGTGGCCCGACTGGTATTCTCGGCCACGGTCTCGTCGGATCACACAACAAGTACGAGGGGGATGCGTCGCCGACTCGTGGCGATCTCTACCAAGCCGGCAACAACTACAAGACCAACGCCACACAGTTTCAAGACTTGATCAACTTCTCGCCCGGTGGTCTGGTTACTATCGACAGCCTGACTGCCTTCCGATCACATCGCTTTGATCAGCAGATTGCTAGCAACCCATACTTCTTCAACGGACCATTCACGGGTGTCCTAGTGCAGGCTGCCGCATATACTTTCATCTACCGCTTCATGGCCAACCACTCTGCGGAGAATACTGAGGGTGAACTAACTTACTCCACGCTGCAGTCGTGGTTTGGTATCGAGGGAACCAACGGGAACTACAAGGCAGTGCAGGGCACCGAGCGCATTCCCGATAACTGGGTAAGTCGAGCACGTCATTCCCGTCAAATACACGATGTAACATCCCTCCAGTACCGCCGCCCTCAAGCCTACCCATACGATGTGACCTACTTCCTCGCCGACGTCATCAACGCCGCTCTCCTCAACCCCAAGTTCCTCGACATTGGCGGAAACACTGGCACAACCGGGAGCTTCACCGGTGTAAACATCGAGGACCTGACCGGCGGAGTCTTCAACCTTGGGACTCTGCTCCAGGGCAACAATCTTGGGTGCTTCGTGTTTCAGCTCTCGGCTCTCGCGAAGCCAGATATCCTCCTTGGACCGCTGAATGCACTGCTCGGGACGATTGGTTCGCTGGTGTCGCAACTTGGGTGTCCGCAGTTGAAGGCGATTGATAATACGCAGCTGGAGGCTTTCCCAGGGTATGCGAGGAACCCGGTGTATTCATAGAGACATACTGAAGTGACGATGCATGATGTAAACGAGAGCGATGTCATTCGTGTTGGAATTGCATCAACTCACACCTTCGGTACAAACAGAAGATAATCCCCATGTTCCAGACTGCACTCTCCTTCGTTGAAAAGTGTTTCTGTGCTGTGAAGAATCTCACCTGCTGGCTAGACTCTGATCATCTATGGGTCGTTGCGCGTTACTGTCCATGGCGTGACCCGAACGTTCCTTTGTGACCGAATCAATACTTTTCGGCCATGGTTCACGGCCGCATTGCTGACGAGATAACAAAGCCTGCGACAGTCCTGAACAATCGCAGTGACCCAGCAGTTAGACGGTTCGCGCATCGAGTGAGATTGTGCCAATGGCCCGCTGAACTTAGCATATTAGCGCAGCGATCATGCGAGGTTACACGCCGGGAACATCATCAATCGTACGCTGTATCGTTTATCTTTTCTCAACCTGACATGACGCAAATCCCGCAGTGTCATCCCAGCCGAAATCGACGCCGAGGTGTATGGAGTCGCAGTACTTCGGTAAAGACAAATCTTTCGTCGGGCGTGGAGGGATCTTGAAGCAGTTGAAGAAGAAGAAGAAGAAGAAGAAGAAGAAGAAGAAGCAGCTGGCACCCGGAGACTACCACAATCGTGCTGTTTAGACTGGCCTGTGCGGCATAGGCTGAGGTGAGAGAGACGTGGTCAAGGTCGTCTTGTGTCGCTGACAGAGGATGCAGCAAAACACGGATTGTCATCGAATTGACACATCAGTATGCCGAGACAAATTCAAATCCCTGGATCTTCCGGGTGTATGCCGCGAGCTGCGAGCGCTTACTTCAACCATATCGCAAAACTGCTGTCGCTGCCGGCATTGCAGCTAGAGACATCTCAAGTGCCACGGTGCTCAATGATATCCGTGGTTGACTCTCTGATGAACAAAACGGAGCATGTTAATGATCGTCGACAATCCTGACGACAGCGAGGTGCTTTTCGGCGACGGCGATGAAGGCAACGAGCAGGATCTATTGTCTAGCTATACTCCTTAGCCTGCTTATAGAGCCGTCCTAATCACGTCCCGGGGTAATGTTAGATGCGAGCTAATAGAGGAGCCTGCTACGATCTTAGTTGAAGGCATGATTTCCGAAATCAATGGCTATAAGCCTCTTAAACAAGAGGATGCGGCAGAGTAGGCAAGAGGCCGAAGAGCTAGTGAGCTCCTAGACAGCATCCTATCGGCCCTTACGTAAGCAGCTGCCTACATAAACAGAATAGGGGTCGACGGCTGATTCACAAGTACATATTTGCCTTCTAGGCTGACTAAGAGCAAAATCATCTCCTCCACGAAGAATGGCGCGATATGGGAAGAGATATGCGAGTATCGAACGCGGTTGTGACGGCGTGGCGAATGCCCTTCGACCGACCAGCTTGCAAAGTCATCTCGAGAAGCTGCGGCAATGCTCGCCCGCATGTGTCGGCTAGATAGACAGCGTATTCCAAAGTGGCTAATCATCATCGATGATGACCCTCACCACCCGCAGGCTCAGGCGAAGGGTTTGCGAATGGACTCTGCACTCATCGTCAAGGTGGGCAAACTTCAAAGACTCCTTTGTTCACCATGCACAGACTGGTCCAGGGGTGCATGAAAGCGGCGCTCCGGGAGCGACAGCAGTTGAAGACTTCCGAGCAGATCGTCATCCTTCTGATAGGAGCAGAACTGCCTCCGCACAGCTGCTGAGGTCTTCACCGCGCACAGGACGGTGTCAAGCTTGAGCCTCTGACAGTAGAGATGTTGTACGAGCTTCGTTCGCATATACAAGTGGCGGGCATGAAATGGGCGATGAAGACATAACGCATGCCCAGTTGGCACTGCTAGATGACTTGCGAATGATGTACCAGGGTGAGGTCCGACGGCGCGGCAGCCCTGCAAGTGAGTGACAAAGTCTTTCGACAAAGCACCATCAAGCTGGGAACAGGCCGTGGGGACACCTTGCAGCGATCGCTCCGACTTACTGTGGCCAAGGGCTTCGCAGGTCGATTGACGGAAGCGCTCTGCGTGGCACAACGAACGGCTGACGCCATCTAGCTACCGACGGGCGATTCGTACGAAGCGAGTGGCGCTCGGGTCCTCGTCTTGCAGATCATGATCCAGCTTGACCTCTCGACAGAAGCTCACAAGATCCCGCGCGACATGCTGTTCCATCTGCAATGGACATGTAGCAGGGCCGATTCATTGACCATGCACGTGAGTCCTGCTCTCAGCCGATGCCTCGCGATGATGGGCGCCACCGACAGGGCCAAAGATATTCTCCTGCCTCTCTCACTCACCAACGAGATGCAACGAGACGATGCCAGTCTTCGCTCCAAGCATTTGACGATCTCCATAGCTCTTACAGGCCAGCTCGCGGATAGTACGTGGGCAGAGGACGACGATGCGGCGGCCGACAGGTGATGGACTCGGCGACTGCAACAATTCCGGCTCCAAAACACCCAAAGTCTAAAGCTCATGGAAGTACGCATGGCAATAGGCGCGGTGAAGGAGAGACCCGGGCAGTATCAAGAAACTGCATACCTACTCAGCCGAGACTGCTTCGAAGCCAAAGCACGACGGCATGTCCGCCAAACTGGAGCGTTCACTACATTCGAGAGTACGGTGATCTTGAGTCTTGCTCTCGTGGCTCGTTCTCGCTCGCTATCAGGTGGCGTCTGCATCACTCAGTGATATCTAAGCCGCATTAGCGCATTCCGGCAGATTGAAGGCATCTCCAAGAGGCCAGGAAAAGAAAACTGCGAGATGTATAAATGTTACCCTGTATTCGGCGGACGCTATTGCCGTAGTGCATCCACAGTGATCGGCTACGACCTGTGGACGAACAGGACCACCGAGATCCCTGCTTATCGCGACCTCGCTTGCGTGCCAGCACGATCGCAGTCATTGCTGCTCATACTGCCAACGGCACTGATCACGAGAAGACGGCCCGGAAAATTGCAAGCAGGTGAGGTACAAACAAGAAGAGGCTGATGCTGTTGTGGACGGTGAGTTGGAGGAAGAAGGATCCGGCCCGCATCAAGTCTGCGAGATTGATCTTGCAAAGAGCGTCATCCCTGGCGATGCCCTGCGTTTCGGCTGCACGTTTCTCCCTACTAGGGCTATATATAGACCGGCGTGTCGAAGATGTTCCTCGACCAGTTTATTATGGTTATTAGAGGCAGAGCGTCAATGAGTGTTGGGCGCGTACATTAGTGTCGAACGACGTCCAAAATCATGTCGGCTCCGACCATGAAGGGTTGGTTCATTCAAACGGCCCCATTCCCGGTGAGAAGTCAGACCTTGTTGTACTACAGTATGAGTTAGCAATCTGTGTACCTGGCCGGACGAAGACTGCGGGCAGGATTGCTGGTAAGCGGGGCGGGTCCTTCCAGTGATCACGTAGAACTATCAATTTCCAGGCGCGGCCTCGAGTACCATCACGATGGATGTTCCCGAGAGCACGCATCGTGGACAAGGAGCGGAGTCCAGCCGTGGTGAGAGTGGTAATAATGTATAAGATTCATCAGCTGGCCGCTGGCTGGGCTGTCATTAGATCATTTCTGTCTGTCGAGAGGAGAAAGCAGATCGGAGGGCGACAACGTCAAACTTGACAGTGACCTCCCTTTCCATTGGCCAATGCTCTCCGTCCGGGGAAACGGAAAGGCGCGACTCGTTGAGCGATGCGATTGACTTTCTCTTTGCACAGTTCAGAAGAGGAGGGAGGGACTGACGGACTGACTCTCTTTTTGCATTGGGCGGTGTTTTGTCCTTGACCACAGCAATACATCCGCAAAGATGCAGCACGCAATTCCCCTCACACGGAACGAAGCCTGCTCAGGCATCTTCGGCAGCATCTCCCTCGCCGCCTGGATCTTCCTCCTCCTGCCACAGTTGATCGAGAACTACCAGCAGGGACACGCAGACGGCATATCGCTGACCTTTCTCTTCATCTGGTTCGTCGGCGACGTGACAAATTTGGCTGGCGCCCTGTGGGCACGACTCGTCCCGACGGTGATTGCATTGGCGGTATACTTTTGTTTCGCGGACACGGTTCTGATCGCGCAGTGTCTCTATTACCTCGGGCTGAAGAAGAGGAGGGTGCAAGAGCGAGACAACGGCGCTGAGGGCAATGGCGCAGTGCTGAACAGCGAACACACACCACTGCTGAACGGAGATGCATCCAAGAGTCCCGGCACCGGCAGGCCGAAGCGCAGACTCACAGATGTGACCGAGGAGAATCTCGGTCTGCCCGGATCACGGAGAGTCAGCAGTGCGAACAGTTTGCGAAGACGGAGCACCCACGAAGATACCAGCCTATCGCGCATCCCCGAAGAGCCAACCCGCACGCAATCCACAATCAAAAACACCGTCTCCATCCTCGGCGTCTGCATCGTCGGTGCAGCCGGCTGGGCCATCGCATGGAAAGCAGGAGCATGGAGACCTACACCCGTCGGACAAGAAGGCAGCGGCGAGAAGACACCCATCGGCGCCGAGATTTTGGGATACATCAGCGCAGTGTGCTACCTGGGCGCGAGGATACCACAGATCGTGAAGAACCAGAGGGAAAGGAGCTGCGAGGGCTTAAGCTTGCTATTCTTCCTGCTCAGCCTGCTGGGAAACCTGACGTACGGCGCTGGAATCCTGTTTCACTCGTTGGAGAGGGAGTATGTCATCACCAACATTCCCTGGCTCATTGGGTCGCTGGGCACGATTGTGGAGGATATTACCATTTTCATCCAATTCCACGCGTTCGGCGATGAAAAGCAGGCTTCCGCCGTGGTATAGAACGTCGATTCCAAAGCATTGATTTGGACGAGAGACCAAGGGAAGCTTGGTGGTACAGCATCGTACCCAATACAGCACGATGAAGGCCGAGGGACACCTTACGGGAGAGGTAGACGGCCATCGCCACGATCAGCGATGAGCAACAGCATGCTGAGAAAGCAAGGCGGCCTGGAAGGGTGGAACACCTCGAGCACAGGACCAGTACGAGTTTTATGTATGACGCAACGAGACGGAGCATAATGTGTACAGAATGTGCATTGGAAGTGCAATAGCAAAGGACTCGATGTGATGGTGCATGTGTCGCAACAATGCCATGACCATTCGCGGGCCTCTGAGTAGCAGGGCGGAACTCCTATTAATATCATATCCGGGACTGTGTGACAAGCACTCCATCACCACCTCCTTGATTTCACACATGTGAGTGCACACTCCGCTCTAGATTGCTCTGACATATGCAGTGATGTTACCAGCCGCCTTTCACTGCTGTTGTGAATACATCGATCGGCTCCACGAATCATCGACCTGTCCGTCGTCACGCGCAAAGCATCGCACTCAGACGAACGACACGTCGAAGGAAAGAGCAGCGTAGAGAGACCACTGATGGCATATCTTCGATGACTGTTCCAATTAAAAGCGGGCCATACCATCACCGGCCATCATGACATGGTCGGGACAATGGTCGCTGGACTGGACAAGCTGCTGATGGTGATTTTCATGTGTAGACCCGCTTGGGTACCATGAAGTACTGTAGGGCTCGATGGGCGCGCTCTCCGATTGCAGCCTTGCAAGAAAGAGCACATGGAGATTCTGTCAGATGTGACAGGGAAACAGGGCAAGTTTCAACGCATGCCGTTAGAGGATGTCGTCAAAGGCTTCGCCAGCGCGATCCCTGGAGGGTTCGTACAAGCCAGACGCACAAGCCATGACGAGGAACGCTGCGAGGATGTTGGTGTACTATGACAGTCAGGGCTTGATCGGGAATCCAATGTGCTGGAGATGTTGTTGGGAAAGGAAACCGCTGGATTATCGGCGGTGGATTGAGCATCAGTTCCACTAGCGACACACCGGGTGATGACACGAGCTCGTCGTAGGCTGTCAGCACGCCAGCAGGAGTCATTTTCATACGAACGTCGTGTGCTTCGAGGCGAAAGCACAACAAGCAGAATTACCTGTGTTGATCAACGAGAGCCACTGCTTCCTGGCATCAAAGATCCATCAAATATTGATAATCTGCCCATCAACATTGTCCATCTCTCAACATGAACATCTCTAGCAGAACAATGGAACTGTGCAAGACATGTTGGAACGGCTCTCTACTGGGTGCGACTGTCTCAGGCACGTGATGTGGTGTCGAAACATCAAAGACGTTTCAGATGTGGTGCTTCACGCAGTTATGGCGCGTCCACAACGCTCGCCTTTCTTTGAGCCTAAATTTGGGCCGGCGCTTAGAACTAGTTAGTTCTACAGGAAGACAATAGACGACGACGACGTCAATAACAGAACAAAGACCTTTCTCCCGGCCTCGAGTTTCCCTTCTCCTCTGTCGTGTCCTTCACTGCATCTTCCTCGTCTTTCACCGTTTGGCGTTACTGCGTTATTGTACATTCACTCCCTTTTCACTGCTGATTTGCACCTTCACGAACCGATAGTCGCTGGCGGCTAAGACGAACAACAACAACATCATCACGAACATCACGAACGTGCACATACATCGAGTTGCCTATCAGGAAACCCCATTCACATCGACAGAAGACACCTCATCAGGTACACATCGCCACAGGCACATCACCGTGCATTCCACTGCAAACATGCCGTTCTCATCGAACAACCACGGCGCAAAGCGGTTCCATGCGCTGGCCGTCCTCCCCGTCCTGGTCGTCACAACAGCCTTGATCCTCTCCTTCCTCTGCGTCTTCGCCGGCTCCAAGCCCGGCATGATGCAGGACTATGCCGTCTTCACCCTCAACACATCCCGCATCGGCGAGAACCTGGTCCAAGAATTCGACGACAAGATCCAGAGCTTCAACACCAGCGGCATCCTCGCAAAGCGATCAGAACTCGACCCTCTACCAGTCGCCCTGGTAGCGAATGCGACCATCGATCCAACGGCAAGTATCACCGCCGCTCCGCACCCCACCATCACCGTCGCCCCCCGTGACCTCGACGACATAGTCGACGGCCTCACCAGCAAAGCCGGCGCCGTCAAATCCGAAGTCGGCGGCAAAGCCTCCTCTCTCGTCTCCGAAGTCGAGTCCAAAGCAACATCAGCCGCAGGCGCCGTCGAATCCGCCGTCGCAAGCAAAGTCCAATCCGCCCTTGAAGCCGTCAAGACTGCCATCGTCGACTCGGTAAACGACGCATACCTTGACCTCGTCGACGAAATGGACCTCAAGGGTTTCTATGCTGTGCACATGATGGCCACCTGCGAGGGCGAGTATGTCTACCCCAACGGGACGAATTACACCATCTCCTTGACGGCGCCGGAGCCGGGGAATGGAACGTTGAGTGAGAAAGTTAATACTTGTGAGGCGCATTCTATGCTGAATCCTCTCGGCTTGGTGAAGGCGCTGTATTGGATGGGGATTGTCTGTACCGGTATCGCACTCGCTACTGGGATCTGGGCCACCGCGCGCTACAGCCGCAAACTCGCCATCCTCAATGTCATCGTCGCTATCCCAGGATTCATGTTTATCGCCCTTGCATCGGCTGCTACACATGCCTTCGCGGCGGTAGCTGCAGGACTTGCCAATTTTGTTGGAAATGGAATTGGGATTTCTGGGCAGAGCGGCGGGAAATTTCTTGCGTTGACGTGGGCTACTACTGTGTTGCTGTTGGTCAACGTGGGGCTTTGGAGTTTGCTTGCGCTGCTTGGAGAGAGGGCGCAGTTTCCTAGGTGGCGGGAGGTGGGAGGGGAGAAGCAGGGTTTGGGTGGGTTTGGTCAGGAGGAGCATGAGATGAAGATGAGACATTCGCATCTTCCAGGTGCCGCTTAAGATAGCTGAGAGTGGTCTCGTACAGGGTTCGTGATACCAAACCGTTCCATCGTCCTTTCCGCCCATATATGTCACATGCCTGAATTTTTCTAAGCACCGTGGCTTCTGCCATCTGCTCGAGGCTGGAGGCAGCATATTCTAGATTGGTCCTGTTGCATGCCAGCGCCATGACCATTTCCCGGCCGTTTGTCTTGGGAGTCGCTCGTCTTGACCGCGTTATCTCCATCGGACAGTTACGTGCTCGCGGAAAAAAGGCCACAGAGAATATCTCAAGGCTGCCAGATCCGTGGCTGTGACGTATGTTTTGGCTGTCCGATTCCATCTTCCAAAGGTCATCCCAGTCCACATCGTCCGGGGTACTTCTAGCATTGGCGCTTGGTGTCGCTCTTCGCGGACGACCTGACTCAAACTGTGCAGAGACCTACTGCTTGGTATGCTTTTGGGCTATCCTCGAGGCTGGTTGTGTTATGACGCGTGCTCCATTGTGAGGATGAGGCGGTCCTTGAAGCATCTCGGATTGTGTCGTTCCCGTTAGTCAGTCCTATACCTGGGATGTATATGTCTGCTGTGTAGGGCATTTCTCGACATTCCTTCATAGATTTTGCTTGAGTGGGGGAGAGTGTAGTCCAGTAGTCGAGTGTCTACCATGAAATATGTATTGAAAGCGCGTCAGCAGGAGACTTGTTGTTTATCTCCGCTTGCCGCACTTCCAAAGCTATATCATTTCCCTCACCTCTCAACCAATCACCACACCATCCTGCCACATCACCACGGCAATATGGCTACCAAACCACCCCCTGTACTGCCTCTGGAGCTCACCGACAAGATCCTCGACCTCGCCATGCCAGCAGCCCTTGTAGTCAACGTCAACGATTACAGCGATTGGGATGGACCTCTCTACCGCGTCCACACCCCCGACATCACCTCCCTGCTTACCATCTGCGCTCGCCTCCGTCTCTGCAAATACCAGCGAATCCGCGCCATCAAGGCCCTCAACGAAACCACCATCCTCTTTGTCGACATGATATCAAACGCCACCACCAGCGCGATGGACCGCGCGCCAGCTAACCCCAGCGCCAACCCTACATACCACGTCTCGGACGGGATCATCCGCGAGATAAAACACATCCAGTTCCGCGAAGCATACAGCTACCGCATGTGGATGGTGCAGCAGCCCCATATCTTCCAGCATGTCCTATCCCGGCGCCTCACCGTATCGCTCTCCAGGCCCCAGCAATCTGGCCCTTTCGCCATCGATAGCTTTACATGGGAATTCGCCGCTCCACACCTTACCGCAGACGCATATCAGATGCTGCGGGCGAGCCGACAGCAGGTGGAAGCAAGGATACGGGGTTCTTACGGCAGGAGACTCCTCCCGCAGGATAGGTGGCAAATTAGTGGTAATAGTGGCTTGATGTTGTACATGCTACAGCAGATGATGGAGATCTGGCATATGCAGATTGATGCGCAGCGCTGGGTTGTGTTTACTGAGGGTAGGGAGGCGGCAAGGTGTAGGTATGAGCAGGTGGAGGAGCAGGGATTGGTTTGGGAGCTTGAGAGATGAGAGATGGAGCGCGGTGGTGCTTCGAAGTAATGGGGGTATTGGACAGAAGGGATGGTAGCAAGACCAGTGGCGAAGATAATTGAGTGTGATTGGGGGGGTTATGCATTGCGCGAGGCACTTTCTGGTACGTTAACGCGCAGCACGTCGAGGCCTCAACATATCGATCATGCCAATGAAGCCCAGAATGGCAGCTCGATCCTCTTCTTCGTTGAACTCAATGACCACCGCTTGTTCCTCAAATTCCGCTCTGCGCTCGCCATACAACGCCACTCTGCAGACTGGGCAGGTATGTCCAACTCCCAACCACTCAGTGATGCATCGGCGGCAGTATATGTGCTTGTTACCGCACGCAACTTCGACTGGATCATTGAGATCTCCGTGACAGATGCTGCAGTCAGGGTCCGATGACGGTGTGGTAGGAGACACGAGCAGCGCTGTGGTGTCTCTAGGTGATGGCATGCTGTTTAGTGTAATAGGCTGGAAATTGTAGACGGTATCACAATCGCAACCTTTTTCTCTCCGCGAGGGACAGATGCCTTATAGCCCGCTTTCAAATTCACTTGCAGACGACGACCATCGATTCACTCTTATGGTAGCAGATTCACTTACCAGTAGACTGAACGTCTTTCTATCTAGCAGGGGGACCGTTCGACCCAAGTGACTGCCTCATGGCATATCGCAAACGCCGGACAATGTTGGCAGTACATGTCGACCTCACGGCCTGCTCTAGACCTGCCGCCTTCTCGTGACAGGCGTGCCATCGTTTGAACCTCCATCATCCACAATAC
Source organism: Nothopassalora personata (assembly GCA_033816765.1). NCBI lineage: Eukaryota > Fungi > Ascomycota > Dothideomycetes > Mycosphaerellales > Mycosphaerellaceae > Nothopassalora > Nothopassalora personata. The sequence goes on from CM066299.1 coordinate 677,594, forward strand.
AGCAAACGGACCAGACGGGAATATATCACATCATCAACGGCCCCAAGACCTCGCCCAAAATAGCTCAAACTCCCAAAGCTTCGAAAATACACTCAACGATCCACCCCAAAAACGGCCCAGAGCAGCCAGCAATGCACAAGCGACCCCAGAGAGCGCCTCTCACAAGTTGTACATCATCATCCACCTCCTCAAGTCTGCCAAAACCCAGAACCAACCCCTTCTCTAAAGAACTGGAAAATGCAGTTCCCACGAGCCTACAGCTCACACACACTGACAGCACCGACTCCGAGCAAGACATGCATAAGGGTCTGGTCCCGGGCATGAAGATAAGATGCCTCCAAGCGGGATCGGATCCAGTAGTTCATGAGGGCCGGGCATCGTTCCGACGCGATGCTCACGAGATCTCGCCGTGTAAGTTCTCATCAGTGGAGAATCCAAGCAGCCTGATGAGGTCTGGCTCGCTGCGGAGAATCGGCCAATCCCGCGAGAAAGGCACGGTGGAGGACGATTTGATCTTGTATAAGCTGAGCGTTTACCCGGGCGAGCTGGCGACGGGTGGTGGAGCAGCGGGGAAGACGGTAAGGGGTGTTTTCGGTTGCGAAGAGATGATCATGGGTTCTGCCGAGGGCGGTAAGCAGTGGGTATGGGCGAGGACCTGCCAGCCTGGCGAGCGTTTGCTGTGCAATTCGGACGAGGATCCGCGGGACTGAGTGGTGACGGGTAAGTGGTGATGGATCGGGATGGTCGTAGATTGGGAAAAGGTCTCTTTCCCTGCCAGACGTGTCATGTTCCCTTGTGCTGATAAAGATCCCTCCAACCTATATCAGGAGAGCGCCCATGTCTGGAATGGAGTCCTGGAAGTCAGGATGTGCACTATCATCGGAGAGTGGGTGGGTGTAGGGTGCCACGCCGGTTTCCGCGAGAATCATCGTTATGGCATACGCTTACTGGGCAACGATAATGGGGGATGTGTTAATCGAGAGAATGAGCACCATGGTTGGGCATCTAGGTGTTCGTGACCAGCCCGCTGAATGCAAAACTCTGGGCAACAGCGTTACATTCATCGTTGAACAATGCCATTATCCTCGCCAGTGATGCTTCGTTAGCGCCACGCACGACGGGCTGACAGGTTGAGCGATTAGACGTCAGATCACCGGCTGCTTCCACCAGGTACCACCAACCTCCTAGTTCTGTCGTAACGGCTCCAGCAAACTCCCAAGGGCGTACATATCCCAGCCCAAGCCACACCTGATCCCACGAGAAATCATCTACAGCCCATGGACGCCAAAACCTCAACCAGCTTCGCAATCCTCCACCTCCACAAGCCCCGACTACGCACGGCTAAGACCTTCTACGAAACCATCGAGGCCGCCGTAGTCAACGCCCTGATCCGCGCCGCAGCTCAAGGAATCCATGACCCACCCCTCCCTCACAACTTCCCCAACCGGCGGTACGCCGTCAAGGTAGAAACGAAGAGGATCTTGGAGCCATCGAGCGCAGCATCAATCTAGCATTCGGGAATCAGCGTAAGCCCGAAGGGGAGGACAACGATGTCACCGCAGCCCTGTGTGGCGCAAGTGGAGAAGCACGCAGTGGGTGAGGTCGGGAAGATGGCACGCTGTAATCGTCTTTCACGGCGTACCCAAAGTTCCGTCTGCGTGAATCTCCACTGGGCAGGACATGTTCCGTGCATTCAAGCTCCAGCGAAAGCCTTGTCCTTCTCCATCGTACTGCCAATAAACCTCCTCAACGCCGCCCATCGATCAGCAGCCGGTCCATCGCCTTCTGCCTCCTCCTTCTTCCCCGCCGGCTTCCGCCCCGCCATCATCTGCGCCAAATTCCTCCTGAACCGCTCCCTCTCCCTCTCCTCCATCGCGCTCTTCTTCCTCATCGCCCCCGGCCGATACTTCAAGCTCTCCATAACCATCTTCCCCTCACCCTGCACCGTCCTCCTCCTCCGCCGCCTCTTCTGCTTCCCCGCGCCTTCCACCTCCATCCCGTCACCTTCCTCCGAGATCCCGTCCCACGCCTCATCTCCGCTCTCATCAACATCCGGCAGCGCATCGGCAAGATCGCCAACGTCGGTGTTGAGCTTCTTGGCGGGCCGTCTGCGCTTCTGTTTCTTCTCCTTCGAGATGCCGGCGGCGTGGACTCTGTTGAGGAGCGTGTTGTGTTTGATGGTTCGTTTGTCCTTTTTGCTGGTTCGGAAGGTGTCGGCGAGGAGGGAGAAGGTGCCGTCTGCGGAGGGAGTTTCGCCGGTGGATTTCTTGCGGGTCGTGCTGCTGCTGTCGTGCTCGCTGTCGTTGGGTGTCGTGGTGTCCATGTCGGTTGTGGTGGGCGGAGCATATTTGCCGCGCGGATCTGACGATGATCGCGATGCTGCCGCGCGAACTGTTGCGCGGCGAGACTTGACGGGCGCCATGGTGGATGTGTACTATGGCTGAACACAAAGCTACGAAATATTGAAGGCGAGACTCGAGCACGTGTCGAGGTCACGATTTTGCGCCCGGGAGAAAGTCCACAGCGGCCGAGAGATGGCCGAGATTGTGCAGCAAGATCTAAGATTCACTTACACTGGGGTTTCGCTTTCACATGCGAATCACGACTTCATATGACCAAGTTCGTCCATGGGCCCGTCGCTTCCAGATGCCGGTAGTGGTGTGAGATGCAGGTGTCGCCTCCGACTTCAAACGAGCGTGGCCTCGTGTTAGACCCTCGTCTTGGCATGCGAGCAGTGATGCATATCTCGGCATGAGATCACCGCAGCGAGGGCGCTACTGTCCGTCGCGGCAGCATCTGAGTACCGCCCTACGATATCATATGTCAGCAGACTAGCGTTGACTGTTCTGTTCTGTTCACTGTCTCAAGTGAGTGAGACCCCTGGGACATTTCAGAATGGCAACCTTGTCTCCAATGACGATACAGATATGGCATTGCCTGTTGATCTGCAGCACTCGTGCGTTTTATAGCCCGGGACAGACGATCAATCACACCATGTCGGGCAACTCAAGAACCTCAAGCGCCTGGAAGACACCAGCCCAGCATCCGACGCCACTGTCTAAGGCATACAACGCGCAGAATCCCGAGCTTCCTCTAGCAGAATCACCAAGTCTGGGAAGTCGTCCAAGTATCTCTTCCCCAATAAAAATCCTGGTTGAGCGGTTGGCAAAGCACCCTGAAACGGCAACGACCACTCCACACAGCAGAACTCCGTTCAGCCTCCGACGTGAGTAAGCCTATAATAATCTATCAAATCACAAGCCAAGAAAGCTCCACAGGCTGAGGCACGTCACAAGAAAGCCGTAATAAGAGTCTAAGATCCAGAACAAGCTAGGCAAAGGCTCAAAAAAAACAAGTCAGAGAGTCGCGATCCGCGGTTGAAGCAACGCGAAGTGCTCTAGGAGTCAGACCACACTCGCCGAGCAATAGGAAGAAGCGAAATGGCATACCAAAGCAAGAGAAGCAACCACCAGTCCAACAAGGTGTTATGCTACCGCACCAGAACCCAGCACACGCCGCAGAAGCACAATAAGGAGGAATACGACCTTGGCCACACCAGAACATGCCACAGCCAGCGACCGAAAATACTCCACACAGGATCCGATTCCAAAGAAGAGTTTGCTCCAGAAGCTCAAGTGTTTGTTCGAATTGGGCCTGATCAGCTTGTGTTGTTATGTACAACCGTTGGGACATTACTTGTAGACATGGAATGACGAATATCAGTCCATACTGAAAAATCCGCTAGACTCTGTAGCAGAGTTTTTCTTGTGGGCTCGAAATGCTCTCGATGGAATTCATAAAATATATCATACTCTGTATGCACACTCTAATACCCTTGAACACCAACATACGTCCATCAGACAGCCCCCAACCCCCTCCCCCAAAAACTGGCCGGTCCTCGACAGCGTCAGATCATACCCACCCACCACCTTCCCCCGCAGACTTCGTGTCTCCGTGGTATCCAAGCATCCTCCGAGATCCCAACATAAAGAAATGTTCGCCCAATCGCGACTCCGAAGCAAATCTCTCAACAACTCTTCCATTGAAGCTCGCCCACCGCCCCATACCAAAGATGTGGCGGGAACGGGTGCTGGCGAATCCGCTCAGCTTTGGACTTGCAACATGTATTCCATGGTCTAGGATTTGGACTGAGAGTTGAGTGCGCTGGCTACCGAAGTACTGTGCCTGCCTTCCGATGCGATGAGCGTGAGGGGAAGAAAGGCTTTCCTACGCTGGTGAGAGTTTGAGGAGTGGGACGTGTAGGTCCCAATGGTATGGCGGAATGTAAAAAGTGCTTGGCAGGCGGCAGTGATAAACGTTGAGGTTGGATGCTTGATGCAGAGATCGTTTTTGGGAAGGTATGTAGTCTTGTCACGACTGGTAGACCGCCTTTTCGGGCTCCTGTGCGTTTTGATACTCGCTAAGCGTTATACTTTGCCATTTTATATTCTCATGGTGCTTGCCGGGGACTTCCGGCCATTACTTGAGTCGACCTTTTGCGCGTACATTGCTTCGATTCACGCTTCTGTTCCTGATACCGATCTGGATACAGATGTTACGTGACGTTGTCGTACTTCTCGTGCTGTGTCGCGTCCAACATTCAGATCTTCTACAATCTCTCTGGCGGATTCGCCTGGGCTATCATGCTTCTTCCCTGCCGAATAATTGACAGCTTCATCGATCTTCATCGACACATGCTTCTTCAGTGTTGGCAGTCTGATCACCAGGTCGACAAGGTCGACGAGATCGATCTTGACTTTCGATTTCATCTTACCAAGCTTTTCTTCTTGCTTCGAAAGGTCGGTCAGCTATATGCGGCGGTACTGTTTGCCGCCATTGCTGTACACGCGAGCGGATCGGAAGCGGAAATGGAGGTCGCAAACTTGCGCTTTGGGAACGATGGTCGGCAGTTGATCGATCAATTTGCTTAGGTTGCCGACGAAGCTGTCGTGTCTATCGATATCAAGAGTAGGAGGATCTGGAGGGTGGAACGATGCATGATCCCACATCCCAAGGTAGATGATGATCAAAGGTGCAGGGGCTTGGAATGGCATGTACGTTGGCATTGTGTTCGATAATGCCTTCACCACGTCCCTCCGTGGTGCGCAGTACTCTACCTCATCGATGCAGAACTCAACATACTCGCCTCTTCCCGGATCAGGCATGCCGGGCCAGTTGGCGGTGTTGAGGTCGAGCCGCGGCGGGCGTAGCTTAATAAATTCCTTCAAGCCGACGTCGAAGAGCTTCGCGCATGCTTTGACAGGCTTGCGGCCACAGCGCTCGATATGCTTCAGCTGGTTTTGCGTTGCGTTGATGTATGTCTTGCCGGCTACACTGTTCCCTAGCCACGTGTCTCCCGCCGCTTTACGCACGACCTTCTGCAGCAGCTCGGGCGGCAAGTCGACAAGGCTCTGCCGTGGTGCTACGGACTCGAGAAGCTCTCTTGGCCTTGCTACACCTCCTTCCTGTAGTAGAAATCGGCACTGGTGTATTCTGGCTTGGAGATTCCAGATGATGTCTCGTGAGTCGACCCTAGCACTGTCATTGCCTGCTCGGAGGGTTGGATCGAGCTCTGATCCACGAGGCGGAGAAGATTGTTTACGCGTTCCTGAATCTCAGGCTATCGTCTTCGAGAAAGGTCCTCGCAGGATGATCCTAGTTGCAGGACGAGTGTAACACCTATGATCAATGTCAGCTTCGTCCCCAGGCAAGCAGTAGTACTACAACACCATGCACCGAGCTCGAGGTATACGCAAGAGAGTACTATGTGCGTAGACTGTCTATCAGCCGACTTACGAGATTGCTTCGGCAGTCGACCTCGCAGCGCTTAGCAGCCTCTGGGCCCGCCACTGTCCTTCGCTCTTGACAGGAGCAGAACTTCGGCCGCTTCTGTGCTGCAATGACACAGTTATTCTGCGCGTTTATCGTGGCAAGCACGAGATCTGTTGATGGCGATTGTAGACGGTGTCCGAACGAAAAGCAGATATAAGCGCGTGTTCATGTGCGGATCCGAGACATGTATGCATCGCCATTCACCAGGTTGTGACGCGACGCGACATTGGACCCTGGAGCACTTTCTCGATACTCGCACAATAGATGTTGTTCATTCACGCGCACCGTCAGACACGGGATACATAAAGTCGTCTTTCTTGAACCCGTCTTCTCCCAATACACACCCTCGGCCAACCGCTTCAGACTACCGCAGACTCGACATCCACCACCGCAAATAGCAGAAGGACATCAGACAGCCCTCCGGTAAGCACGTGAAGCCATGAAGTATGGATATATCGAAGCTGACAGACAACAGCCATTGCATTCGACACCATGTCTTCCTCACAGACCATCCCCATCCTCGCCATCGGCAAGGATGGCAAGTCCTTCCACCGCGGCACCATCCCGCTCGCCGACTTCAACGACACCGCGAAGTGGGCCTTGTCACCCGTCTCCAAGAAGCTCGGCCTCCCTCTCAAAGCCCACGTCACCACCAGCGACCTCTCCGCCGCCTCCGAGTCGGACGAGCACACCTACATCAACTCTTTCTACCTGGACTACGACTCCTACAGCAGCGACTTCGGAAAGCTCATGCGCGCGCCCTTCGTCGGCAATGAAGTCGTCCTTGCCCGCTGCGATGGCCTTCCACTCGATGAGATGGTCGTAAACGCCATGCAGGGCCACATCACCGGTCTTACCTGCGAGGGAAAGAAGTGCGGTAGCGCCAATGCCTGCACCTGTCCCAAAGACAACGAGGGGGTCAAGCAGGCCATCGCTGACACTTGCAGCAAGAAGGTCTTCTCGGAGTTTCTCACGCGCGCTCAGGGCATGTTGGCCATGATGCCAGGCGCTGCTACTGTCAAGAACCCTTTCGACGGTTCAGAGGACAAGACTGGAGCTGTGCCGTTCTGTGCTGGATGCGGAATGGCGAAGAAGGAGGATGGGACTGAGCTGATGATTTGCTCCAAGTGCAAGAAGGCATACTACTGCGGCGAGAAGTGCCAGCAGGGGGAGTGGCCGGAGCATAAGAAGGAGTGTAAGAAGGCGAAGGCTTAGGAAGGGGGTTTGTTGAGGATAGCGCGCTGAGCAGCTCGATCGTGACATGGAGTAGAGACAGGAGCTTGGAGAAAAGGTAGCTTGGACAATATGGCTCTAACGCGCGTTCTGTTACACACCTTCACGCCCGAGAACATGAGCTGAGCTGTAGAGCATTATGGATCGACCAATTGCCTAGTCTTAGATGATCCGATAGCGAGTGTGCGCTCGTATTGTACGCGCATATTGGCATCTAGCGACACGATCCTCTAACAACAGACTCGAGTATGCATTGATCAGCAGCCTAAACTAGGTACATTGTCTCCCAACACGCACGTTTAACACACGCCGAGGGCATCTGCGCTGGCAGCGATACATACTCTCGTACTTTCAGGCAGATCTGTCCATGAAATGCCACATTGAAGCGCATACGTCAAGATGTTGCTTATCCATGGTCGAAGTACGCGAGGCGAACGAAAGACACGAGGTACCCCGAATCCATATCACAAGCATTTCCCCATGAGCGACCATCGTTTGGGCGTGCTTATTGGCGTGCGTTGCCTTGTGCGTTGGGTTACAGATGCCCTCCTTTCTGTCTCTCTTTCCGTTACAAGCGCTAGCTCAACTGCATGTTTTTCTACTATGATGCCGCTCGCTGGGTTCGGAATTGGCCGACTCGGCAAAGGGGTCGATGCCGCCGTCTCGTGATGGGAGTATTCGTGTTCTTGCCATGGTCTGTAGTACCTCTTTTCTTGCCTGAAGGGGGGCTCTGGGCTCTTCTCAGGCGTATCAATCGGTTCGAGCATTGCACAGATGCTTTCGTAGCTGGGAAGATTTTCCGGAAATGCTTTCGGATCTGGACGCGCAATGCTGCTCAATCTGCCGAGATACTATGTAGGACGTGACGCTCTGGGCTTCTGCTGGTGTGTGAGGCAATGCAGACCGTGTGAGCTATATGTATGGACCGTTAGCACTCGATATTCCTGCGAGGGCGGGATCTTCTCCACGTATATGGAGTAGCAAGCTGAACACATGAATTCAACTCGAATGGCTGTCGTTTGCTCCATTGTAACCACTGAGGCCATGGACCGAGTCGCTGGCGAGTGCGGTCTCTACGCTTGGGGGACTATTTCATGCATTGCCAAGGCCCTCTGGCGACATAGAGAATGTCGTCGCGTTTGGAGCTAGGCTCGCTAGGACGAACAAGGGTGGAACAATTCCCTGGTTCCTGCTTTTACACTGGCCGCCAGCTTTTCTTCCTTTCAACAACCCGCACTCACGTTCGACCACATCATACCCATCGCATCAGACAAGGATCCACAACGATGATCGCGCTCTTGGCGCTGTGGTTGGGCATTGCCGCCGCCCAGCTGTACACCAACAGCACTGTCACGCCTTCATATGTCAACTCCACCATTTTGAGCGTCCCGATTACCATCACCGAGGACTCAACCACCATCACGAGCGAGTCTCTCATCACCAGCAGTGCTTTAGCCACCACTACCGGTATGAATCGTTGCGGCACGTCAGCAGAGCCTTGGTGTTCTCAAGCTAACACATCCTTCACATAGGCCTCACCTCCACGTCTTTCTCCACCAGCTACACCACGAACAGCTCCGGTACCTTTCCAACGCTCATTCCGATACCAATATGCATCTCACCACCATGCCTGCCCATTGGAGGCCTCCCACCAGGGGGCGATCCCACCCCAGGAGAGCCGAATGAGCCAGACGATACTTCAATCGAGCCTTCCAGCCAAGAATACACTTCGTCTTCGACCAGCACGTCAACCTCTGAAACGTCTTCGGAGTCAAGCACCAGCTCGGAGTCGAGCACAAGTACAAGCTCATCGTCATCCTCCAGCAGCAGCAGCTCTTCTTCTTCGACCTCTTCGACATCGTCGGAGTCCTCAACCTTTACACCCCGTCCCCCGGAGCCATGTGGAGTTGAGGATTGTGGTGATGTCTGCAAGCCCCTGTCAAAGATCAAGAGAGATAGTGGCCTCGAACCGATGAACGTGTCGGTGGCGGACAGCGTTCACGTTCGACCATTCAGCGAGCCATCACGACCGATGGACTGGGACGCGTTCGTGGCTTTCATCATGCGCGAGCACGCAAATGCCAATGTTCGCGTGGAGCACAATCTTAACGTCAACATAGCGCATGGTATATCGGCCAACTGGCGCGAGTTCCAGGACAGAAACGTTGACATTGCGCTGGCGGGCTTGTACGGCTGCTTAAGCGTGATTATCACGTCCAGCAAAGGCGCCTGGATGTCGCACATCTGGCAAACTGATCTGACGGATCTCCGCGGCCCGTTCAAGAATTATGAATACCTCCAAGGCAGGACGAAGCAGATCTACCCAAAGACCGGTCTGGACGATCCAAAGTGGGCAGATCTCAAGGACCAAGTAAGAACCATGCCCTGATTAGATTCTCGCCGCACACTGACAGCTGGCACAGCTTTTCAATGCAAGATTCGGTGACGGTAATCTTTCACTGAAGGAGCTCAAGGGGAAGGGGATGATATTCGAGGGGCAGCCAGCGGATGATCTCCAGGTCCTCCTGGTGACCAGCTATTGGAGCTATTTTGGCGATGCAATTGGCGGCGGTGGTACAGAGGAAATGATCGCTGACTTACTGTCCGACTTGAAGAGTAAGCCGAGCCCGTCTCGATCGTGGACTGAGCTAATACAGTCAGATTTCTTCGGGCCCACCCCAAAGGTGATCAAGTACTACACCGTGTACGAACGAACGGGCTTCCCACCAGAACCAGATAGATACCAGCTCGATTCTGATGGCAAGCTGATCCTCGGCCCACATGGCGGCTACGTCCTCAATGAGAATGCTGAGGGTATTAAGGCTAGTATGTTGGGGCATATCTATGGCAGGGTCCTATTGCAGGTACGCGTCGCTCGGCCGCACTATCCCTCGACCAACCACAGATCATGCTAACGTTGTGTCCTCCAGTACGTTCCCGATAAGATCAAGTGCAGTGACGGAAGAATGATGGCCGGTGCGCGCCTCTATGTCGACGACCTCAATTGGAACTCGGTCGAGCCATGGGCATGGGAAATGTCGTGGCTCGCGCGCGACGAACAAGCGCTCAAGGTGCCGCCATCAATTCATCTCATGGGCCGACAAGACAGTGCCTCGGCTGCTGCTTGTTCCGCTGGGGTGAGACCCACTGGGTGCGAATGCAACGGCGGCGAGATAACATCGTCAACCATCTCCACGACTTCGGTAAGTTCAATGCGCACGGATGTATGTCCTGTAGAATCTTGCTCCAACTGACCTTGTGACAGAGCACAACATCGAGTGTCTCGACGACCATCTCCGTCGAAACCACAGCATCCTCTGCCACCGAGTCACTTTCCTCCTCAACCACGACATCCTCTGCCACTGAGTCGCCTACACTGATCGAGCAGCATCTTTGCCGCATCCACATCACCGAGTTTACGGATTATCTCCACCTGCCGAGGCCAAAGAAGTCCAGAGACGATTGGGGCAAACTCGACGTCGTGATCCGTTCTTGGGATGCTAAGGAAGAGTACAACCTTCCTCGTGATCCAGAGAAAGCAATCGATCAGCCAATCACTGAAGCCTTCGACGTGTTCTACAAGGGACGCGCAACATGGCCGGGCTCCGTCAATCTCGACTTCAACGTCGATCAGCACTCTCGCCCGGTTGGTGATGGTGGAACGACTTACGAGAACAAAGAGTGGATGGACTGGCTCGTCAAGATATGGGAAGCCAAGAGCAACACCGAGTTTTACTCCAATCGCGGCGACCTGCCACAGTTTTGCCGGGACTATGCTGGCACCGGCTCTGGCTTGAATCACACGAATGTCGGCCTCGGTTTCAACAGCACCAACATCACCATGAAGAACATGCCGACGAATCTCACCGGTATTGATCTCAGTGGTCTCGACAGGAACGTCCTCTCGCCCATGGATGCAGCCTCGAAGATGATGAACGAGGGTTGGGCGATCGTGGGAGGCAAGTGGACTTGCGGCGAGTACCCAAAGTGCAACGTGGGCGCGTGGACTACGGGTAATTATAAAGACCACCCGATTCGTGATATGGATTGTTACTGGTGGTGTCACGCTGAGTGTGAGGACTCTACTGTCGAGATTGAGGACAGGGAAGAGAAGTGCAAGCGACCGCTCAGTGATTTTGATTGATTGTCGAGCAAATTACAAGCGAAGGAATGAGCAGCGCAGCAAGGCCGCCTGATGCAGGTGGTGCCGGCTAGATAGCTGTTTCGAATGAGATGGTACTCTCCGTGTCAAACTTGTCCGGGTGCTCATTTTATGTGACCCCGCGGATGGTACATCTTTTCACGCTTTGATCACGTTGCTTGGTGTTGAGAGTCTGAGTATGAGGTAGTGACAAGAACCGCTAGTCAAAGGGTTTCATTTGACTGCTCACGCCAGATGACTCATGATGCTCATCCTCCTCACATCAATGGCAACAAGCAATGCCATAAGTGTTGCGGCAGGTGAGCTCCGCGAGAGCCGGTTGGGTTACACTGATGATGGATCTACCAACCCACGATGATCCACAGGCTCTGCAGGAGCATCGACAAGGAATTTCCTCAACGATATCGCCGTTCACGTATGCCTCTCTTCGCTGGCACACACAGAAATCGTTCAGTGCCGCAGGACTATGCTCGCTTGCTTTGACAGACCTCATCACATTGTGTTTCGGTGGCATCTCATCACATGGTGTGGAAGTCCAGCGGGCGCTGTGGGTAAATCATCGTTAGAAGAGGAGACAGTATGGTCTCGTCTCATCATTTCAGTATTGCTCTGTTATATTCTGCTTGCGTTACACCCGTGTGAGCAGCATGGCCGGATAGCGAGATAATGAGGCGGACTGACGAATGTGGCATTGATTTGTCCCAGCGCCAGGTGGGTCCTAACAACGAGAGAATTTCAGCTCAGTAGATGAGGCCCAGTATGAGACATCTCTTGAAATCACATGGTCCAGCTTAACTTAACCGGCTTCCAAGACTTTAAAGGTCTGGCTGGATTACAAAATGGCTGCAGCCAGGATGGGCATGAGTACGTGTGAGGCATGATAGGTGGAATGCGAGAAGATCCATATGTGCCGGTTACTGTCGTGCCGTTGATATCTCATCTATGTGTTGCTGCTCTTTCAGAGAGTTGAATCCTTCCGGGCGGGCTAAGCTGTGGAATTTGCTTGCTCCCGGATGAATGAATTCTGCCAAGACTTGCAGGTGAATGCATATGTGCTGTGCATTGTCAAAGCTTGGGCCGCTCGCTCTTATCACTGCCTTTGCCAGTCCTACTTTGATTCCGTATTGTTCATTCTCGCTGTTGTATATAATCATCTGCTCTTAGCATCAAGCCAACAACAATCTTCCGATGGCATTCCACCTCGACGACAACGGGACACCCTAGTAGACCATCCTTGAAATGACGACAATCGAGCACATCACCAAGCAGATCTCAAACCGCCTGATCGATATCAAAGCCAAGTATCGTCGACTCGAGAGCCTCTACTATCCTATATACTTACATGCGAGCATCAATCTCGAGGCATCCATTCGAGCGCTTCTGCGTGAAAGGCATCCTCGGATGGCATCTTCCCACAGAAACCACATCGTCGCAAAGATATCAGAGGAGGCGAAGAAGACTGGATTCGGCGTAGACCAAGATGAGCATATTCCGATGGCCACTGGCTAGTTGCGCGATGTCGTTCTTCTGTCACAGCGGCTCAAAGCCAAGGTTCACAAGCCTGTCCATTATTCTCTCCGCGATACGTTGAGAAGGATCCGGTGAGAATGATGGACAGGCTTGTGCACCAGATTGCGCCAAAGTTCACGCAAGCCGAGAAGATGCTCAACCTTATCAAGAGCAGCGACAAGGCCAATCGCAACAATTCGTCGCAGGTTAAGCTCATGTTGTGGAACGAGGACTACTTGGCGGTCAAGGACGGCGCACCAATCATCAAGGCAATCAAACATCAGGTTGCTCGCTTCCGGCAGCTGAAGAGCCTGCAATCTCAGGGCTCCACGTCGACCGGCCACGGACATTGCTTCAAATGGCCGTGAAGTTCGACGAGTCAATCCTGCCGGCCTCGCCAATGGAGCCGTACAATCTCAAGAGTCTTGGGACAGCCGACGAGGTCAAAGAGGCCAAACCGGTGGAGCAAGTCCTGACGACCTTCTCCAAGATGGGACCAAGTCCAGCTTCCGCCAAAGCCTTCGCCAAATACAGTGGAAACTAGAAATATCTGCAGCCGCAGAACGCAGGGTCGCTGTACCCGGTCTGAAGGCATGACAGCCCAAGCACTCCACGACTTCAGCCGCATTAAGCGTCCTGGACTGCCTCTCACCAGCACAGATGATGTCGCTTACAGTGGAAGCGTTCCTCCTCGCCGGCAACGGCGTCGCAGTCACTTTGTCAGTGAAGAAAGTCGATGTGATCCAGCTTCTTCTTGGGGAAGAGACGACGGAAGCCCAGAACAAGAGGTTACAGAAGTACCTCAAGCACAAGCAAGTGGATCGGTGGCATTCAGACCGAGTCAATAAGTGCACCGGCATCGCTGGACCAGGACCGCATGAGAGGATTGGGTACAGCGAGGAGCTCAAGTTGGTGAGGACTGCGTTCGATGAGTTGATGAAAGATGTGTGAAGAGTGGAGGAAGTCTATGTCGAAGAAGGGGTGGGGGGACAATGGTTGGGCAGATTGAAGTAAACTGCGCCTGAGGAGTGGGCTCACGACTGACATGAGAGGACCCGAGGAAACCTCTTGAAACAGAACATACTCCTAACCCCGGAGCGCTGTAGGAGAAATATCAGCATCATGCCCGGCGCAAGTATCAGTAGAATTGAATTCCTGGTACTCTCCGACAACAGTTTTCCCAATGCCACAAGAAATCGTACACAATATCAACGAGAGTCGTTTCATCCATGATTTCATCACATCCCTTCGTTTGCCTCTGACGGCTTAGATTTCGCACTAACGGTTGTCATGGTAATTAACATATCCATCTCCAGACAGTATCCTGTTCGGCCGGTATCTGTCGGCCCAGTCGCGGGACTTGTATGTCGTGTAGCGGTATTCCGGGTAGCGGTACCTCAGGTAGCGGTATCGACGGTCTGGGATGTAGTTTAGGCGGTGGGGAGAACAGCGACGGTAGTGGGGAAGGTCGTTCTCAGATCGAACGATGCCGTTGTCGACGTATGCCTCCTCGGCCCGTGCTGCGAGGGAGTTGGTCGTCTGGTTTGGTCAGTAAAAGATAATATTCAAGCGACTGGGAGAATAGCTTGAGTCGATTTCGGGTCTAGGAGCGGCAGCCGGGGATGGCAGTGTTGTATAAAGGAATGAAGTGAACGAACAACTTGATTGCTTGTTGTTGATGCTATCTACTGGTGAATGAGGTTGTCCTTATATATCCTTCTGCGCTAAGATGTACGCGTAAGCATCGAGTCACATGGTACGTAAGTGAATGCTATAGAACGCACTAGCAAAACCTATTACGTAGATAAATCCTATATACCGACGCCGATATATCAGGGTGGAGACGGCCAAATCTAACACTCCCCCTACTTCGGACTAGCCCCTAAAGGTAGTACGAAGTACTATATCGTCGTCGCCGTCCCTATATCGCTGTCGCTAGTAAGTACTAGCTATTTTGCCCTCCTAGGCGATACTAGAAGCTTAGTAGCATTAGCGATATGCTTTTACTTACTAAGGGGCTTTGTTAGGAAGTCGGCAAGCTGCTCGATAGTCGGGATATAGGTAATCTCGACTTGTTTAGCTTCGTATTGCTCTCGGACAAAATGTGCTGTAATATCGATATACTTCGTCCTAGCGTGGAATTCCGGGTTCTTTACTAAGGCTATACTTGCTTTATTATCTCCGTAGATTGTCGTAGGGGTCCTAAGATCCTCGGGAGATATATAGCCTATTTGTTCTAGAAAAGAACGAATCCAAATTGCCTCTTTTATAGCGTAGGCTAGAGCTAGGTATTCCGCTTCCGTAGTAGACGTAGATACCGATCTTTGTAGCTTAGAGGACTAAGATATAGGTGCTCCTACTAGTATAGACGTATATCCTATTATAGACGTATATCCTATTATAGACCGTCTAGAAATGTCCGCTCCGTAGTCCGAATCCGAATATAGGTACGGTAGGTTATTACCGTTCGGCTTAAAGACGGTAGCACTATCCCGCGTATTAGATAAGTACTTAAGGCAATATATAGCTCCCTCAAAGTGTCGATTTGCCGGGTTATGCGCGTATTAGCTTAGTCTTTATGTCGTAAAAGATACGTCTATTCTATACGCTCTTACTAGCTAATTTAATTTCCCGACGAGGGATTAGTATTTAGAGGCTTCGGATAAGCCTTCGTTAGGCTCTTTAGGCGTAAGACTCGAGTACCCGTTTACCGGTATAGGTATACTAAAGGTAGTATCTATATCGAGGCTAAAATCCCTAAGTGTGTTTTCGATATAATGCTTTTAATCGAGGCGAATAGACCCATCCTTACTATAGGATATTCGGCAACCTAGAAGTAGCGTTACTAGGCCTCCGTCCTTTATCTCGAAGCGCTCGGTAAGTGCCTTCTTAAGCGGTAGTAGTATTTTTTCGTCCTTGACTAGAATAAGTAAATCGTCTACGTATAGGGCAACTATAATAGTATACCCTTTATTAACGAAGACAGAATGGTCGGCGGGATAGCGTAGAGTCGGTAGTCGGCGAAGAAATCCGTAATAGTCTTATTCTAAACTCGGCCGCTTTATTTTAGGCCCGGGATACCTTTATTTAATTTTAGGCATCTCCCCCTCTTTATCGGCTCTCCGGAACTCTCGTACCCTTCGGGGATAGATAGATAGACGTCCTCGGTAAGCTCTCCTAGTAGATAGGCGCTAACAACGTCTATTTAGTGCGCTATATAGCCTCGTAAGGCCGTAATAGCTAGAAGAAGTCGTAGGCTTTCTAAACGGACTACGGGGCTAAAGGTCTCGAAGTAATCGATTCCGTATTGTTGCGTAAACCCTCTTACTACTAGACGTGCTTTAAATTTGTCTAGTTGTCCGTTAGGTAAGGTCTTTACCTTAAAACCTATTTTAGAATAACGAGGTTTATATCGCTAGGTATATCTTGTTCGGTCTAAGTTCCGGTCGAATCTAAGGACTTAAAGTGTTCCTTAATAGCGTCTTGCTATTCCCTAGCGTAGTCGCCTTTTATAGCTTCGTCATAGGTCCTAGGGGTAGGTATTTCGTAGGCCTTATTATGATTTACTAGCCGTAACTCTTCTATTAGACGTTCCGGGCGTCGTACGACTCGTATAGACCTTCGGGGATAGTCTTGTCGTTCGTCGGTAGTAGTATCGTCGACTATATTATCTTGTAGAGGGGCGTATTCTTGACTTTCGCCTTGTAGGGGGGCCTGTCCTCGCCCCTCTTCGCCTATTACTTCGCGGTCTTGCTCGCTATCCCTATAGGACTCTATAGGGATATTTAATAGGACGAAATCTAAGGCCTCCTTGTCCTTATAGTCCCGTAAAGTATATGTCTCCTTATAGACATCGTCTAGTTGTAGATCGTTATATAACGACGCCGATATATCGGGGTGGCGACGGCCAAATCTAACAGGCAGAGCCATGACGCCGACTGCAAAAGTAGCGAAAGCGGCGGTTAGGTATGTGCGCTGCGTGACGGTTGTGTGTCGATTCTGTCGTTGAACATGGATCGAGCCTTGAGCCGCCTTGCCGCTGTGCTGTGGCGAATCCTTGGTTGCTGTCTAGCAAACTGCTGATGATCGTGTCCTCTTGTGCTTGCGAAGATTATCTTGGACAGTGTTGGCATAACAGATCATCTTATGTATGCTCCGCTTCGGAACACATGTTCACGGTCGCCAAGGGTGCGTGAAAATTCAGTGAATGTGATGAATGGTATCGCACATGGCAGCCGGCACCAAGTAAGCATAGTGCCCTGGCGAACCCCAAGTCCTCGCTGCGACGAGAACAACAACTTGCTGCCCACCGTCAGCGGTCTTCTGCGGAATGCCATGAACCTCAGCCGTGTGCTTCGCGATAGCTCTTGCTTGATCATGACGAGGCTATCGGAAGCTGTTGACTGACTGGGAACTTGGAAGTCCTTGCGAGCTATTTGTGTGATCTCGCCTACCAGTTGTACGTATGAGTAAGCACCCAATCAAAGGCGCAACCGCTTCACAAGCAGGGGTCTCTGAACGGCCAGCCATGACCAGAGAGCTGTTCCGATGTGGGAATGATCATCACTCATCAATGACTTTTGGTGGGCGGGAGGCCAAAATAGTAGCATCAAGGTTTGTTGGTAACAACGACGTGCAGTAACTGCAGGCGGATCAAAGTGCTCCGTGGTCGGTATTGTTGGTCGATTCTTTCTCTGGAGAGACCCGTAGGCTGCGTCCGTGGCTGTCATGACGAACGTGAAGTCATCGTCTTTTATCAGACAGCCAACTTGCTTTTGCGGAGCGGCAAGGATCATTGAGTTACGAAGAGTTGATCCATGTCAGGAAGGATGCGCTACCAAAGATAGCTAACCATGTCCGGCATCGCTGAAAAATGACTGTCTCAACGTCAGTGCATGGCGTTTCGACACTGCGTTCTCACCTCGTCATCAGTATGTATAGTCGTAAGACCCAGTACACCGCTCACATGCAGGTGAATCCGAACCACTGGCCGCGGACCAAGGCGCTGACAGCCAACGACAGAGGCCTCAGCCCTGGGGAGCCATCATGAGAGTCTGGCCAACATGTCCGGAATATCTTTCCACGTAACCAATCACCATTGAGAATGACCGGAGCGATGGTTTGCAGGTCAGGATTCGGCCGGTTCGCCATCATCCTAGCAAATGCAGCATGGGGACAGGTCGACCACTGACCGGCTGCCTACAGCTGTTGGTTCTGGCGCGTTTGAGAGTTTGTACTGGAACCCTACCGTTGAGCATCACCTGTAAGTAAGAGCCGCGGTGGTTCGCGCCGCGCACATCTATAGTGATGCACATGAGCTAGCTCACGGTTGAGTTGCCTCATTTTCCACGGTCTAGGCAAAATGTCCCGAAGCAAACTTTTGGTTTCCATGGGCAACAAATGCGGAGCTAAGTGCACATAATGGCGCTTTGCATGCCATTTCAGTTGCCGCATCTCGAGTTCCATGCCGCTCTCGTGATATTCGGATCTTGCTGAGGCACGAGACAGCAGCTGGGACTGTCGCCATTCCAGCTGTGAAGCACAAGCCAGCGCTCGCCACGCCATTGTGTCGTCGTGTGCGATGCGGACATTATGACGGTCATACTGTCAAGTATATTGAAGCACACAAAGCATGCACTATGAGGTTCGCGGAGAAGATCGAGTGACTGTGACTCCTTACAATGGTAGCTTAGTCTAAGGCTGCTGATAATGTCTTAATTCGCTGATTCCGGGTAGAACCATCGATATGTTGTCGACGAATTTCGAGTGATGCAGGTGAGCCGCCACTTGGATGCTTGGTACCTGCTGCATGATTGATGCGTTGTCGATCGCTTGCCGATGCTGCTACAAACCCCATTGCGAACAATGCACATGATGAATACAGTAGTCAATGGCATCACTATCATATTGTAGAGGTCCCAAGATGAGCTGAGATCAAGCGGTCTAGAATACCTCATTATGACTTCGTGCTACATAGAAAAGGGTCCATCAAAGACCCGACCATGACCGTTGCCAATCCCCGCCCAACGCCTTTTACTTCTACCCTTTGGGTACATTCCTTCGACATTGATGGCATGTGACATTGCAAGATTCTGAGCAAGTGGTTCCAGCTTGTAACACTTCCGTAGGACCCGTCCGGCTCCCACTCCACGTGGATGACCACGCGAGAGAGTGTCGCCTGTGCCAATCATGAGTTTGCCGATCGGCACTGCAGACGACTCCTGCAGGCCTGTCCCAGCGATGATCCAAACCTCTGGGAAAAGAAACTTTTATGCCAGCTAAGCTTCCAACATAGTCTGTTGTTACCAGCATTGCCACCAGAATTTGGAACGCTTGGTTGTCCGAGACGAACCCAAGTGAGCTTTGAATGCTCACGTCATACTCGCATCCAACAGCATCGCTATGGGAGCTCTCTTGGCGGGCCTGATGGGTGCAAGTGCATCCCTGACATGGCAGGTTTTGTGCCTGGCTTTGCGTCTACTGTTGGCGTGTAGTTCATGCTTCTGGCGGAACAGACCAGTAGAACTACTGCTGCCAAACCTTCGGCCGTAAATTTCAGAGCACCCTTGACCGCCTTAAGCTGACCGGACAAGAGGATGACCAAGACGTTCTTGCCTGCACATTGTTGTTAGTCATACCAAAGATAGCAGTACGTTCCTGGGTATAGATCCGACTTCGCCGTTCAGGAACAAGGCATGGAGCTGACGACGATCTATAAGATGGCGCATTGCAGACACCCGATCGAGAAGCATCATCACCACAGCAGTCCAACAGACTAGCACCAAAGCCACTCAGCAGCAGTTCCGAGTCCCGTCTTTGCAGCAACACCAGCTTCAAGAAGGGCTACCCTATCAGCAATAATGCAATTCAAGCAGATCGCCGCCATCATCACCTCTTGCGTCGCCCTCTGTAACGCAGCAGCTCTTCCAGAAGCTGTAGCCGATCAGGTACAATCATGAACTGATCATGAAAGCACAAATCGACACTGACATACCACAGCGTCCCGCCCGTGAGGTTGCAGCACCAAACGACAACCTCATGGCTCGAAACCTTGACCGAGACGTAAAGCACGTCCGCAAGCTTATGGCTCGTGCCGAACAAGCAGAACGACTGGCCGACAAGCTCCAGACCCGAGAGGCCGAAGAAGCTGCCCTCCTGGCCCGCGAAGCGCATATCTCAAAGGCGAAGCTCGTTGCTCGTAACTTGATCGGCTACAGCCGCGAAGATGACGAACGCTTTGACGGCCTGGACGCGAATGTCCTAGGCCTTGTTCGCGTTCGCGTGGGCGAAGAAGAGGAGGATTCTCGCGAGAGTTATTACCAATATTACCCCCCTTACACATACCGTCAGTGGTGCAAGTACTACAGACGCTGCTAGAGGAGTCCCGAAAGGTGATATGGCGTTGGGATTGGTAATGACAGAGAAGGCCGGTACAATGAATGAATGACGTAGACGGGCTCAGGTAGACGGTGTAACGATCTTTGCATTGCGTGAGTACGTCGCCTTTTCGTCACACTATTGCTCCCTTTCGTGCTTCATACTGGCCTTGCATGATCACCTCCCCTTTCACAAACTTGCAAATCCGACAATGTGTCATTATAGCTCAGCTTGGTATCGATCTTCTTGAGAACGCCGCATTTCATCAAAGAAAACCGGTGAATTACACCCATAGGGACAATTATGTCGTTTATTACTCCCATAAGGACTTATAGGGATGCCATATTACTGCCATAGGGACACATTATGGCAGACTTTAGCTTTGCAGCAGTACCTATATCAGAATGTAACTTTTTGCACCTACAGCGTCGTTAGCCGTTGTTGCTACAGATAATTGAACTTAGAGACGGATGTAATAAGATGGGGTCCATTAGTGTAGGGCAAGTCTGTATTAGTCGTCAATATAGTGCATAATGCTAGCTATATCGTCCTTCTTTAGGAGATAGATATATTAAGATTGCTTAACTTACTTAGTTAGATATATTGGCATACCTATGCATAATAGTAGTGCCATTATAACCCTAGGAAGGAGGCTGCCATAATGTGTCCCTATAGCAGTAATTTAGCATCCCTATAAGTCCCTATGGGAGTAATTCACCCAAAAGCTTATTCTAGCATCGATGCCATATTCTCCAGCCATGGCTGATTGTATAAGGGCATAAGCTTGACAAGTCTCGTATCTTGAGACCAGAGCGTTCCATTTCGTATCTACTATTGTTGGACAGCATGGGACTAGAATGTATGGTCAAGTGGCCACGTGCCAGTCACCGAAGCACTATAAGATGCTTGTTTCTCTACACAGGTCGAAGTGATCATTCTGCACAACATCCAATAGATTATTCCTGCAACAGCGACGGAGATCATCAGCAGCCAAGCATAAGCAAGCTCAGTCGATCAGGACCTGCACAACATATACCATACTTGCCCGACCACCTTGAAAGCGACTACTCGAGCAACCTACAGAGCACTCCCAATTCCCTCAGCGCGGACATGCAACTCACACTCTTCGTGGCGGCTTGAGCCTCAATGGCTTCAGCTCTACCAGTTGCAAACCCCAATGTAAGCACATGCCGATACATCTCCTGCTGCCATGCAGCTGACACTCCCATCTAGACCAACGGGCTAGTAGCACTCGATCCCTCTCTAAGGCTTAGATACAACGAGTTCGATCCCCTCAATCGATATACATATAAAAACATCGGAAACTATGACCGCTATGGCCTGCAGCGGGGCGGGCTCTACAGAGAGAGAGGTAGAGGCGACGGGCATGATATTCGGTTTATCGACCCATAAATCAAGTATGGTGATGTTGTGCAGCAGACCAATACTCTGGATGGTCGCCCTGTAACGATTGAAGGAGGCGTTAGTTGCGCAGAGTTCGATGAACATAGTTTGTGTACGAAAACTATTGCGAAATAGGCTTCTCCAGTGGATTGTATCGGACAAGACAGTAGCGAAAGCTTGAGGCGGCGTCGTGTATTCATGGTCGATATCAAGAATGTGGTGTTCTCATTTCATGCTCTTAGATGTTCTGCTTACTTTCGCCACGTACCTTCTTGCAAAGACGTTCACCGGCAGCACCGCACCCCGAGGGCAGGATTACTGCTGTGTCCGAAGTTTTCCAGCCTTCCGGCTTGTTAATTGAAGAGCTGAAAGTAGGAAAGGCTGTCGTCGACCAGGTCTTAATGAGTTCGCTTCGTGGCAAGATCCCTAGCCGATTGTCCCTAACCACCTTCTGTCCAGGAGCTCTCGCTCTGTCTCTTCACTCAGGTATACGTCAAGACCTCCTGACGGCTACATTATATCTTTCCTCGGGGCATTGCCTTTTGCTCGACGCCATGTCCGTGCGCAAACTCAGACGCTACCACTATGATGCCAACATCGATTGATCTGGATGGCACCTTGTCTCAACTTGGAGTCTCTCGCGACAGAGAATCTTACGGCGAATTGCTCCTACAGGGTGCATTATGTCAAGAATCACCCTTACAGGACTATTATGTAGAAACTTACTTTTATAGGGTGTTTTCAGGTGACATTATTACTCCTATAGCTCGATATCACGAATCAGAAGACAGTGGGCTGTACTTCTCGACTTAAGGTACTTTATAGCAAAGCGCCTTGGCGAAGAGGCGTCGTGAACAAACCGCAGCGGCTAACGGCTCAGTCCCGTGTATATCGTACGTTGACTGGAATTTGGAAGTGATTGCGTCAACAACGGCTCAACCAGCTGAGACACGCTGTATGATGTCTTTTCAAGCCACTGTCATCATGGTCTTGGCTGCTATCTATGGTTCTTGGCAGTGACTCTTGATGCTTACGAACATTGTCACCAGGAGCAATAACAATAACAACGCCCGGTCAAAGGATTTGCGTGTAAGTGAAATGGTAACCGACTGCATAGACATTCGTCTCCTGAGCAAGCTGGAAAATACTCTTCCATCCACCAGGATTCAAGACGAAGTAAGCAATCTATCGAGAGATAAAGCAAGCGAGTCCCTACGACCTAGGGAGAAGACGGAAGCGGCCGCAAGATCAAACGCCATATCTGCACTAGTGGCAGGTTCGATGATATCGGGAGGCGCAACGAGTCCTCGAGTTGACAAGAAGAAGCGTCAGAAAAAGAAGAAACCGAAGGAGCGTAAAGATAAGATCAACGCTTTGTTTGAGCTCCTTGTCCCGCACTACTTAGATGTTGAGGACGATTACAACGATTTCCAAGAGGCAGATAATGTTGAATAAGGCCCAGGAAGAGCCAGTCTCGCGGGGTGACAGAATCCATTAACAGAGCTAGTCAGAGAATCTTCAGAAGGATCTTCGGGAGGAATAAATCCGCGCCCAGATGGCAGGACTGTATCGCAGCAATGTATGAGGTTGGCTATCGTGTGAAAAGGTAAGTCTCAGGCGCACGTGTCCTCTAAGCCTGCTCATACCCCTCTTGATCGCAGCTCACAGAGCATTGTTTGTAGTGTTGGCGGATCACACCACAAGTTCATCAAAGCGGAAGACAAGGGCAAGGGAAGTCTCCTGGTGCCCAGGCCGCACAATCACGCTGCTCCGACGGAAGGCTGGCAGATTTCAACATTCCGAAAGAGACTGATCCTGGATGTATAGCTGAGGTACCAGTATTCCCAGCTGAGAACCAAGACGGGATCAAAGTGACGTTTTTGGTCATTTGCTAGTCTGTTTCTACAGTATATACTACAGGATCATGGAACACAACCTGCGAGAAATCAAGCCTTACTTACCACTTTGAGCAGCCTGAACGAAGTTCTCATGCATACGGCCATATGCACCAGCCCTCATTTTTGCAAGAACTTTCTCACAAACAAGTGTTTCCCTAGCAGCGCCAAGCGCAGAATTTGCCTTGTATAGCGCAAGTGGACAAAGAACGTTCATCACACTGTTCAACGCCTGAGCGAGTTGAGCAACGGCTTCAGGCGCAGTCTTTGTGTGCCTGTCTTCAAAGAATCTGACGGTACTGTTCTTTACGCTGAGCTCTCTCAACATTCCTCGCACGCCGAACGATGGAGCGCGGTACTCACCCTCGGGAGAGAATTGCCAAGCGAAGTAAGTGCCTTCAGCACCGTTAGCTCGAAGCACGATCTTCTTGCAGACATCTTGCCAGGCAAAGATCTGTTTTGGGTCAAGCGTACTGGCTTGCTGACTGAAGCGGAAGCTGTCGCAGGAGGATATCTTGCCCATGTTGAGGATGTGTTTGAGATCATGTGGACTGGCTTGACTGTGTCGGAAGGTTTCGCCTGCGGAGTCATTATGGATGTCAAGGACGCCAGCATTCTTCATGCCGCGGAGTAAAGCTGTGATGGAGCTGAAGCCAGGCGCTCTCTTGATCTTCATGAGCCAGTCGTCCAGGTGAACGCCGAGATGTTCGTTGAAGAGCGTCTTGCTGGCGATACACTGTGGCTCACTCATGCTGTCGAAGTGACGAAGCCACGCAGTCTTGATAAAGATGATTTTCTTCGCGGTGGAGAGAGGGAAACTGCTGCCGTCAGTTTTCGAGACTGTCGTGATGACACGACAGTCTTCTGATGAGAAGATCCAGTGTCCTGAGTCGGGATTGAGAGAGCCTAGTCGTCTTTGGAGGTGGGTCAGTACTGCTTGGATTTCGACTTTCGTGTTGATTGCATGACGGTGCCCAGAACCGGCAGCACCTGTTGTTGGCTGCCTGGAGTCAGTGAACGCAGGAGGTGTGATGGACATGCCATGGAAGTGGATGTACTTGGCATTACTTCCTAGCGAGGCGATCTCTTTGTCGCTGGGACTGGCAGCGTGGTCGACTTCAACTTTCCACGCACAAGGGTTAATCTTGAAGCTGTAGAGCTTCCCACATGTACTGCATCGCACATCGATGGGCTCAACGATCGTCCGGAGAACAAGATGAGTGCCGTAAGTGTCGCTGAAGTTGAAGCCAGTGGCCTGGTGCGGATGGGTAGATTGGGCGAGGATGATCGGGAATGTGCTAGAGATACGAAGGGACGAAGGGCCTGCCATTTCAATTCGTGATGCTCTCCAAATCGATCGTGATGTGAGATTGATGATACTTGTATTTAAGTAATACGGTTGTTGAGGAGGATTAATTGTGATCAAGGTGCAAGTATGCAGGAACGCCGCAGGGTACCCACAGGAGCATCGACTATTATCTGAACCAGTACCTTTGTCACTCGATGCTCTCCAAGCATAGCAGACAAAGAGCCTTCTTGACAGTAAATGTCAAAGGAAGCACAATGGAGCAGCCTCTGTAGTTAGCATGAAAGACGCAGCAATGAGCTGATCATCGTGGACAATGAAGCACGGGGTACATCATGCTGCTAGAGGGACGGTCAAGGAAAAGAACGTACGAAAGTGTCCTTTCAGGTGACGAAATCATCACATATTCGCCGTTGAAACGCTCTCTTATTCGGGCACAGGAGCCGGCATTCGCGCAATCACATGTAATGCCGTCACCTCTTGCTGTACATTGCTTGGCGTTTGCTGGACCCTTACCGTCGAAAAGCGGACGACTTTCCACAAGCTTGTTTTCTCACAACAACATTGTCGCAAAGACCTCAGCTACCCACCATGCACAACATGTCCTGATGGCTGACATCTCAGCAGGACTGCATGACCTCAGCATCGGCGATCGCGTTGCCACTGCGGTCACGGACTTCGAGAACAAACCGCGGCAGGCGGGAAGATAATAGCTCGAGGCAAAAGCTATTGGCATTGATAGTGCGACTGATGGCGATGAGCTCCCGCTGGGTAGCAAGAGAAATGAATTGGCACGGTGCCTGGGTCACGCGACTTGGAGCGACCTCGTCGAGAAGCACGATGTCAACAGCGCCACCGACATCCCCGAGACAGATAATATTCGTTTCAGCATTGGCACAACGCCTCCAGTAGATCGTGCGAAGCTCGACGTCTTTCCCTCACATCTGACTGCTGGAGTCAAGGCAGTCTTCGATCAAGAAGAGCCAGACTTCAACGCCATGCCGCTGCCAGAAGACTACGTAAGCCTGCTGCCAATTACCGATGGCATGCGTAAATTAGACTTGCACAACTCAGGCGTCGCCGAGATTGGAAGAGCGAGGGCCTCGAACCCAACGAAAATGACCGGCATTTAAGACGGCGAGAATCCAGTCGCTAGCAGAGGATACCTTAAGCTGCTGTTGGGCAGGTACTGGTGCAATGGCTGTGATCTTGACGCAGGCTATCGAATAGAAATGGGCGATCCCTTCAATCGTGACTTCGTTGTCTAGTACTATTGTGCCCGTAGCGAAGAAGCAGCCGCGAAACTGCGGAAGGCACCGGACGACATTGAGAAAACGAGTGAGATTGGATATGGCGATTTGTGGACCCGGGAGACAGTCGAGATGGCAAAAGAACTCCAGCGGCACGCAGAGAAGGTCCGCTTGGCTCAGAATCTGCCCAGTGGCGGATGGTGTGCATGTGGCTTTTATGCTCGTCGTGGTTCACACACTTTCGCCAGCGCTTTCAAGGAGAATCTCTGGCACTGGTCAATATACCGCACACATCTCCAGCTGACCACTCAAAAGTCGCCGGCAAGCCTTGGTGTCCACTTTGTGAGCACGGCCAGTCTCCATTCTCAGCCGATCTCAAGGACTATAACGTCTTACGCGACGTCACCGGCTAACGGCGCTGAAGCTTATGGTGTCAGTGACGACAATCAAGCTATCAACGACGCAACAGTCGACGGCGGCCGCTGCGGACATGCATGCGGTCAGAATTTCACACTCCGCGCTGTGATATACTTCATTCCAGGTACCGACCGAGTCTCATCGCCCATCATCCAGTACTACTACACTCAATTCATTGGAGATGCGAACGTCGGGCCAATCATCAAGGGCTTGACAACGTTGCTGGCGTGGCTCTGGTTGACATCGACCCATACCTACGCGGTGGCGATGGTGCACAGTGGTACATCAAACAGAATCAGTTCTATCGAACGATATAGAATTTCCTTTTTGTAATCACTAGTATGCCGGACAACAACACTGCCGGCGGGCAGGTTGCCCAGTGCGCGCCCCGATGGTGACAAGAGTTATCCTTGCTGCTTTGCTGAGTGCACGCTCCCTACCACGGCGAAAAGATCACGCTGGTATACAGCTTGATGGAGTCCCCCAAGTGGGGCTGCGAGGATAACGTGGGTAGGTTTCCGTTCGCGATGAGCCGGGGTCTCATGAGATAGGGTCTAATGAGATAGGGTCTAATAAGATGGGGTCCGTTATTGTAAGGTAAGTATGTATCAGTTGTCTACATAGTGCAGATGGCTAGCTATATCGCCCTTTCCCTAGGAGGTAGATATATTAAGATTGCTTAACTTGCTTAGTGGATATATTATTATACACTATGCACGATAGTAGTGCGATTATAACCCTAGGAAGGAGGCTGCCATAATGTGTCCCTATGGCAGTAATTTGGCATCCCTATAAGTCCCTATAGGGGTATTTTTGAGATAGAGTCCATATGGGAGTAATAAACGACATAGCTGTCCCTAGGGGAGTGGTTCACCGTTTCAGATAGCCATATGGCTTTAGTTGAGCGATATTCCTGATTGATTATTCAGGGGCACCGCACAAGGGACAGCGTCCTGTCAGATAAACGAGAGCTGCAAGAAAATGACTCGATAACACTTTTAGTACTACTGCTTCACGAGAACAAGAGGACGCTCTCCAATATTATCGACTTGACAGTCTAGCTGGGCATTGTGACGAGTTTGTGTGCTGGCATTATGCCAGTGATCATCTGGAAGCACCTTAGAACAACGCGCACTCTCGGACATCTTCGCTGTTCTCGCTGCCCCAACCACCGACGGCCTCGTCGCGGTCCCAAAAACTTTTTCTTCCACCAAGTCCTCCGAGACTGGTGAGACACTCAACTCCTCCACCCTTGGCTGGGACGAACTCGACTACTTCGAGACTGACTTCAAGAAGCAGAAGAAGATCACCGGAGAGCCCGAGCAGGTCGAGGCTCCCAAGCCCGAGCATGTCGCCACCATTGTTTGCGCCACCAAGAAACGTGGTGGCAACCGCTGTGGTCGCAAGCCAAAAGCACCCCGGTCCTCTCCCAAGGTTCAATTTTCATAAGAAACACACAGCACGGATAGGTAAGTGATGCGGGTATCACTTTTTCTATCGACGTCTGGGTCTGGGTCTGCTTTCTAGCGTATGAGTAAGTAATGCAATGATCAATGTTGTCCATCTGTCCATCTTTCCTTGACAACCTTTCTCCCAATTTTGCCACCTTCCCCAAGCCATTCACGTGATATCCTGCTATATGGGATGCGTAACCGATCTCATTCACTGACTTCCCGGCACGATTCACTTATCCAGGTCCGTGCTCCGATAAAATAGACTCCTGAGATTCCCCTGATTATATCTTGATCCTGTTCTCGAGCTCTCTCGTGCCGACTATTGTAACGAACGATAGCGAAAACGACAAGTTGGCAAACGAACGAAAGCACCAGAACCCCGCACAGCAGTCTGAAGGGTACAGAAGGACAAAAAAGCAGCGTGCAGGCAGCACGAGCGTCATTGTCAGTGCTGTGAACGCCAAGAGGCGCAAGCAACGTGCCAAGGGTGCTTTTGCCAACGTCGAATGCACCGCCCTCCGAGGAATCTTCGCTTCGCCGAGGTCTTATGCAGTATGTGCGAAAATCTACGAAAGATGTCGTAAGTGGTCTAGTAGCCTGGTCTGACCTCGATTTCGGGAAGGCTCGTGGATGCCAAGGCCTCTGTGCGCATCCACTTCCACAATTGACATTCATGTAATGCAATTTCCGCTCGACATATCTTGCGCCCACTTCGAATCGAAGATCTCATACCCTTAATCTGCGGTCTTTCAGGACTTCCAAGTACCACAGTAAGGTCAGCTCGACTCACTCGATGGACCATGCTGTTCAAGACCAGGTGAAGCTCGAGGGCGCATATCAGAAAGCCTGGAATTGCAAATCGATTGAGTCAGAAGTAAGAGATAAATCGGGAAAGAGGTGAGGCAGCGTCCAGTGTGGACTCATTGCCGAGGTTGGTACTGTTTACATGCGCATGTTTCCATCCTGCCCCGGCCTGGGATACAAGATTCCCGCCAAGACGATGTCATACCTGCGTGCCATTTTGTCCTCTTTATAGTAGAGGTCCAGTAAGAACTCTGGTTCGTCAATAACACCCGAAGATACCTCCGCCTAGCCGCTGTAGGACAAAGGTACAACCTCATCACTCCGGTCTAATCTCGACCTCCTACTTAGCGACGTACTTTCAACTCTGAGAGTCGCTATCGATGCTTGGGAAGAGGTTATCTATATAGCGTTGCGGACCAAACGTGCTATAGGACTTACTCCTAGTCCTTCGGCTACTCTGCGAAGGTGCGTGTGTAGCTAATTAGCCCTACACGAGTGACATCGCTTACGAATCGCCACATTGCATAGGTGTAGACCGTGTAGACCGTAGTGGAATGCGCTGCACGCGGGACGGTCGTGGCGCGAGAGAGCAAATGGGTCTTGAGAAGTCCAGGATCGTGCACATTGTAGTAAGCACTCAATGTTGCGGCGACCATCAATATTGTTAGTGACACCATTGGGTGCGTACTGCTTCTGACTCCCGCTGTGGTGTCGTCCTCACCGTCTGCCATCCGATCAAGCGCCTCCATGACCGCTTTTGCACTGAAGACCTCTTCCGGGTTGTTGAAGTATAGCATTTGACATATCGGATAGATTCGTCGAGAGTGCATCATGTTGAAGAAGCATCCAAAGCAAAGCTACAGACATGCCTGCACTAAGTGTTCCTCATGCTCCAGGCATCAAATCGTGAGCCATCCACCGTCTAATGGCCTACACTTTTCTTGGGTCCTAGACAGTCGAGGCAAAGAGGGCAATCTTCGACATTGCCGGTGCTGTCGTGCACTGGCTTGTCGGTGATAGTCGCACATAGCTTGATGAACTCCCCAATCGTGGTGAATAGAGGGCTCCTAAGGAGGACAGCGATGGTTTCCAGAAAGTATTCCCGACCTAGGGGGAGTCGAGTGAGAAGGCCATCTTGTAGCTGTCTCAGTCGACTTGATTCTGTCTGATGTGATTTTTCCGTGATCACCGCCGCAGAGCTCGATCGTTCCACACCGTGGTACTGATCAACGCTCAATTTCCTTTTGTCGTGTTGGACATCAAGAAACAGGAAAGAAAAAGCATCTGTGAAGAGCCAGGCTTTAGTACTGCTTGTCTGACAGTCGCACCGACCGGAATGATGTCAAGCCATCCTTCGATGGATGGGATATGCCATGGGACTGTTTATGTCCGACAAGCGGTACACCGTTCACCAGTGAGCTTAGGTTGGGCCAGCAAGCGGTTGGTGGTTTCCAGGCTGGTCGATTTGCGCCCTGGTTCATAGAGCCTACTTGCATGGATGAAGTATATACACTGAAGCTTGGGTTGACAAGCAAAACTCCGTCAGTTGCATATGGTATGGAGTGATCCGCTATCGAACAGGCCATAGCCAAGAACTCAAGAGGCGGAGAGGGCAATGAGCCTGAGATGCTCAGGACATCCTCAGTGATGTCATAGGACACAGACGACAGTGTGCTTGCCATTCTGGGTGCATTCGCCCTATAGAGTGTGCCTTTGCCGTGATGGGATCTTTGTCTCCCGAGTCTGTGATCAAGGTCGTTAGAGGTCACGTTCGGACGTGCGAGCGCGATTCGGATTTCCTGGGTGTTGTCCAGTGAGTCTCAACTGTACTGAATGATATTCGACTCTGTTAAACGCTCAGTGGGTAGCCTGACTATGTTGAATGTCGAACAGGTCATTTCAGCCGCAAGCATGATGTAAGATGTCCAAACGCCATTTATGGGATCCGCGCCGCTATCAGAGCCCATGAACGGAAATTCAATTGAGGTTTCCCCTCTGCTGATCCTGCCGACTATCATTAGTACAGGCTAAACGAAGCGGAAACGATACAGCAGGTGGCGATATTCAAGTTCTCTGAGTGCCAAGACTGTGATGAGTTTGTGCGTGGTGAACGCTAAAAGACATGAGCGCGTCGGTGAATACAAACAAATTCCTCATTGTTTTCACGCTTCCTAACTAAGGCGACCTTCATCCTTAAGACACCGACCTAGTGCTGCCCCTTCGAGATCCAACACAACACCGACACACAACCGGATTCTATACTCTAAGCCTTTTCAAGCAGCCAACTTGTCTGAGGCTCGGTCGCACTGTCAAACACCGCACGTAAGCCTCAGAACCACCAGACATTCAACGGACCAACAACGCAAAGCCCATCGCCATGTCTTACAACGACCTCGAGCTCGAGACTCAGTCCAAGCGCCTCGCCGCCGCTATGGCACGCTACAGCACCCTCGAGTCCAAGTGGCTCGACAAAGACATCGTGACCCGCCGCGACATGCGCCAGCCTGGATCTGCCGACGCCTTGCTCCTCACGGGTGCCCTCGAGCATCGTCCGAGCGAGAAGAGCTTTAACAGCAGCAGTCTCGCAAGCACAGTTCTTACCACCATCGTCGGCTACAAGCAGCAAATTGAGCTTATTCCGGTCATCCCGTCCACCTACAGAATGATCCGCAAAGCAGGGAATGCTCTAGAGGCATGCCGATCCGGGAAGCGTAGCTCGACTCTCGAGCAGGCCGTTGAGCTGGTCGACCAGGCTCATGCTTTACTGGACGACCTCGAGGACCGCATGAGGCAGCGCGAGGCCAACATAAGCAAGAAGCCACTTCCCAAGCTCTCTGTAGTCCAGCTTCTCGGGGCCTGGAATCAGGTGTGTGAGTCGTACCAACGTCGCTTCAAGATCGATGAGTGCATCGCGAAAGCCAAACATGAGCTGAATGCTGAGACTGAAGGAAGTCGCATCGATGAATATCAGTCGGTTGCAGTCACACAAATGTGGTTCAAGTACGACTCGGCCAATTATGAGCCACGCACCTGGAAGCAGGACTTGAAGAAACAGCGTTGAAGAACAGTGAGTCTCTTTCCAGGGCTATGATAGAGTACAGGTTCGACCGGAAGCTAATACGCAATGGAGTCATATGTAAATTCGGGGTAGGACGCTGAGATGATGGGTGGATGCAGTGCAGAGCATCTTACCACCTATTTCGCCATCACGGGCGAGCTGCAGAAGAGCAAGATGGTACCAATCGATGGCTATCAGGGCTCCGCTAGAGTTATATAGAGTACACAAAATGAAGAATGAGCAGTCCATAGTGAGACATAGGACGTTCGCAGACATTCAGGAAAGGCGTTGCAATAGCTTCAGCATGAACAAGACGGGTACCTGCTCGAGGGCACGGAGTACACCTATACTGGCGCTACTTTCCAGTGAAGCTTACTAGTCGTAAGCCTTGAAGCCTGCCGACTTTTTCTGAGATCTGATCACATTTACCGCGATGCAGAGCAGTATCTGAACATAATGCTGCAGCAGGATTTGGCCACAGCCTAGGCCTAACACTCCACCTCTCCAACACCTGTGGCTTAGCAGTTCGAAGCCTTGATTTACGACTTTTGATGAAATTCAATCTTCTCCTTGAATAATCCTCGCTACCCTATGTACTACTTTTCACGTCCTTAGACACTGTTAGCACAGGAGCCTTACTATAGGCCCGAAGGAGCTTAACATACACAGCACTTCGTAGTCTTTTTATTAACGTCGGTTTGGTTACAAGAGATGCTACACATTAAGCTGCCTACTGCGTGGGCCGGATCTAGGCCGGCGTCCAAATCGTGCGGTCCAGTAGACTGGCAAATTTCGCAAAGTCTCACTATATTGGTGGTGCATGCTCGTGCAGATAGGATATTGATAAGGAGGATAAAAGTGATCGATTGCATCTTTGGCGTTTGACGTCTTTTTGTAGGAATGCTGCAGAAAGAATATAGTTTGCAACTCACCGAGGACAGGTGAGGCATTATAGACACCACAGATCAGCGCTATAGCCAACCAAGTTTACTGCAGTGCCTATATTAAGTGAGCCTTTAGGCCTATCCATAGATTTACCTATGGTGCCACCAGTATAGCGTCGCGGATACGAATAAGCCTCGTAGCCTGGTTGACATGGTTTCTCTCGAATCCGGGGTTTTGCCTTTTTGCCTATTTGCCTGTATGCCTGTATGCCTGTATGCCTGTATGCCTGTACATACTATTTCCAGCTGACTGATACAGTACTGGGTGCTTTCGGCAACGATACCCACTTCACGTCAAGTGTAGATCGCCGCTATTCGATGATTTCTACCCGGTGATTAGCAGTACGGATGTGCACAGCTCTAGCATCGCTCCTAGAAGGCGAAAACCACGCTATCGGAACGCAAGTAAAAATACAACCTAGGCAGGCATGCATAGGAACGGTATAAATTAGGTAGAGATCCTCGAGATGATAAGTTACTATTCTTCAACTTTATTAACGATAGAACCCTATTCACAAACTCTACCCAACACTATACTCTCGTCAACATGCAGCTTACTCAAGTTCTCGCCACGACAGCTGCCCTTATCGCACCAAGCCTCGCCGCTAAAGCGGCATCCGGCCTACCAGTAGGCTACCACTGGTCCGTCGAGGATTGGGTCGGAAACTGGACACAATCCGGCAGCACCTACGACTTTAACATAACCGGGGAATTCTCCAACCCATACCCAGGCTTCAAGGCACACTGCAACGGCACCGACACCGGCTACTTCTCTAGGTGCAAGCTCCTCGAAGCCGTCTCGACCTCTGGCAGACCTTTGGTTTTTGCTAGTATAGAGCCAAGGCCAGAGTTCTCCGGTTGGCACAGCGACTCTACTATCCTGAACGTTAGCTTGCAGTTCGGTGTGAACGCTTCGTGAGTGATATATCCCTTTCGTAAGGCTCGGAGGACTGTAACTGACAAGATGATTGCAGCATTATCTACAACGTTACTGCCTCGGTGCCTGTTAATTACAACGCCGATCAGCCGACAAAAGAGCATTTCAACATTACTGATTCATTCAATGTTACTAAAGTGGCGGAACAAGACACTGTTGCAGTATCACGATAAAATCTCAAAAGAGATAGTGTATACAGACTCCCGCGCCAAACAATTACATAGAGACCGCTATCAAGTTGCATAGTACAAAGGCCACGACATTGCTTCCGCACCATAGGGCCTAGAGAGTTAGCAATGCTTGAAGCGGGAGCGCGCGTCACGTACCTAATACTCCTAAAGAGAATGTCTCTACCTAAAACGCCCAGCGCCAAAGTTAGACTCTTAGTCCAATTACATCACTCGTCTCATCCACGCGCTTAAACTCATCCCATTTAATCACTCAACCTCACTGCTTATGCCGCTGCTCATGTCCGCCGCGCCGCCTTACCTAGATTTAAGAAGAAAACACATTATCCGACTTACCCTTAGCATAACGCTTAGCACGACGCTTAGCGCGATGCTTCCGAATTGTCTGCCGTACCTTCTTAGCAGCCACCTTATCCTTCGCAACGATCGCCGCCTGACGCACTTGGCCTTGAATAAAACGCTCTCGGGTGAAACCTCCTATCGTAAAGCCGTCGTCCAGCTCCTCTACGGTGGTAATCATGTTTAGGTGGTTGCGCTCGAAGTAATGGTAGACGTGGCTTATGTTCGGCTCCTACGAAGCAGAAATCTGTTAGTTGGCTTCATAGATTACGTTATAGTAGAGCTGGTAGCGATGCTGTCCCTAGATACATACTATGGTGTGGATGATATTGAACGGCTTATCCAAATCCTAAGTATCCTTGAAATAGATTTTGATGATGTGCTTGTCCTCGGGCCAGATCTCTAGGCCCTTGGGTAGACACTTGTAGCCCTTGGTGCACATGCCTACCCAGTAGACGCTGCTACCGACCGGTGGTAAGTTAAGGATAAGTTAATAAGGGACGGAAGGGAGATTAAGGACTTAGGCGACTTAGTTAAAGTTACAATTAATCTTAACGATAAACTCTACGAGAGAGCTCTAGAGCGACGATACGACTCTAAGGTATCTAGAAAAGCCGGATATATACTAGGTTACGACAAGCGAAATAATAGAGGCTTTAGCAACGTTTACGACAATAATAAGCCTAAGAACTATACGCTATACTATAGACTCTAACTAATAGAGCTCGACGTTACCTAAAAGGGTCGTAAGATTAAGAATATAGGCAAATTTAGGCCTAAGAGTTTAAAAGGAAGCATTACCTACTATACCTATAGTAAAGAAGGCTATATAGCGAGGGACTACTATAGTAAAAAAAATAGTACGCCGTAAGTAGTTTAACATAATACAACTAGGAACTAGTAAACTCGAGAGTAGTATTAGATTACCGGATAATACCGACTATACTCGAGGAGTAGCGGAGAGAATTAGTAACGGAAGCAATATACCTCTCCTAGACCCCTTATAAGGACGAGGACAATACTATAGTTATAAGAACTACCTACAATAGTTTAATAACATCTAACGGACCGGACTACTAAAACGAGCCTACGATAAGGAAAAAGAAATATAAGCGTAGCGCAATAAAATTGTAAGGGGCAGCCCAGTGGCTAACCCCTACATGTGGCCTTGCATGTGACATGCGGTCGCGACCGGCTGCCAAGCCGCACGTGACACGCATGAGTACACCTTGCGACGCGCGATGCGTCTTGAACAAAAGGCAAGAATTAGTTCATCTACGACTGGCAGGTCGTGGGCGTGCTATACATTGCGACATCCCCTTAACAGTTCTAATTCTTCTCTTCGTTGCAATCCATACACGCCATGGAGTCCGAACGCGACGACAGCAGCGCTACGCCTGCGGCTCCCCTGAGCCCTAGGGCCCAGCAACAAGCGAGGCGTGCAGCCTTAGTCGCAAGGAGGGATGCCCTTCGGGCAGAGGTTGAGGAGAAGGAGATACAGAGGGAGATTGAACAGTTGGAGATCTTGCGGGACGCAAGCGTGCCGCCGGCGGACCCTCAGGGCGAATCCGGCGGAGAACTATCCCCTACTCCCCCTCCCCCTCCTCCATCTGTAGTAACTGACGATGATATCGCAGCTCGAGGCGCGGTCGCATCGCATGCGACACGTTTGCGTCTCAAAGAACCTACGCCTTTTAGAGGGGACTCGATCAAGAAAGCACGGGTATTCCTAAGGGAGCTCTCTCTTGTCTTTGCCCTCTCAGGCGGCACGTATGCGACGAACGAGTCAAAGGTCCTGTATGGGGTTATGTACCTAAGCGGAGAGGCAAGTGAGCGATGGCACGCCAACCATAGCGTCCTTGACCTTAAAGGGTATACATACCAGGACTTTGAGGAGTTCTGTCGAGACGCATGCGGTGATCCTGTGAACCGCGTGCTCAACGTGATGTTGGAGTATGAGGCGGTGAAACAGAAGGACAACCAGACAGTGCGTCAGTTTGCGACTGAGCTGGATGTCATGGAGGATCAGTTGGGGGACTATACGGAGGCGCAACGCGTGCGACATATGCTCGCTAAGCTTGCGCCTGGCCTGCGGTCCGCAATCGTCAAGTTTCATGACATCCCAACAACCAGAGAGGAACTGGTGATCCTGGCTTCGCGCATTGAAAGCACGGAGCGTGGCAGCGGAGGGCACGACCGCGGGCAGCATGGTCGCCGCAGGCGAGAGACTGAGGGCGACCAAGGGCGAAGCGATCGTGGCTCGAAGCAGCAGAAGCATAGTCAGGCGTCGCGCGACCCGGGTGCGAGTTACCAGCGGGACGCCGGCGGATCATCTGTGACCTTTGATAGGACCAAAGCGGAGTGCTATGGATGCCATAAGAAGGGTCACATTAAGACGGATTGCCCGAATAGGCACCTGTGGAAGGACCGTGGCGCGCAAGCGGTTCGCAGGGTAGACGCTGCGAAGGCTCTGACTGAGAAGGGCAGCG
Source organism: Nothopassalora personata (assembly GCA_033816765.1). Lineage (NCBI taxonomy): Eukaryota > Fungi > Ascomycota > Dothideomycetes > Mycosphaerellales > Mycosphaerellaceae > Nothopassalora > Nothopassalora personata. The sequence goes on from CM066299.1 coordinate 714,192, forward strand.
ACCAGGGAAAAGGCAGAGGACCAGAAGTGGGTCGCTCCTGAGTCCGAGTTTTCCTGAAGTCGACCCCTTGAGGCGAGTGGATGTGTGTCCATCGCAGCGACCAGGGAAAAGGCAGAGGACCAGAAGTGGGTCGCTCCTGAGTCCGAGTTTTCCTGAAGTCGACCCCTTGAGGCGAGTGGATGTGTGTCCATCGCAGTGACCAGGGAAAAGGCAGAGGACCATAAGTGGGTCGCTCCTGAGTCCGAGTTTTCCTGAAGTCGACCCCTTGAGGCGAGTGGATGCGTGTCCAGCGCGTCACTTGCGAGGCGCAGTCGAGACTCGTGAGGGCTTTCGCGAGGCCACGTTTCTCCTGGATGACTGTGCGGATCTCAGCCTAGTGTCGTATGAGTATGTACTCCGACATCAAATGCAACCCATTGATGGGGCAAGGCTGCCGAAGTTAGAGTCGTATGCGCATGACCCAGGGTATTGCTACGGCGCCTTTGCGGTTCGGCTGCGACTCGCTGATGACGCGGGAGTAGAGCGCGTGAGTGACGCCATCTGCTACGCGGTGCCTATGGGTAGGCCATCAGTGATTTTGGGTAGACCCTGGCGGCATCGTAATCGGATAGTGAAGGCCGATAAGGATGACCAGTGGTACTACGGTGCAGAGACGCCTGCGGTTCAGCAGCGTGACGCACGCGAGTTCCTTGAGGATCTCGAGAGCTCAAAGCAGGTTTATGCGATGAGTGTTCGGGCTATTGCTGCAGCAGTACCTGAAGGAGAGGGCCCCTCGTGGCCTGAAGAATTTGCAGACTTCCGAGATGTATACGCACCTAATAAGCAGGCGAAGCGCAAGATGCCCGACGGGGTTGAGCATGCGATTAATCTCGTTGAAGGAAAGAAACCCCCTTTCAAGCCTCTGTACCACCAGTCCTTGACTGAGTTGGAGGCCTTGAAGGAGTACCTTGCGCAAGCAATGGAGAAGGGGTGGATTAGGCGGTCCGCAAGCGAGGCGGGTGCGCCTATCCTGTTCGTGCCAAAGAAGAATGGCACTCTTAGGCTCTGTGTTGATTACAGAGGCCTGAATGAGATTACAGTGAAGAACCGATACCCCCTGCCCCTAATCAGCGAGACGCTAGATAGGCTATCAGGTTCCAGGTTCTTCACTACAATCGATTTGAAGGACGCCTACCATCGTATCCCTATTAAGCGAGGCGATGAGTGGAAGACTGCGTTTCGCACGCGATACGGACACTACGAGTACCTGGTGATGCCGTTCGGGTTAACCAACGCACCGGCAACCTTTCAAGGGTATATCAACAAGGCGCTGACCGGCTTAGTTGATGACATTTGCGTGGTCTACCTAGATGATATCCTCATCTACAGCGAGACGCGTGAGGCACACGTGCGAGCCGTACGCGCGGTGCTGGAGAGGCTACGAAAGTTTGCCCTGTTCGCAAACCCTAAGAAGTGTCACTTCTTCCAGGAGAGTGCAGAGTTCCTTGGGTTTGTCGTGAGCGCCGCAGGCGTGTCGATGGACAGGAGCAGGGTAGCCGCTATCGAGGAAAGGCCTACACCTACGACCTTTCATGAGGTCCAGTCCTTCCTTGGGTTTTGCAACTTCTACCGGCGTTTTATAGAAGGATACTCAAGGGTCTGCAAGCCCCTAACGGACCTGCTAAAGGGATCCAAGGACGGCAAGAAGCACGGCCCTCTCACGTGGACCTTAAGCGAAGAGCAGGCGTTTCGACAGCTTAAGGCCGGATTCTTAGGTGCACCAATACTTAGGCACTTCGATCCTGCGCTGCGCACGCGAGTCGAGACGGATGCCTCAGGTTTCGCGATCGCAGGTATCATATCCCAATTGTTTGGTGCTGAGTGGCATCCCATCGCGTTCTATTCACGCAAGATGATACCAGCTGAGTGCAACTACGAGACGCACGATCAGGAGCTACTTGCAGTGGTTGAGGCTTTCAAGCATTGGAGGCCATACTTGGAGGGCGCTACGCATGCGGTGCGAGTGCTAGTCGACCACGCTAACCTACAGGGCTTCATGACAGTAAAGCAGCTGAATGGGCGGCAAGCTCGATGGGCTACGTTCCTGCAGTCTTTTGATTTTGTAGTGGAGCATCGGCCGGGTAAGACTGACCCAGCCGACGCGCCTTCGAGACGCAGTGACTACGCAGCCATAACGCAACAAACTTCGAACTTGCTGCCTACCTTGCAAAGTAAGCTGTCTTTCTGGAAGGAGTCTCTGGAAGGGACAAGCGAGCCGACGGTGAAGCGCGTGCTTGCCACCTGCGAGGCGATGCAGGGCGACATAGGCGCGGCGATGGCAATGCGGAGAGGTGACCTTCCCCATCAAGACAAGCCGTCTTTACCAGCAGCAGTGTGCGCTGCAGTGATACAGGGTCAAGCTTACAGCTCGACGGGTGAGTTGATCCCACTCTTGATGAAGATCGCGCAGCAGCAAGACGACCAGTGTGTCGCATGCTTGGCGCAGGCGCCAAGCGCGAGGGACGCCAAGGGATGGCATGTGAAGGATGACCTTGTGTACTGCGGAGACGCGATCGTGGTACCCAGGGATCACGCAATCAGGTCGCATCTGATTCGCATGCACCACGACGACGTCCTCGCGGGTCACTTTGGAAGGACCAAGACTGAAGAGCTGTTGCGACGTAATTATTGGTGGGACTCACTTAGCACGGACGTGAAACAATACGTCCAAGCCTGCAGAACCTGCCAGGGTTCGAAGGCGAGGCGCCATCGACCCTACGGCGAGCTGCAACCGCTTCCTAGACCGGAGCGACCGTGGCAGGAAATCACCATGGATTTCATTACGGACCTACCTCCAAGCACGCGAGCCGGTTGCGTGTATGATGCGATCCTAGTGATAGTCGATCGCTACTCAAAAATGAGCTTGTACATCCCGACGACGAAGACTCGCACAGCCGTGGAGCTTGCGAGGCTCCTGCGAGACGAAGTCGTGCGATACTATGGTGTCCCGTCAGGCATAGTGAGCGACCGAGGTCCGGTCTTCACTAGTCAGTTTTGGAGTGACTTCTGCTTCGAGGCGCGTGTGAAGCGCAAGCTATCCACGGCCTTTCACCCTCAGACTGACGGCCAAACTGAGAGGGCAAACCAAACCCTCGAACAATACCTTCGTTGTTACTGCAGTGACAATCAAACTGAGTGGGCTGAGTGGCTTGCAGTTGCTGAATTCGCAGCTAATAACAGCATCCACCCAACACTGCGGATGAGTCCGTTCGAAATAGCGCACGATTGGCGACCTGAGATTGCCCCTGCACCAACTGGATCTCGAGACGAGACCCAGGGGGGGGAAGTACCAGCAGCGGTAACAGCTGCGAGTCGCATGCGAAAACTACGCGCTACACTCGAGGAGCGATGGAAGGCTGCAGCAGAAAGCCAGGCTCGCTACTACAACAAGACCCACCAAGCCAAGACCTACCGCGTAGGTGACTTAGTCCTGTTGTCAACGAAGAACCTCAAGTTGGCAGTGCCAAAGAAGAAGATGGGTCCGAAGTTCATCGGCCCATACCGCATTACGGACGCTGTCGGTTCGCAGGCGTACCGCCTAGCGCTACCAGCCGACTCAAGGCTCCACAACGTCTTCCATGTCTCTCTCCTCGAGCCGTATATCGGTAGCGATGAGGATGGACCCGTACCCCCTCTAGCTAATGAGGACGGAGAGTATGAGGTAGAGGCAGTGCTGGATAGGCGTAAGCGCAAGGGCAAGCTGCAGTATCTAGTCCAGTGGAAGGACTGGCCAGAGGAGTACAACAGCTGGGAACCGGCGGAGGGCCTCGCGAATGCGGATCGCATGGTAGCCGGCTATGAGGCGTCAAGGAGAAGCAAATGAGACTGGCACTGGAGCACAAACAAAACTTTTCTCAACTATAAACAAAACAAAAGCTGAAGAGTGGCGCGCCCACCAGGGGCCACGCAGAGTGGTAGCAGGCGAGGAGCCCGCGAGCAGCGTGTGAGGCGAGCGCCTCAGTTGTCGTCACGCAGTGACTCAGGCAAGAATGCCTGGTCGGCGGCGGTGGTGTCGATGTTCTGCGCCTGCAGGAACTGGGACCACGGTTAGCAGGGTACACGCAGGCGAGGAACATGCGACTCACGGCGCGGCCGAGTTCGAACAGCCCATTGAGGGCGCGGTTCTGCTCCTGCTGGAGCGCGAGGGCTTCGGCGGCGGGGGCGTCGGCAGTGGTGGCGGCGGCGGCGGAGGCACGCATGCGGGTCTCCCCGGCACGCTTGTGCTTGTAGGCATTGAACTGCCTGATGGCCTATAGGAAGGGTCAGCCGAAGCACAGGGGACGCACTAGAGCCCTCCCCCGCGAGTAGCAGTCGACTCGCACGAGCGAAGCAGCGACTTACCTCCTTGATGTCGTTGCCCAGCTGGGCACACAGGCGGATCTGCTCCACCAGCTCCTGCTGCTGGAGGTCTGTGGGCGCCTGGCCCATCATGGCCGTGAGGAAGTCGCGCTGGGACCGCGCGGCGCGCAGGCGGCTCACCAGCGAGGCGATGGCGTGGCTGGTGTTGGGCACGCAGCTGTGTTTGCTGCGCCTGCAGCGGCCACACTTCTTCAGGAGCTCGCCGGTGGTGACACTATCACAGTCATCGGCCTCGTCTAGCAAGTGGTTAGCATGCGAATCGCAGGCGACGCGCGTGGAGACTTACCCCTGACGAAGTACGGGAGGCACCGCATGCACATGTTGATTCTCTGCGAGAGCTTGGTGGCTGGCGAGGGCGTTGGTGGCTGCGAGGGTGATGCTGGTCGCTTGCGACCACCAGGCGTTCTGGGTGCGTCGCGCACCAGAGCCGCCTGGCGGCGCTCGTCTTCTGCGGCGCTGGTGGTGCTGTCGCTGCTGGTGCTGCTGGAGGAGGCGGAGCGGCCAGAGAATGGCGGCGAGGAGGGCACGGCCGACATGATGATGATGATGCTGGCGAGGCGCTTGCGATGATGGTGCGGTGCGGGTGCGTGGTGGTGGTGTGGCGAAGGTGATGAGCTGGGGAGCGTGCTGAGAAAGGGCTGGGTTGGGCTGGAGTTTTATGCCCCTAACCAGCTGCGTCGGCATGGCAACCAAGCCTCACTCACCTACACCTACATGACGACACGCACGCAACCCGCATGTGGGCCGCATAGCAACTATGGTTCTGGAAGTACATAGGAGCCTCTACGTAGCAACTAGCGAGCTGAGGACAGCTCGCACGGGAGGGGAGGCAATTGTAAGGGGCAGCCCAGTGGCTAACCCCTACATGTGGCCTTGCATGTGACATGCGGTCGCGACCGGCTGCCAAGCCGCACGTGACACGCATGAGTACACCTTGCGACGCGCGATGCGTCTTGAACAAAAGGCAAGAATTAGTTCATCTACGACTGGCAGGTCGTGGGCGTGCTATACATTGCGACATCCCCTTAACAAAAATTCTCGAAGAACTAGAATACAATATATTACGTACCTAGGACGATAGCGTCCTAGGGAGACTTCGACAAATTAAAGACTATATTAAGAATGCCCTTAATAAGCTCGACGAGCTTAAAGCGATCTACGAGGAAAGTAGCGAAAGAAGCCTAGGAAATACGCGCGACTAGTTAAGTACTTAATAGTAGAATATTACTAGCTAAATCGACACTTACGAGAAACAGAACCGGACGTTTAGAATAATAGTACGTAGAGTCGACTATAAGATTGAATCTAAATCTCAAAATAGTTATAGAAGCCTTTATTAGCGATTCTATTACTAAGACTCGTATTAGGTTTACTACTCCGCTAAATTAGGAGTAGGGTATTAGCCTTAGTAACCGCGAGGAACCCTAGGAGCAATATATCGACAAAACGCTACGCTCTAGGAAGTAGATATAGATAAATCCTATTTCGATAACGATAGAAGTAATAAGGAAAACTAGGACCTAGGATAGAACGGATTATAGTTACCGGGACTATAGGAATAAGGTTAAGAAACTACCGGGCTAGATACTATTAAAGAGGATTAGGATCCGGACGAATTAAGCGAAGAAGATTCCTCCGAAGGAGAAGAGAGCGATACTAACGACAATAACGAATAACTAACCTTTACGATCGATACACCTAAGAAGCTATACGATATAATTGTTTATCTATAGAGAAGGTATAAAGAATTCCTACTAAAAATATCGGGACGACGTGTCACCGTACCGGCGCCCATCATTCACTTGGACCCGCGCGCACGTGCGTGGATCCCGCGCGCGCCGCTGACTAAGCCGGCCCGAGGGCTTGGCGCGTGTATATCTACCTCGCGCCCTCCGCGCCTCTCTTAGATAGACCGTCTATTCGACTTGTACCTTATCCGACCACGTGCTTGCACCTGCTTGTGACACGACGAGTACTATATCTAAACGAGTTCGATAAAACTCTTAATATATTACGAGTAATAGCTTAGATATACCTAATTATAAGTATTATAGAGAATCTCGCGATAGTAGTTACCGAACGACTACCTTTAGGAAGTAGAATAATAGGTACTAGCTACCTTGTACCGTTAGGAATATTTATATTAAACGAATTACGTAATATAGTATAACACGTACGCGCACTCTACTTAGAAACGTAAAAGATCTAGGAACGTAATCGAGAAAATGCATGAAGACTAAGCGCTTCGCTATAGGTTTAAGCCGAAGCCTTACGGTACGAAATGTAATATTCTACCTAATAGTTGAAAAAAGGATTGACTCCTTAGGAATAAGCGACTAAAAGGAGTTATATAACATAAGAAAGGCTTAAGTATTACTAATAGTAGAAGCAGTCTTCCGAATATAGGCAATCATTAATAGTTATAGGACTAAGGTTATAATTAATTCCGGAGCGAGCGGGAATTTTACCTCCGAAACATTTATAAGGACTAAAGGGATCGTAACCCGAAAGAAAGACGAAGGGTATAAATTAATCGTAGTAGACGGATTATCCTTACCTAGTATAGAGCGAGAGACGATACCGCTACTACTAGCAATCTAATAGTACTATAAGGAGATTATCTTAGATATTACTAATATAGCTAGTTATAACATCGTATTAGGTATACCTTAGTTAAGAAAGCATAATCTAATAGTCGACTAGAAGAGAGGAGTACTTATATTTAGGGAATACGATTGCGTTATCGATATTTAGCCTACGTAGTAGTAGCGTTTATTAGTAGATAAGGTAAAGAAACAGCTAAACGAGATATAGCTTACGCTAACTAGAAGGATAGAAGAACTACCTTCGACCGGGATAGACACTAGCGTAGGAGCGCCGGGTTACGAAGTTACTAGTAGTAATAGAAGTAACGTACTATCGAAGGATACTAACTGTAAGGGGCAGCCTAGTGGCTAACCCTTACATGTGGCCTTACATGTAACATGCGGTCGCGACCGGCTGCTAAGCCGCACGTAACACGCATGCGTACACCTTGCGACGCGCGATACGTCTTGAACAAAAGGCAAGAATTAGTTCATCTATAACTAGCAGGTCGTAGGCGTGCTATACATTGCGACATCCCTTAACAGTTCTAATTCTTCTCTTCGTTACAATCTATACACGCTATAGAGTCCGAACGCGACGATAGTAGCGCTACGTCTACGGCTCCCCTAAGCCCTAGGGCCTAGCAATAAGCGAGGCGTGCAGCCTTAGTCGCAAGGAGGGATGCCCTTTGGGTAGAGGTTAAGGAGAAGGAGATATAGAGGGAGATTAAACAGTTGGAGATCTTACGGGACGTAAGCGTGCCGCCGGCGGACCCTTAGGGCGAATCCGGCGGAGAACTATCCCCTACTCCCCCTCCCCCTCCTCTATCTATAGTAACTAACGATAATATCGTAGCTCGAGGCGCGGTCGCATCGTATGCGACACGTTTGCGTCTTAAAGAACCTACGCCTTTTAGAGGGGACTCGATTAAGAAAGCACGGGTATTCCTAAGGGAGCTCTCTCTTATCTTTACCCTCTTAGGCGGCACGTATACGACGAACGAGTTAAAGGTCCTATATAGGGTTATGTACCTAAGCGGAGAGGTAAGTAAGCGATGATACGCTAACTATAGCGTCCTTAACCTTAAAGGGTATACATACTAGGACTTTAAGGAGTTCTATCGAGACGTATGCGGTAACCCTATAAACCGCGTGCTTAACGTGATGTTAGAGTATAAGGCGGTAAAATAGAAGGATAACTAGACAGTGCGTCAGTTTGCGACTAAGCTAGATGTTATAGAGGATTAGTTAGGGGACTATACGGAGGCGTAATGCGTGCGACACATACTCGCTAAGCTTACGCCTAGCCTACGGTCCGTAATCGTTAAGTTTCATAACATCCTAACAACTAGAGAGGAACTAGTAATCCTAGCTTCGCGCATTAAAAGCACGGAGCGTAGTAGCGGAGGGTACGACCGCGGGCAGCATAGTCGCCGTAGGCGAGAGACTAAGGGCGACTAAGGGCGAAGCGATCGTAGCTCGAAGTAGTAGAAGTATAGTTAGGCGTCGCGCGACCCGGGTACGAGTTACTAGCGGGACGCCGGCGGATTGTCTATAACCTTCGATAGGACTAAAGCGGAGTGCTATAGATGCTTAAGAAGGGTTACATTAAGACGGATTGCCCGAATAGGCACCTATAGAAGGACCGTGACGCGTAAGCGGTTCGTAGGGTAGACGCTACGAAGGCTCTAACTAAGAAGGGTAGCGACTAGGGAAAAGGTAGAGGACTAGAAGTAGGTCGCTCCTAAGTCCGAGTTTTCCTAAAGTCGACCCTTTAAGGCGAGTAGATGTGTGTCTAGCGTAGCAACTAGGGAAAAGGTAGAGGACTATAAGTAGGTCGCTCCTAAGTCCGAGTTTTCCTAAAGTCGACCCTTTAAGGCGAGTAGATACGTGTCCAGCGCGTCACTTGCGAGGCGTAGTCGAGACTCGTAAGGGCTTTCGCGAGGCTACGTTTCTCCTAGATAACTGTACGGATCTTAGCCTAGTGTCGTATAAGTATATACTCCGACATTAAATGTAACCTATTAATAGGGCAAGGCTACCGAAGTTAGAGTCGTATACGTATAACCTAGGGTATTACTACGGCGCCTTTACGGTTCGGCTACGACTCGCTAATGACGCGGGAGTAGAGCGCGTAAGTGACGCTATCTACTACGCGGTGCCTATAGGTAGGCTATTAGTGATTTTAGGTAGACCCTAGAGGCACCGCAATCGGATCGTGAAGAGCGATTGTAAGGACTAGTAGTACTACGGTATAGAGACGCCTACGATTTAGTAGCGTAACGCACGCGAGTTCCTTAAGGATCTCGAGAGCTTAAAGTAGGTTTATACGATAAGTGTTCGGGCTATTACTATAGTAGTACCCGAAGGAGAGGGCCCCTCGTGGCCTAAAGAATTTATAGACTTCCGAGATATATACGCACCTAATGAGTAGGCGAAGCGCAAGATGCCCGACGGGGTTAAGCATGCGATTAATCTCGTTAAAGGAAAGAAACCCCCTTTTAAGCCGCTATACTACTAGTCCTTAACTAAGCTAGAGGCCTTAAAGGAGTACCTTACGTAAGCAATAGAGAAGGGGTGGATTAGGCGATCCGTAAGCGAGGCGGGTGCGCCTATCCTATTCGTGCTAAAGAAGAATGGCACTCTTAGGCTCTATGTAGATTATAGAGGCCTAAATAAGATTACAGTAAAGAACCGGTACCTACTGCCCCTAATTAGTAAGACCTTAGATAGGCTATAGGGCGCTAGGCTCTTTACTATAATCGACCTATAGGATGCCTACTACCGTATTCCTATTAAGCGAGAAGACGAGTGGAAGACTACGTTTCGCACGCGATATAGTTACTACGAGTACTTAGTTATGCCTTTTAGGTTAACTAACGCACTAGCTACCTTTTAGGGGTACATTAACAAGGCCCTTACTAGGTTAGTAGATAACATCTACGTAGTCTACCTAGATAACATCCTCATCTACAGCGTGACGCGTGAGGAGCACGTACGAGCCATACGCGCGGTACTAGAGAGGCTGCGAAAGTTCGCCCTATTTACGAACCTAAAGAAGTGTAGCTTCTTCTAGGAGAATGCCGAGTTCCCAGGATTTATCGTAAGCGTCGTAGGCGTATCGATAGATAGGAGCAGGGTAGCCGCAATCGAGGAATAGCCTACGCCTACGAGTTTTCATAAGGTTCAATCCTTCCTAGGATTCTATAACTTCTATAGGCGCTTTGTCGAAGGGTACTCGAGGATTACGAAGCTATTAATAGACCTACTAAAGGGATGTAAGAATAGTAAGAAGCAAGGGCCTCTTATATAGTCCGCTTACGAGGAGTAAGCGTTCTAACGGCTAAAAGCTAGATTCCTCGGAGCCCCTATCCTAAGGCACTTCGATCCTTCGTTACGTACGAGGGTTAAGACGGATGCCTTAGGTTTTGCGATTGTAGGCATTATCTCTTAGCTGTTTAGGACTAAGTGGCATCTAATTGCCTTCTATTCTCGTAAGATAATACCTACCGAGTACAATTGTGAGACCTATAACTAAGAGCTACTAGTAGTAGTAGAGGCATTTAAACATTAGCGACCGTACCTCGAAGGCGCATCGCATGCGGTTTAGGTACTAGTCGACTATACGAACCTATAGGGTTTTATAATAGTAAAGCAGCTAAATAGGAGGTAAGCTCGATAGGCGACGTTTTTATAATCTTTCGACTTCGTAGTAGAGTATAGGTCGGGGAAGAGTAACCTAGCCGATGCGCTATCGCGACGTAGCGACTACGCACGCGTAGCGTAGTAGACGTCGAACTTGCTTCCTACGCTATAAAGCAAGCTGTCTTTCTAGAAGGAATCCCTATTAAGAGAGGACGAGCCTATAGTAAGGCGCGTAACCGCTACCTACGAGAAGATGTAGGATAAGGCGACGATAATAGCAGTAGTAGCCTACGAGCCGCAGGGGACCCGATCGCTACTAGTAAGAGTGTACGCTATAATAATGTAGGGCGGCCTAGGTGAACTACTTACACTACTAATGAGAATTGGTGTAGGGGAGAGACGATAGGTGCGTCGTATACTTATCGTAGGCGCCTAGCGAAGGGGACGCTAAGGACTAGCATGTGAAAGACGGGTTAGTCTATTGCGGGAACGCGATTATAGTACCCGAAGACTATGCAGTAAGAGTATAGCTACTCTACATGCATTATAACGACCCACTAGTAGGGTACTTTAGTAAGGCAAAGACTAAAGAGCTACTACGACGTTATTACTAGTAGGAATCACTAAGTAAGGATGTAAGGGAGTATGTTAGAAACTGTAGGGCTTGTTAGACCTCGAAGGCGAGGCGCCATCGACCCTACGGCGAGCTGTAGCTACTGCCTAGGCTAGACGGTCCGTAGTAGGAAATTACCATAGATTTCATTACGGACCTACTGTTACGGTTCGGATGAAGGACGGTGCAGGACGTGGCATGAGGAGGAAGAATCAGAAGACACGAACCAATCGCTAGGAAGAGAAAGGGACCCCACGTCCGGGTCACGTGCACGACCGCGCGCTTAGTGCATGGTCGAACACGACCGCAGAAGTAGCGTATGGACGTACACGACCACACGACCAGACGACCGGTCGAGTGGACAGACGGACATCTAACACCGGATGGCATACGAACCTCCTTTGTATTTAGGAACGCTAGAAACCCTTATGGTTCTGATGCGTTCAACTCATGTTACTATCTCACTGATTGGAATACAACTCTTATTCCTATCATTCATCTTCGCTCAGCTTGCTTCAGCCTCTCCAAAGAATAATACCGCCACGTGAGTTGACTTATCTCTCTTTGAGACTAGCCCTGGAACGAGACAATAACACCTACCTCTAAGTACGCGAGCCGGTTGCGTGTATAATGCGATCCTAGTAATAGTCGATCGCTACTTAAAAATGAGCTTATATATCCCGACGACGAAGACTTGCATAGCCGTAGAGCTTACGAGGCTCCTACGAGACGAAGTCGTGCGACACTATAGTGTCCCGTTAGGCATAGTAAGCGACCGAGGTCCGGTCTTTACTAGTTAGTTTTAGAGTGACTTCTGCTTCGAGGCGCGTATAAAGCGTAAGCTATCTACGGCCTTTTACCCTTAGACTAACGGCTAAACTAAGAGGGTAAACTAAACCCTCGAACAATACCTTTGTTATTACTATAGTAATGTCACAAGCAGGTGCAAGCACGTGGTCGGATAAGGTACAAGTCGAATAGACGGTCTATCTAAGAGAGGCGCGGAGGGCGCGAGGTAGATATACACGCGCCAAGCCCTCGGGCCGGCTTAGTCAGCGGCGCGCGCGGGATCCACGCACGTGCGCGCGGGTCCAAGTGAATGATGGGCGCCGGTACGGTAACAAGTAACAATTAAACTAAGTAGGCTAAGTAGCTTACAGTTACTAAATTCATAGCTAACAATAGTATCCACCTAACACTACGGATAAGTCCGTTCGAGATAGCGTACGGTTAGCGACCTAAGATTGCCCCTACACTAACTGGATCTCGAGACGAGACCTAGGGGGGGGAAGTACTAGTAGCGGTAATAGCTACGAGTCGCATGCGAAAACTACGCGCTACACTCGAGGAGCGATGGAAGGCTGTAGTAGAAAGCTAGGCTCGCTACTATAACAAGACCTACTAAGCTAAGACCTACCGCGTAGGTAACTTAGTCCTATTATTAACGAAGAACCTTAAGTTAGTAGTGCTAAAGAAGAAGATAGGTCCGAAGTTTATCGGCCTATACCGTATTACGGACGCTATCGGTTCGTAGGCGTACCGCCTAGCGCTACTAGCCGACTTAAGGCTCTATAACGTCTTCTATGTCTCTCTCCTCGAGCCGTATATCGGTAGCAATAAGGATGGACCCGTACCCCCTCTAGCTAATGAGGACGGAGAGTATAAGGTAGAGGTAGTACTAGATAGGCGTAAGCGCAAGGGTAAGCTACAGTATCTAGTCTAGTAGAAGGACTAGCTAGAGGAGTATAATAGCTAGGAACCGGCGGAGAGCCTCGCGAATGCGGATCGTATAGTAGCCGACTATAAGGCGTTAAGGAGAAGTAAATGAGACTAGCATAGGAGCACTAGAGCATAAACAAAACTTTTCTTAACTATAAATAGAACAAAAGCTAAAGAGTAGCGCGCCTACTAGGGGCTACGTAGAGTAGTAGTAGGCGAGGAGCCCGCGAGTAGCGTGTAAGGCGAGCGCCTCAGTTGTCGTCGCGTAGTAACTTAGGTAGGAATGCCTAGTCGGCGGCGGTAGTGTCGATGTTCTACGCCTATAGGAACTAGGACTACGGTTAGTAGGGTACACGCATACGAGGAACATGCGACTTACGGCGCGGCCGAGTTCGAATAGCCCATTAAGGGCGCGGTTCTGCTCCTACTAGAGCGCGAGGGCTACGGCGGCGGGGGCGGCGGTAGTAGTAGCGGCGGCGGAGGTACGTATACGGGTTTCCCCGGCACGCTTATGCTTATAGGCGTTAAACTGCCTAATAGCCTATAGAAATGGTTAGCCGAAGTATAGGAGACGTACTAGAGCCTCCCCCCGCGAGTAGTAGTCGACTCGTAGGAGCGAAGTAGCGACTTACCTCCGTAATGTCGTTACCTAGCTAGGCACATAGGCGGATCTACTCTACTAGCTCCTACTACTAGAGGTCTATAGGCGCCTAGCCTATTATTACCGTAAGGAAGTCGCGCTAGGAGCGCGCGGCGCGTAGGCGGCTTACTAGCGAGGCGATAGCGTAGCTAGTGTTAGGTACGCACTTATGTCTATTGCGCCTATAGCGGCCGCACTTCCTTAGGAGCTCGCCGGTAGTAACACTATTACAGTCATCGGCTTCGTCTAGTAAGTGGTTAGTATACGAATCGTAGGCGGCGCGCGTAGAGACTTACCCTTAACGAAGTATAGGAGGTACCGTATATACATATTAATCCTCTACGAGAGCTTAGTAGCGGGCGAGGGCGTTAGTAGCTACGAGGGAGATGCTAGTCGCTTACGACCACTAGGCGTTCTAGGTGCGTCGCGCACTAGAGCCGCCTAGCGGCGCTCGTCTTCTAAGGCGCTAGTAGTGCTGTCGCTACTAATACTGCTAGAGGAGGCGGAGCGGCTAGAGAACGGAGGCGAGGAGGGGACGTTAGACATGATAATAATGATGCTAGCGAGGCGCTTACGGTACGGGTGCGGTACGGGTACGTAGTAGTAGTGTAACGAAGGTAGTACGCTAGGGAACGTGCTAGGAGAATAGGGCTAGGTTAGGCTAGAGTTTTATGCCCCTAACTAGCTACGTCGGTATAGTAACTAAGCCTTACTTACCTACACCTACATAACGACACGTACGTAACCCGCATGTAGGCCGCATAGCAACTATAGTTCTAGAAGTACGTAAGAACCTCTACGTAGTAACTAGCGAGCTAAGGACAGCTCGTACGGGAGGGGAGGCAATTGTAAGGGGCAGCCTAGTAGCTAACCCTTACATGTAGCCTTGTATATAACATACGGTCGCGACCGGCTGCTAAGCCGCACGTAATACGTATACGTACACCTTACGACGCGCGATGCGTCTTGAACAAAAGGTAAGAATTAGTTTATCTACGACTAGTAGGTCGTGGGCGTGCTATACATTGCGACATCCCTTAACACTAACATCTTAGAGTTAAATATTCCTAAGGAGTATCGTAAGTAGTCGCGACTCTTTAAAGAGGAAAGAGGCAAAACCGCCTTACCTAAGTACCGCCTATAGGATTATAAGATTAACATTTAGCTAGGGAAAGAGCCTCTATAGGGACCCCTATATTAAATGTCTAAGAAAGAGCTATAGACCCTACGAGAATAGCTAAAGGAGAAACTAGCTAAGGGATAGATAAGAAGATCCACCTTAAGTGTAGGAACTCTATACATGTTCGTTCTAAAAGCAAACGGGAAGTTACGACTCGTATAAGACTATAGGAAGTTAAACGAGATTACGATTAAGAACCGATACCCGCGACCTAACATCGAAGAAGCATAAGATAGATTAACCGGATCGGACTAGTATACGAAGATTAACCTACGAGATGCCTTCTATGCTATACGAATGGTAGAAGGAGAAGAATGGAAAACCGCTTTTAGAACAAGATATAGACTCTACGAATTCTTAGTTATACTAATGGAATTAACTAACGCACCCGCATCCTGCTAGGACCTTGTTAACGAAATACTTAGAGACCTACTCGACGTATGCGTTATCGCCTACATAGACGACATACTAGTCTACACGAAAGGATCCCTTATCACGTTATAAGTGGTTAGAAGTTATGAAATGGGCTTATAAAGGTGTCTCAAAAGTAGATAGTAGATTGCATGTGTCTAAGCTAGAATTGAAGGGGCTGCTTATGAAAAGGCTATAGGTAACTAATTAATGTCACCTGATTCTTAGCGGCTGCTACCTTAGGTTTGATTAGGCTGCAGCGCCGGTGCACGCTTAGATCGTAATACACCCCCTTAGCTCGTGCGGCTTATAGGTGAATAAGCTAATCGCATGTAATCGCGTGCACCCTATCTATCACCTATCACCCCACCCACCTACCTATAACGTAAGGCGTCGTTACTATACGCTTATTAGAGCTCTATTGTAAGCTGCATAGTAGGGCGCTGAGTTAGCGTTTTAGGTGAGGCTATTGTCCTAACCTCACATCCCTATTTACAATCTCACTAAGTCCCTCATACTGCAGTTAACCTATATAATAGGTTCTGAGCGATGTGATTCTTGTCCGGTAGGGTGGCTAAGCTGTTCTTATAGCACTAAACGGTAAGGCGTGCTATCTCCCTGCATTTCAACGGACATATAAGGTTGTGGGTTCGAGTCCTAGGGGTTATTATATCTACTGAATTTATTGCTTGGCCTATCGTCCGCTTCAATGTCCGCTCCATTCTTGATTAAAATCCTAGGTGTTATAGTATGCTGTTGCTTCGGCAATTAGGGTGCCTTACTGCTATCTAATAACTACGCATATGTAACTTCGGTTACGGTCTTAGAGAACTCCGCTTCCTACCTTAGGTAGAGATTACCATTTAGCTACGTCCTAGTAGGAACTCTTTTGCCTAATAAAAGGTCTTTATAGCTTATGAAGGCCTTATCTTTCTGCTTAGGGCAAGGATCATCCCATCGACGGTGGTGCTGCAGGTGCTACGGGTGGAGATGTTGTCTCTAAGTAAGGTGAGGACGATGATGGAGGCATCGATGATGTCATGACGATCGTTATAATATAGTAACGGAGGTGGTGATAGTAATGCTGCCAGCAGCGAGGTTGATGGTGTTTCGGCGCCTATGATTAGCTACGCCGTTGCTAGTGCGCATGCGCTGCACCGCTGCTGGTGACAGGGGTGTTTCCGGTCCTTTTGCTATGGGCTAATAGGAGTCCGAGAAACACCTACTAGTAATGGTGGTGCTAGGGCAGCGCCGGTGAATGGTGGACGCTTGCTCTAGCGGTGGCGGCGCCAGCGGCGCTAGGCGGTAGTGCGGAGCCGGCAGAGGAGACAGTAGTGCCGAACATACTATACAGCCTCTACCGGTCTATGTTAGTTGAAGAAAGAGGAAGGGTTTGAAACTGAAGAGGTGTTTTTATGCAGTCCTGCTGCTAGTTCCTTCCTATTTTAGCATAAAAAGGATAAAAGGGAAGTCGCATCTATCCGAATGCGGAAGGAGAGGCATAATAGAAGCAGCGCTTAGTAGTAGCTAATCACTATGTCGTGTATGCTATGATGCGCCGAGAAGAGGAGTCCTATAGTCAAAGCCTAGTGCTAGTAACTGTCGAGAAGAGCCACTAGTGTAGCAGGCCTACGCATCTTAAGCGTTATTATCACCCCCTAAGGTAATACGGCTAGTGTTAGCATCTGCAGTAGGCGCTAAGGAGCGTAGATCTACGCCTTCCTTAGCTATATTAAGCAGCTTCACGAAGTGCTTATGCTTTTGTGGTAGTAGCAGCTTAGTAAGCCTATCTATAGGCATGTCGTTAGTGTTAAGATACCGAATCTCGATATCTCCTCGTTGGTCTCTCTAGCGGAGCTAATAGTAATAGATGTTAACATAGCGCAGCTTAGTGTTAAGCTTTTGCCCTTACTAGTTAACAAGTCGAATGGTCTAGGTGTTATTATAGTACAGGTGTGTGCACTAGTTGAACTCGAGATAGATCTCGGCGAAGATGCGTTCCTACTAGATTAGCTCTAATGCCGCTTATGACAGGCTAAGGAGTTCGGCTTCGGTTAAGGACTTAGTGATAGTAATCTGCTTAGAGGCTTTATAATCGACTAGTCCGCCGAACAGCATAAAGATCCATCCGCTAGAGCTAGTCCTATCGACGTTTATGCCGTAGGAGGCATCTAATGCGCCGAAGAACTTATAGTTCTTACCGAGATGTTCAGGTTAACTATGTAGGCTAGTGATATGCTTACTAGCGCTATATATAAGGCAGAGGTTCTTAGTCTCTAGGAGGTAGCGTAGGCACTGATCCGTAAGCTTTAGATGCGTATCCGTTAGCTTAGTTAGGTACTGCGAGAGCATTAATAAGGAGAAGGCGATGTCTAGGCGTATGTGTGTTGCTGCGAAGTTTAGAGACCTAATGCGCTATTAGTACGTAAGGATCTTTATAGCATCTACAACATAGCCCTTAGGCACTATCTAGTCGAGGTGTTAATCCACTAGCACTATTGTCTTACGTGCGCTAGTGGATATGCTAAACTTAGCGGCGAGCTTCTTAATGTAGTCCTCTTATAAGAGCCATAGCAGTCTCTTTTGCCGGTCTCGTATTACCTTGATCCCTAAGAACTAGGTTAGGTCTCCGAGCTCGTGCATCTCGTATACGTTAAGAAGCCGGTGCTTAATGTGTGCAGCATGGGCCTTATTCTTACGATAGTAGAGCATAACCAGGTCGTCCACGTAGAAGAAGAACATAACCTTGTCGTTATAGTAGATGCATTTAGAGTCTAATGGGGGAACCAGGCCTAGGGAGGCAAGCGTTGTAGTGAGACAGTTGTACTAAAGGAGAGGGGATTCCTTGAGTCCGTAGAGGGCCTTAACTAGTTTAAGAGCATGTCCATCGGCAGGGCGATCGATTCTAGGAGGCGGCTGTAGATACATAGTGTATAGTAGGTCTAAGTTCAAGAAGGCGTTGACAACATTAAACTGTTTAGCTTCTAGGTCGAAGCTCGCGGCCATAGCACAGTAGAGGCGAAACATGCTTACTAGTAATGTAGCGGCGTATGTATCTAAGTGTGTGCCCTGTAGATCGCCTCTTGCGCATAGCCGGGCCTTGAAGCTCTTTAGCATGCTATGCTTATCCAACTTGTACTTGTACACCCACTTTAGCGGTAATGGTAGCTGAAGTCCGTCCTCTTGCTAAGCATCATGATCCTTCTCTTACTATGTAGTCCATTTGAACGTGCCGGTTGAGACTGCTTTAGCAAACTCTTTAGCCATGGCTTCACGCCATTGTTAGGCGAAGCGGTGCTTCATAGCGGCTCGGTAGCTCAGAGGTTCGGGCGGAAGGTTATCGCGGTGCATCGACGTAATGGTGTTAATAGTGCGTGTAGGGGAGGATCGGCGTGTTCGTACGACATCGTAGTGCTTACGTCCTGGGTAACGAGGTCTCGGGCGGATGCCCGCCATCTGGCTGATAACAACGTTAGCGACTATGATATTGTACAGAGCATAGTGGAAGTAGGCAGTTCGGAGCCTCTTCCTAGTGTCGGTGAGGGTGTAGTTGGAATTAGGGGAAAACTCATCCATTTAACTAAGTTCTTCGAAGGGGATTGCTAAAGGAGGAGCGGCAGCGACGTCTAGAGTCGTCGAAGCATCTATGTTCGAAGCATCTGTGTCTGCTATAATCTCCTCACGGTCTTCCTCTATGAGTGCATCCATCAATTGCTGCTCAAAGTCGTTAATGTACTGTTGAGATGCGTTACTATTGACCGCGTTGTTTTGATAGCTGTTGTTGTGGTCGGAGTTCTCTATGCTCTCATTAGTCGATAGTTCGACCCCGGATTTGACCTGGTCTCGTGAAAGTGCAGGGGTTGCAGCGTTATTTGATGACGGCTAATCAAGTGGCTAGAAACTGCTGTCACCTTCAGGTTGGTTGAATGTTGCTAAGGAGCGGTGCTCTGGCTAGTGTAGTTCTTGCCTAAGGAGGAGTTGATGGGCGTTTTGATAGTATTGACGAGGGTTTTAATAGAGCGGCTGCTGTTAGGCCTGTTCTTCTACCCCCTCGGCCTGTGCTGTGTCGTGCTTATGGTGAGCCACATACAGGTCGTAGTACTGTTTAGGCTCTTTAGCCGGTTCTGCCGTCGCGATGTTCTTAACAGGGGTTAAGTAACTAGCAGTGAGAATTGATGGGTCGTAGAACGTGGTCTTATTAAAGAGGACGTCCTTTACCCGTATGACCCTATCTTTCGATAGGTCCCACACCCGGTAGATGTTAGTGGAGTCATAGCCTACAAGGTATCCGATAAGTGCTCGTTCTTTAAGCTTCTCAGTCTTACCTAGTTAAGTAGTGCTATGAATGTACACGTAGGCTAGGCAGCCGTACACCACCATGTGGCCTACATTTGGTACCCTGCCTGTTACCAATTCGAAGGGAGTCTTCTAGCCTTTTGATTAGATTAGTGACCGCTAGAGAATGTAGACGGTAGCTACTGTGCATTCATTCTAGAGCTTCTTAGGTAGGCGAGCATAAATGCGGATTATGCGAGACATCGTGATAATGACGCCGCCCGCTCGTTCTACTAGGTCCTAGTTAGACGCGTAGTTAGCAGTGTTGTGCTACTTAATTTGATTGTTGTTAATGGTTGAGCGGAAGGCTATACTAATGGCTGCTTCATTATCGCTATAGAAGCAAACAAACCTGCGCCTAATGAAATTGATAAAGCTAAGTAGGCTGTTAAAGCAAGCCAATACTAATAGTTGGTCCCTATTCTTAATAGTGAATTGAAAGTGCCCGTAGGTATCTAAATCGTAGAAATGAACTAGGTAACGATTACTATTGTATGCTGGTATGAACTTAGCTAAATCTATAGCCACGTGCCTATAGGGAGTTATTACCCTAATTCGCTTAGTCCTGTTAAACACTTTATGTGCCTTAGCTAGGCTACATGCTCTACAATGTGCAGTGAGGGGTGCTTTAGGTGCATTAGGGTTGATAACTACCCCCTTAACTCTAAACGGAAGCTAGTTGATGCGTTCAGCGCTAATATGGCCGAAGATTTAGTGCTACTAGCGGCCTAAGAGCTTACGGTGTTTAATGGGGGTCCTGCTGGACGTTACTACATGATTGATTATTCCATTAACGTGCTATTTGAGTCAAAGACTATGCAACACGGGTCTCGAGAACGAGACCAAAATTTGAGAGAAGGAGAAAAGCCCCGTCGTACCCCGGACGTAAAAACTCCTTAAAAGATGCGAGCAACGCTCGCTATTCGAACCGTAAATCGAATATATTGCGGCGTAGTACGCGCGTACCCGGTAGTCGTGTCTTGTCGAGAATTGCGGTTTGTCGCCTTGCCCCGGGCGAGACAAGTTTTGCGCCCGTGTCTCGTTCTTGTTTTAAAAAGCCAAGCCGGCCGTACCCGTACGCACCGAGCAAAATCCCAAGAAACACCCGTTGCCTCTGTTTCAATCCAGTCGCGTTCTCCGGTCTCGAGTGTAGCTCCTCGGTCGCAGTGGCCTCGCTGTCGTCCCCCCCTCGGCCTCTCTTGGTTCCAGCCGTGCAGTATACGTGGTTTGCGCCCCTAAACGCCTCTCTTGGTTCCAGCCGGCAGTTTACGTGGTTTGCCGGGACGACAGGTAGACAGCGCCTTCGTTGTTCGAGCGACGTGTACGCTATGTACGTCGCTTTCCCTTCTCGCAGTTCCGGAGTTCTTGTTTGTAGATTTTGAGCGTATCTCGTTCGTTCGGTTCGTCCGACCTGTCTTTTCTTGTTTCGAGTCGAGTAGGCTTGTATTTTTCGAGAGAGAGAGTCTTAGTTTCTCTTCGTCGTAACGAAGATACTTACGTCGTCCGCCGCGTGAAGGCGCTCTCTATAGGACGACTGACGTTACTACACCTTTGGTGCCCCCTATGCTGTTTATTACTGCTATAACGGTACGGTCGCCGTTAGAGTCCTAAATAGGCGGTGTTTGGATAGTATTACACTTGCCAATTATGCTAATGAAGTGCGCTGTGCGCTGCTTCTTAGTAATCTTTAGTAGGATGCTCCTATCATTGCTCGATGGCCATTTATAGACCATCTCTAACTAAGGCGGTGTAACCACCTTAAAGAATAGGATTGTGCTAGTAGGGCGGTGCAGGTCCATCAATTTCTTGTCATTGTGATAGACTAAATTGGTGCGTCCGTGCTACCAAAGTCTAGCCGTCTCTATACGTAAGTAGGAGATAACGTTCACATAAAAGCCTAGGCAATAGGCTACATCTAATAGGGTGAATAGTATCCCCTCTATCTTTATGCGAACCTTGCCTAATGCGGCAATAGGGAATGTCGTGGTTCCGGCTTAGATTAATAAGGTGGTTAGGCGCTCTACAATGAATTCTACGCCCTGCTAGTTATAGTGATTAATGACATAGGTGTCCGAGCAGTTGTCGTATACCTAGCAATCCCTAAAGTTGAAGCTTAATTGGCTTATCGAGCTCGAAAGGACAGTAAGACTAGTGAAGCCGTGCGGTGCGGCCTTGCCCTTAGCAATTGCCTTATCTCGTTCCTTATCCGTACGCCTATTGCGGTTTAATACGCCTAGTAAGCGTTTACTATTATCGCCTAAGTAGTAATTAATAAAGTGCTTCTAGCACTTCTTCTACTGCTTAGAGCGCTAATCCTTTAATAGACGCTTCTTAGGGTTGACTATATCGCATAAATAGAGGTTCTTGTAACAACTCTCCTTAGGCTCGCCGGTAATGTTCTAGTAGCCGCTTAGCCTATCGTTGTTGTTACTGTTCTTTCCTTTGTTTACACCGTTGCTACGGTCACGACTCTTATCGCCGCGGCTGCGACGACGGTCGTTGTTGTTGTTCCTACCGACTGTACCTACTATAGACGCTAGTGGTGGAGGCTCGTCCTCTACTAAGGGTTCGCCTATAAAGGTTGCGAAGACTAATCGACCGTTCGTAGTAACTAGGGTGGTGTCGCGTATCTATTCGAGGTATCGCTCGGTAAGCTTACTAAGCGAGAGCTTATTGCGCTTCTACTCGTTGTATAGTAATGCTCTATAGGTAGGAGTTTTCTACTATATCGCAAGTAGGAAGTGTCGTAGTAGGTCTCCGTACTCGGCATAGTTGCAATCTAGCATCTTAGTCTATAGCACTAGCTAGTCTAAACACTAGTCGTCGACCCTTCGGGCCTAGCTCTTCTAAAGCCTATTTAGCTCTAGTGTGAGCTGTTGCTTACGTAACATGTCGTTTAGTCCGTACTAATCCTTTAGAGCCTAGACCTTGCCTCTAAGGGTGCGTTTACTATGCATTAGCTCCTAGCCTAGCTCTATAGTAGTCCTAATTAGGTAAGTGACTAATTTAGACCTTGCGGACGTAAAGATGTTATACATCCGCTGCCTACGGTCGGCGTCTAACTGGCGGAGCTTAATAAGCTCCTTGTCTTTAGCCGTAGCGTCTTTAGTAGTATATGCTAATTAGATTTGCTCGAACGTTAAGTATACCGGCTCTATTAGCTCGGTAGTAGTGTCGTTCGGATCCACATACTTCTAGATGTTTAGAGACTTAGCGTAGAGCTCTAACTGACGGTTAAACTTGTCCCATTAGTTATAACTCTTAAGAACGATAGTAGCGTGCGGCAAAGCACCGGTACTACCGGGTGTCTCGGTAGTCGCTATAACGGTATTAATAGGCCTAATGAAAGTTCCTATAGGTCTACTAGGGTCACTGCACTGCTGTGCAATGGTTGTTAATAGGATAATGATGGATCCCACTGGTTTTTAATAACGATGCAAAATCTGCTCTAGGGCTTCGTTTTTGTGTAGCGAACGTTAGTAAGCGCCTGTCGGGCTCATAACTATTACGTTACAAGTGGTTAGAAGTCATGAAATAGGCTCATAAAGGTGTCTCAAAAGTAGATGGTAGATTGCATGTGTCTAAGCTAGAATTGAAGGGGCTGCTTATGAAAAGGCTGCAGGTGACTAATCAATGTCACCTGATTCTTAGCGGCTGCTGCCTTAGGGTTGATTGGGCTGCAGCGCCGGTGTACGCTTGGATCGTGATATCCCTATAGGAGCACATAAGACAAGTCTAGGACGTCTTCGAACGACTCACGCAATTAGGATTTAAGACGGCACCCGAGAAATGCGAATTCCATAAGAAAGAAGTTAAATTCTTAGGCTTTATTATTAGCACTATAGGGATAACGATCGACCCTACGAAGACACAGTCAATTAGAGAATAGCTAGAACTAAAGACAGTTAAGGATGTACAATTATTCCTTAGACTAGCGAACTACAACCGGAAATTCATTAAGGATTACGTAAAATAGCAGCACTAATAACGATGCTTACGAGGAAAGACGTTACTTAGAAATAGGGAAAGGAACAGATTAAAGCATTTAAGGAACTTAAGGAACAATGCGCTTCAGCCCCTACGCTTCGACTATTCGATAGTAGTAAGGAAGTCCACATCGAGACCGATGCGTCTAATATAGCAATAGGCGCGTGTCTAACATAGATACACGATGGGTAGAGACACCTAGTAGTCTATTACTCCCGGAAAATGACTATAGCGGAACAGAACTATGACATCTATAATAAAGAGCTTCTAGCCATTGTTACTACTATGCAATATTAGAGAGTATATGTCGAGGGCCTACCGAAGTTAACGATTCTTTCTAACTATAAGAATCTTACGTACTTCACGACGACGAAAGAACTTACCCGAAGGTAAGCCCGCTAGTCGGAGCTACTAGGACAGTATAAGTTCGAAATTAAATATACTCTAGGACGAGAGAATGGCCGCGCCGACGCGCTAAGCTGAAGAAGCGACTACATAGAAGGAAAAGAACCAGTGTAACACAAAATATTAAAGACGAACCCCGACGGAAGTCTTGGTACAAACACAAGAGAATTTAATAACATCGTACGGATACTAGGCGATAAGGACGAACAATTCCCTATATCGTAAGGGAAATACTAAGTACCTAAGGATCGAGAAGAAGAATGCATACGATAACATCACGACGGACTAACATATAGATACCCTAGAACTTCAAAAACAATAGATCTAATATAGCGTAGCTTCTCATTCCTATAGATAAGGTAAAAGGTGCTACGCTACATTAAGCGATGCGTGCACTATTAACAAAACAAGGCTGCGAGACATGCAAAATACGGTTACCTACAGTTTAGGACACTACTAATAAAACCCTAGGACGAAGTTACAATGGACTTTATTACGAAACTCCTACCGTTAAGAGACTAAGTTACGAAACAACTATACGACATGATATTAGTTATGGTTAATAGACTTACAAAATACGCACACTTCATTCCTACATCTAAAACATACAATGTAGAGCAGCTCGGATACCTCGTACTAGATAGACTTATCCGATACCACGGATTCCCTTAAGCGTTCATAACGGATAGAGACAAGTTATTTACATTGAATTACTAGAAAACGCTTATGGGAACGATCGGAATTAAACATAAGCTGTTAACGGCATATCATCTAGAAATAGACGGACAAACCAAGAGGATGAATTAGACGCTAGAACAATACCTACGACACTACATTAACTACGTATAAGACAACTGGGTTTCATTACTACCAATAGCGTAGATTGCACTAAATAACTATAAATCGGAGATAACTTTAACGACACTATTCTATGTGAACTTTAGTAAAGATCCTAACCTATTTAGAACACCTAGATCTCACCTATAAGCCGAAAGAGCGATCGTAACGACGGACACTCTTAAGGAAGTGTATAAAGAAACACGTAAGGCGATCGAAGATGCACAACATAAACTGTCTTAACAACGGTAGGACATAAGAAAAATGGCACCTCTACTAAAAGAGGGGGATAAGGTCTATCTCCTTACAAAAAACTTGAGAATAAGAAGATAGACTAAGAAACTGGATCATATTAAGGTCGGACCATTTTTTATCGATAAAGTTATAGGACTAGTTAACTACCGTCTACGGCTACCACCTAACGCAAAAATCCATCTAGTATTCCACATCTCTAAGTTAGAACCCGTAAACGCCGAAACACCCTACTAGGAGAGCTTCTATTTCGAACTAGAAGCAGAAAACGAATTTAAAGTCAAAAAAATCCTAGATAAGGAAGGTTAGCGATACCTTGTTAAGTAGAAAGGACACGACGAATTAGAAAATACCTAGAAACTAAAACAAAACCTATAAAACTGTTAGCAAAAGATCCGACAATACTAAAAACGGGTCCGCCGAGATAACTAACGACAATCGATCTCACGGCCGACGAGCGACTAGAGTGGAAATTGAACCTACGACCTTAAGAGTGTAGATAGCTTACGCTCTATGTCACGGGGTGGCCTTGACCTTGGACCCTTCGCCGGCTTAACCGCGGACCTTCCGGATCGGGTTAGCGCGGCTTGGCACGAGATCGACCTTGCTTCTCTCTTCTCTCTCGTTCTTAGACTCTTCGTAGATTGTATTATTCACGACTTGACTCCTACACTCTCCGGATCTCATATCGCCCGTGTCATTACAATCTACCGCTCATAAGCTGCACGCGTCCGCAAGGATCCGTACAGCGCGCTCAAACTAACAGCGCATTGTCAGCTCGAGCAACGCGCTCTAGCACCAGACCCGAGTGGTAGCGATTGTCAACATCCCACCATCATGGAAGGCGAACAAGCAGTTCCAAACCCTCCTCCTCCGCAGCGAGGCCGACGACAGTCTCGAGGCGAGGACGAGGAGCGACCCGACTTACCAAGAGACCGATCACCACGAGAGCGATCCTCTATGCCACCCACCACGCGACTTCGGCGCCAACTCGACAGTGCTGACGACGCAGTTACACCGAAAGTAACAGGCAACTTCAATCTCGACGAGCCGACGCCAGGGCGCCCGCTCAAGCAGAAGGGAACTGTCGTCGCCGACACGCAAGAGACGATTGGCCGACAGTCAGAATCAGCATCGGCAGCACCGGCTCCGAAGCCAGCGAAGAAGTACCCTCTGACAGAGGAGCAGCGCGAAGAGTATGCGCAGAGGAACTCCACGGACCGCCTCACGTACAACAAGGACGAGGGAACCGTGGCTAGACAGACAGAGCACTGCGACCTCGGCTGGGCAGTGCCACGCGACATTACCACCTACAAGAATGCCGAAGGTCACAGACTGCTACAGGCCCGGTACAAGGTCAACAACTTCAAGTTCGGCAACGCGAAGGACCTCAAGCTGGTCGTCAACCAGGGCAATGAGGAACACCCGGATGCCGGTGCCAAACGCTTCCTAGACGTACTCGACAACGTCAACCTGATTATCGCCAGAAGCGAGGAGGCCGTTGAGGAACACGATGCGCTCATCGAGCAGCACGAAGATACTATCGCCCAACAGGACAAGACTATCACCCAGCAAGAGAAGGTGATCACGCGCTTGGAAAAGAAGGAAAAGACTTCAACAAAGATGATAGAAGAAGCCATCGACAAGTTCGCCGCGTACAAGACTGAGCTGGCGGCCCTTCGACAGGACAAGCAAGACCTAGAGCAGCGTCTCAAGGCCATGGAGGCAAAGGAAACAGAAGCTGACGACAGTGAGAAGGAGGATGCAACACTTGCACGACTAGGCAAGTACCTCCAGGATACCGACGGCGACGATTCCGACGTCGAGTCGGAAGCCAATCTCAGACGTCGGTACACCACCCACACCACGAAGGTCCCGCTGCGCAAGGCGGCCGGATCAGCTGGTGGTACACCAATGCCGAAGCCGCGGCCACGAGGCGTCTCCCTAGCAGGTTCCGGTATCAGCGCTATACTCGGTCGGAAGCGCAGCTCACATGCTCAAGAACTCATCGACGACGATGATGATGCTCGGCCGACCTGTTCAGGCTCCGAAGCACGCGCCAGCGGCATCAAGGCGCCGGATGCATTCTCCGGCGAGGCAGGCAAGGAACAGAAGCCTTACCTCGAGTGGAAGCAGAAGATGAAGTACTACCTACGTATGGGTTGCAAGGGCTTCAGCGACGAAGACTTGAAAGCTACTGTCATCAACTGCACCACTGGATTCGCCTACAGTGTCCTCGAACCTATCGAGTCCACACTGGCTACGGCGGATCACGTCTTCGAGGTGCTCGACGAGGCCTGCGGCGATAAGCATACGCGCACCACGAAGCGTGCAGAGTATCAGTACCTCAAGCAGGGTGACGGCGAGGTTTTCAGCAAGTTCTGGGCCAAGTTCGTGTCATATCTGCCATACATCTCACACGACAAGGATGACCCAGATGATTTGCCCGAGCAGATGCGGGCAAAGCTCAGCAAGGCTTACCGCGACTGCATCCGTGGCGAGCGTTTCAAGGATATCATGACTATGAAGGACAAGCTCCACATGATCGAGGCTGACTTCCTTCACGATAAGGCAGGCGGCAGTAGCGGCGGAGGTCGTCGCCATGGCGGAACTGGTGGCGACGGCAACGACAAGTCACCTCTCCAGAAAGCCAATGATGCACTCAAGAACGGCTATGATTGGGACAAGGCCAAGGATGGCGGTCTCTCATCGTTCCGGCCCATTACCCAGAAGGAGTTCGACGACCGCACTAAGTGCTTTGCTTGCAAGAAGGAGGGATGCCGCAAGACCCTTCCAACATGCCCGTATGCACCATACAAGAAGGCCTCGCGTCGTCCGAACAACAGCACTCTCGACGTGCCTGGTGTTGAGGAAAAAGTCTAACCTCTGAGCGTACGCACAACACTCAGAGGGCTGACATTCCCCAACGTGCAACGTCCGGTAAGGACCCTCCCGTAGATTCCAACCTCTACGAGCATCTCGCCTATCCTCGCCTGCAGGCAACAGCATCAGTGTTTGTACCGTCGGCTCGTCCAGCTGCCGCTTCAACAGTGCAGCTGGGCGGACGACGGCAACCTATCGCCCTAACTGCTGACCTGCCAACGGTTTGTTCTCTCTCGGTTTCACCGCACATGAGCCTCCCACCCATATCGAAGCATGTCGTGCTTTGCGGCATGGTCGGAGGGCAGCTCATACGCTGTATGCTCGACACAGGTTGTACCTCTCTCTTTGTCCATGAGAGGTTTGCGAAACTAAATCTACAGCGCACAAGGAGGTTCGCTACACATACCGATGGGTCGGCGGCGCCCACACCTCAGAGGTCTACAAAGTCAACATCGGCGGACCCGATGACTTGATCGCAGACTTTCACCACAACAACCCTGATGCTGATGGCCCGCCGCCCGGATGGAAGCCGCCAGCGCTATGGATACCGAACGAGAAAGTTGGGTCAACCGCATTACCCGCGCACATGGCAGATGCTGGACAACCACCTGTCTCCGCACCGACACCGACCACAGAAACGCCGGTCCTCCGCCGTTTAGCGCGCACGCGAGGAGATACAGCTGTCTCGCCGAAGTGATGAACTGCTCGGACACGGCCTTCAATGCGTGTGTAAGCACCGACTGTAGCCTCTCGCTGTTACAGCACGGCCTTACTGAAGCACGCACACTGAAGCACCGGTCCGCGGTATCTACACGCACCGCTCGAGCCGACCATGCTACACATCCCTTACACGCCAGACGAGGCCGCTGTCGCATTGGTTACATACTGTTTGATTTTCTTTTTACGCACGTCGCAGGCGCTCGTGGCCATTTTGGAGGGGGGGTACTGTCACGGGGTGGCCTTGACCTTGGACCCTTCGCCGGCTTAACCGCGGACCTTCCGGATCGGGTTAGCGCGGCTTGGCACGAGATCGACCTTGCTTCTCTCTTCTCTCTCGTTCTTAGACTCTTCGTAGATTGTATTATTCACGACTTGACTCCTACACTCTCCGGATCTCATATCGCCCGTGTCACTCTACCACTAAGCTACCTAGCCGATTAATAAGAATAGGGACACAACTTATAAATAAGTACCCTAATGAGTCTCTACCCCTAGGGACTTGCCCTAAGGCTCCGCTCTAGAAAGCGCCGCCTAGTTATTTACGGGCATCTCTAGGATATCCGAGAAAGAAACTAGCGAAGGCGACACCTCTACCCCCGACGCCCGCTTAAGAGACGCTAGCTCCTCGCGCGCCTCTTCCTCCTTGAGCTCCTCTAACTCCTTAGCGACGGCATCGTCGGTGCGACGCTTAGCTAATCGTAGCTGTTTCCGAAGACGGATCTTACGCATCTTTAGCCGCACCTCCGCCTCTTCAATCCTCTTAAGCTCTAGCTTAAGATTATCGCGCGAATCGCGAAGACGTTCCTACTCCGGACGAGAAAGACGCACATCGCAATCCTTACAGCCTTTTCGAATATAGGCCGAACACTTTCTAGACCGAGAACCTACGATACACTTTACTACTACGCCCGAGGATCGAGACTTCTAACAATTTGTGCATAGAGCCATTTCGATACTAGAAACTTTAGTATCCTAAGCAAGTCGTTAACGGCGTTTGTAGGAGGAAGAAGACATAGTTAACCATTACTACAAGAAATGATAACGGCTTAAGAAGCTTCGGGACGAAGCTAGGCTAAGAAGGGGATAGTGTTACGGAATGATTCCTAGGGATCCTAGAATTATAACGATAAGACGAACACGTAACTCATCCTACCTAAGCGCTTAGACTTAGAGCGATTAGACTGCTTAGACTGATTAGACTACTTATGCTTAGAATGATTAGACTAATTACCGAGATCTACGAATCTCCTTTGTATTTAGGAACGCTAGAAACCCTTATAGTTCTAATGCGTTTAACTTATGTTACTATCTCACTGATTAGAATACAACTCTTACTCCAATCATTCATCTTCGCTTAGCTTGCTTTAGCCTCTCTAAAGAATACCGCTACGTGACTTAACTTATCTCTCCTTTAAGACTAGCCCTAGAACGAGACATAATAGTAACTACCGCACTAGCTCTTTCTAACTTAGTAAGAACTAGATCTAGGGAAACAATGTACTTAACGACCTATTTCCTTAACCTAGGCTCTATCTCTATATTCCTATAGTCCTTAGTTAGTCCCTTAATACCGATGTTATTGAGAAACGGCTTCGCTCGATGCGAGATATAATTAAGTAGAATCTTTGTTACCGTACGTACGAACTAAGCAACTGAATTAGTAGCTCCTTAAGGTAGAGTCGTGTTGCGTACTAGGCTAAGAGGGGTTATGAAGGCTATTAAGTCCCGGTAGGACTTATCTAAAGTGATCTAATTATAACCTAAAAACAGGTTAATAAGTAAAGCAACACGGCACCCGGTAAAATCCTCTAAGAAGCTATCCGTGTCTGGTGGAATGTTAGTATCGCGTATAGTAACCTTATTTAGGAGCATAGCTAAATTAATTAACCGATATAGCACATCGCTTCTAGAGGCATTAACTTTCTTTACGACTAGGAACTAGCTATTAGAATATACCCCCTATAAGTATTCTAAAATGTTGTTCTTAATCCGGGCCCTAATTATGCGTTTAATAATCGCCCTAAGACTTAGGTGCAACCGGATAGGGCGTGCCTACTATAGCCTATAAGGGATTGTGTTAATCTTCTAAGGTAGTATAACGTCGTGCCTAATTTGCCTTATGTAACTGAAATCCTAAGCGAGGACTGCCTCCTGGTTATAGAGCATCTTATCGAATAAGGCCCTTTCTATTAGTAATAGCTTAATACTAACCTTAATTAAGGTAAGCCGTTCTAGAGTAATCCGGATACCTCGCTTAATACTTAAGAATTTCTTAGTTAAGTACTTCCCGTTAAACGGACCTTATCCTTTAGGTATCTTAGACTCTAGGTATAGTGCCCTACGCTTCTATTCTATATCTCCCTTAACTCGTGATTCTAGGCGCTCGTAAACGCTCGCGTCTACTAGCTTCTTCTTATCCGTCTTACGCTTATATATCGTAAAGACCTACGGCATCATAATGTCACCTATATATTAGTCTACTTGTTACTTCCGTACCTAAGCATTTAATGTAGATTGCCTTAGGATCTCGGAGGGCTAATCCCCTTAAACTAAATAAACGTTAGTAGTAGAATCTCCCTTAAACGCGCCAATTCTAATTTCTGCAACTCGTTCCTTTATTCTAGTACTCCTAAGCAATCCTAATAAGTGAGCTAAATAGTTACTAGGCGTTAGAGCCTTACCGGGCTCTTATAGATGCGTCGTGTCGTCCTATAGATGCGTCGTATCGTAGTCGTATCTGTTTTCCTTACTATAGCTATTTGCCGGTCCCGGGACCGGTAAATTAAAGTCCGAGGTTTCTCCGAGATAGTACGAGAACCTTACTAATTTTATTAAATCCGGCTTTAGCAAGTCAGTGGGTTGAGCGCCGTAACTCAACCTACCCTTCTATTTCCCGACGCTTTTAATAGTTCTTAAAGGGTCTTATACCTGTCCGAACTAATTAGGGTAGTAAACATAATACTTTCACCTTTACGGCTCGTAATAGTCCCCTCCTACGAACTATTATCGCAGTCACGGGCAGTAAGCCGTACCTTACGGGCCTACGGTCGTCCTAGGATTGTTAGTGAGTTTAGATCCGAGGAGATAAACATGTCTACCTAGTAGTAAACCCTAAATACCTAAATATCTAAATTGCCTATAATATCTTTAAACTAGGCCCGCCCTCTAGCACCTCGAAAGGTAAGCTAAGCACTCGACATTACTAGTAACCTAAACCTATAAGCGTTCCTCTAGCCGATAATATTTACCTCGGAACCCTGATTAATTAGGTACCTAATCTAGTTCTTATTTATCCTAAACTCCGCTACTACCTAAGGACTAGGGACTATAGTAAAGTTGTTAAGGATACTAGAGAGCTAGATTTTCTTAACGTCCTTATATAGCTTAGTAGTAGGGACCGCACCCCTAGAGTAAAGCATAGTTAAATACACTCCGACATACTAGGCCTAACTATCTTCGCGGAAGACCTCCTTATTATACTTAGGCTTATCTTTATAGGTAACTACTTGTCTAGTGCGAACCTTAGGGTCTTTTCCTATAAGGCGTCGCACTATAGCGGAGCTTCTCCTAAAGAGCGGGAGTGTTAGTAACGCGACCGAAGAGGGCAGCCTCGAACTAGCGACTATATCGAAACTAATCCTAAGCATTCACATTGGGAAACGTCGTCTAGAGGATCTAATTAATCTAGTAGATAATACCCTCTTCCTTTATAACCGGGCTATTACTAGCGAAACTATATTATCGGACGTAGTTGTTAATTCTTATAGTCTTAGTATTCTATATACGCTTCCTCTATGCGAAGGGGGCGTTTACGAGACTAATAGGCATATCCTTAGGCAGTCCTTTACTAGTATCGTTCCCTAGTTCGTTTACTTAGGCATTATTTTCCCTTCCTAGGGTTACCCCGGATTTAGCTAATAATTGAGTTTCGCTTATTTAAGCATTGACTTCGTTAATCATTTTAACCTCCTACTAGTTAATCTTAGCTTACCGGATCTCCTATTCTAATTGAAGGCGAACTTTCTTAGTAGCCTTAGCTCGGGCTCGTAGATCCTAGGCTAAGGACCGGGTCCTCGGGTGCGGATTCTTTAGAATGCCTACGGGTACCTTCCCTTTCACTTTGTTAGACTGTATAGGATAGGCAGATACCTTATTAAGCTCGCCTAAGTCGACTGCCTACTCCGCTTTACTTTCTCCGAATAAGACCTAATATATCCTAGTAGAATTCTCCGTTTAGCTAGACCGTACGTCCTAAGGGCTATAATCTATTAAATGCCTAAAGTTAGGGGGGGCTTAGAATAATTAGGAGGCGTAACCTTTATTACCCTAGTATAGTCCCTACCTATCTATTACTTACGTAGTACGGGAATTTTATACTAGTTATTAAACTCGATCGGCCTATAATGTTCTTCGAGTAGAGGGAGCATGTAGAGCAGTTTCGGTTTACTATAGTCCCTCCGAAAGTTGAATTTAGTAGGACGCGGATCGCCTTCTTTCCCTAGATACTACTAGTTGTTTGGGGCGAGGTATACGTAGCCCCGGGATATTAAGGACCTTATCGCCCTATAATTGGTAGCCTAGTGCTTCGAACTGCTACAGTTATAGCAATAACTATCTATCGCTTTAGACTGCTCGTGATTCTAGGATAGGGGACGCTACATTGCGTAAACCTATAGCTTAGTGTCTAGGTCGTGCCTCTCCGGTTACATAGAGCGTTAATTCTCGCTCGGGTAGAAGGAACCCGTATCCGCGACGCGACCGCGCTAGTATGCACGTATGCTTATTTTAGCTACCTTCTAGATTAGGTTATTATTAACAACAGTCCTAGAGGTAGCCTTCTTAAGCGTGTTTGTAAGGGGCAGCCCAGTGGCTAACCCCTACATGTGGCCTTGCATGTGACATGCGGTCGCGACCGGCTGCCAAGCCGCACGTGACACGCATGAGTACACCTTGCGACGCGCGATGCGTCTTGAACAAAAGGCAAGAATTAGTTCATCTACGACTAGTAGGTCGTGGGCGTGCTATACATTGCGACATCCCCTTAACAGTGTTAATCTTAGGCTTAAGGCGCGGCATTAGCTTTACAACTAAGCGGTATAGCTAAGGTAAAGTAAGGGGGAAATCTATATATATAGCTTTCTATCCTTCCTTACTATTATTAACGACTAATAGGTTGTGTTAACCTTAGGTTTAGAGGGGGTCCCTTAGGTCCAACTTGCCCTAATTTCATTTAGGTTTAATTAGACATTTAGGTAAGCTAGTAGGACCTAGTATAGCTGTTAAGATATATACTACGTAGCTAAGCATTGTAAGCGTAGCATTAAGGCAACAATTCAATTTATACCTCTCGAGTAGAGGGTATAGGGGTTTAGGTCTACTAATCCTCTTGTTTTATCTAGCTACTACGCTGCTCGTCACGTGACCTGATTTCCCGGTCCCGGGACCGGCAAATACCCCTACTTACGTAAGCACCGCTCTATACTACCACAACTTGGACAGGCCTACATAGGCTGGTTAGTAGACATTATTTTAGTAGTCAATAAGGGGGATATTAAGTGTACACCCAGTAGCGTATTAGCATCTAGTTTATAAGGTTAAAATTACAGTTTAAGGTCTAAGGTTCACGGTTAAGGTCGACTAAGGTCGAAAACACTTAAGGTCTAAGGTATTTAGTAACAATTACGGTTATAAGGTCCTATTAAGCAATAACTAGTATTAGCACATTCTAAAGCAAGTACTACGCAACAATAGATACGGCTACATTACTAGAAAAACTTAGCACCTTTACTGACATAGGTAGAGGCTACGAACAGCCTATGAACCCTACGAAAATGGAAGGAGTCTATAGGGATTCTATCCCTTATAAGGGGATAGAGGAATCGGAGGAAGGGGAAACACCTAAATCTAGTAAAGAAGGAAGAAGCGGAACTAGCGCCGCTAAATTGGGTATAGGTATAGGAACGAACAGCACAATTGGAATGGATGCTATAACTGCCCTCTTTAGACGATTAGCAGTAGCAATAGAAAACGCTAGCCCTTGCTTTCCACCTCTAGGAGGTGCTAAGAATTCGTTCTTTAATAGCACCAATGCTACTAAGTTCTAGGAGCGGTTTAGCAACCTAATAGACTAGTATCCGCCTCGGGCATCTATTAAGAAGGATGATTTCTAGGGCAGGTTTAAGCGCAATTACGGAACTACTATCCGGCGTATAGTTATAAGACTGCCTAGGTAGCTTACTAACAAGGCACGTTTTAGGAGGGCGTTCTTATTAGAGTTCTCGAGGTTTAACGCCTACTCGATGTTAGGGAGTCGGGAATATCTTAAGGAGATTGTAAGGGCGCAGTAAGGCAAGAGGCCTAAAGAACAAGATGTGAAGGAATTCATCCGCCTATTTGTATCCTTAAGTGACCTAATTAAACCTAAGGATTTAGATAACAGCTCCCGGAGTCGCCTTCTCCTTTAGGGATTGCTAGAGGCAGTCGCGAAAGCGGTCTATAAGGCTTACGGGCTTCACCTAAAGCAACCTAAGAAGTTTAGGGACTTTTAGAGAATCCTCGATAAAGCTGCTAGTATCGTAGATAGTGAGGAGGGATAGAAAGCTATACATATAGATTTCCCTCTTACTTTACCTTAGCTACACCGCTTAGTCGTGAAGCAAATGCCGCGCCTTAAGCCTAAGATTAACACGCTTAAGAAGGCCACCTCTAGAACTGTTATTAATAATGACCTAATTTAGAAGGTAGCTAAAATAAGTATACCTGCATACTAGCGCGGTCGCGTCGCGGACGCGGGTACCTTCTATCCAAGCGAGAATTAACGCTCTATGTAACCGGAGAGGTACGACCTAGACACTAAACTGTAGGTTTACGCAATATAGCGTCCCCTATCGTAGAATCGCGAACAGTCTAAAGCGATAGATAGCTGTTGCTATAACTATAGCAGTTCGAAGCACTAGGCTAGCAATTGTAGGGCGATAAGGTCCTTAATATCCCGGGGCTACGTACACCTCGCCCCGAACAACTAATAGTATCTAGGGAAAGAAGGCGATCCGCGTCCTACTAAGTTCAACTTTCGGAGGGACTACAGTAAACCAAAACTGCTCTATATGCTCCCTCTACTCGAAGAACATTATAGGCCGATCGAGTTTAACAACTAGTATGAGATTTCTACACTACGTAAGTAATAGATAGGTAGGGACTATACTAGGGTAACAAAGGTTACGCCTCCTAATCATTCTAAGCCCCCTCCTAACTTTAGGCATTTAATAGAGTATAGCCCTTAGGACGCACGGTCTAGCTAAATAGAGAAGGCTACTAGTACATATTAGGTCTTATTCGGAGAAAGTGAAGTG
The DNA here is from genome assembly GCA_033816765.1 of Nothopassalora personata. Classification (NCBI taxonomy): domain Eukaryota; kingdom Fungi; phylum Ascomycota; class Dothideomycetes; order Mycosphaerellales; family Mycosphaerellaceae; genus Nothopassalora; species Nothopassalora personata. The sequence continues at coordinate 750,154 of CM066299.1, forward strand.
GAGTAGGCGGTCGACTTAGGCGAGCTTAACGAGGTATCTACCTATCCTATGCAGTCTAACAAAGTGAAAGGGAAGGCACCCGTAGGCATTCTAAAGAATCCGCACCCGAGGACCCGGTCCTTAGCCTAGGATCTACGAGCCCGAGCTAAGGCTACTAAGAAAGTTCGCCTACAATTGGAACAGGAGATCCGGTAAGCTAAGATTAACTAGTAGGAGGTTGAAATAATTAACGAAGTTAGTGCTTAAATGAGCGAAACTCAATTATTAGCCGAATCCGGGGTAACCCTAAGAAGGGGAAATGATGCCTAAGTGAATAGACTAGGGAACGATGCTAATAAAGGACTGCCTAAGGATATGCCTATTAGTCCCGTAAACGCCCCCTTCGCATAAAGAAAGCGTATATAGAATGCTAAGACTATAAGGATTAATAACTACATTCGACAGTATAGTTTAGCTAGTAATAGTCCGGTTATAAAGGAAGAGGGTATTATCTACTAGATTGATTAGATCCTCTAGATAACGTTTCCTGATGTGAACGCCTAAGATTAGTTTCGATATAGTCGCTAGTTCGAGGCTGCCCTCTTCGGTCGCGTTACTAACACCCCCGCTCTTTAGGAGAAGCTCGCTATAGTACGGCGTCTTATAGGAAAGGACCCTAAGGTTTGCACTAGACAAGTAGTTACCTATAAAGATGAACCTAAGTATAATAAGGAGGTCTTCCGCGAAGATAGTTAGGCCTAGTATGTCGGAGTGTATTTAACTATACTTCGCTCTAAGGGTGCGGTCCCTACTACTAAGCTATATAAGGACGTTAAGAAAATCGGGCTCTCTAGTGTCCTTAATAACTTTGCTATAGTCCCTAGCCCTTAGGTAGTAGCGGAGTTTAGGATAAATAAGAACTAGATTAGGTACCTAATTAATAAGGGTTCCGAGGTGAATATCATCGGCTAGAGGAACGCTTATAGGTTTAGGTTACTAGTAATATCGAGTGCTTAGCTTACCTTTCGAGGTGCTAGAGGGCGGGCCCAGTTTAAAGGTGTTGTAGGCAATTTAGATGTTTAGGTATTTAAGGTTCACTACTAAGTAGACATATTCATCTCCTCGGATCTAAACTTACTAACAATCCTAGGACGTCCGTAGGCCCGTAAGGTGCGACTTACTGCCCGTAACTGCGATAATGGTTTATAGGAGGGGACTATTACTAGCCGTAAAGGTGAAAGTGTTATGTTTACTACCCTAGTTAGCTCGGATAGGTGTAAGACCCTTTAAGAACTATTAAAAGCGTCGGGAAATGGAAGGGTAGGTTAAGTTACGGCGCTTAACCCACCGACTTGCTAAAGCCGGATTTAATAAAATCGGTGAGGTTCTCGCACTATCTCGGAGAAACCTCGGACTTTAATTTACCGGTCCCGGGACCGGTAAATAGCTATAGTAAGGAACACGGGTACGACTACGACACGACGCATCTATAGGAACCCGGCAAGGCTCTAACGCCTAGCAACCATTTAGCTCACTTATTAGGATTGCTTAGGACTACTAGAACAAAGGAACGAGTTATAGAAATTGGAACAGGCGCGTTCGAGGAAGATTCTATTACTAACGTTTATTCAGTTTAAGGGGATTAGCCCTCCGAGATCCTAAGGCAATCTATATTAAATGCTTAGGCACGGAAGTAACAAGTAGGCTAACATATAGCTAACATTAGGATGCCGTAGGTCTTTACGATGTGTAAGCGTAAGGCGGACAAGAAGAAGCTAGTAGACGCGAGCGTTCACGAACGCCTAGAATCACGAGTTAAGGGAGATATAGAATAGAAGCGCAGGGTACTATACCTAGAGTCTAAGATACCTAAAGGATAAGGTCCGTTTAACGGGAAGTACTTAACTAAGAAATCCTTAAGTATTAAGCGAGGTATTCGGATTACTCTAGAACGGCTTACCTTAATTAAGGTTAGCATTAAGCTATTACTAATAGAGCGGGCCTTATTCAATAAGATGCTCTATAACCGGGAGGCAGTCCTCGCTTAGGATTTTAGTTATATAAGGCAAATTAGGCACGACGTTATACCACCTTAGAAGATCAACACGATCCCTTATAGGCCATGGTAGGCACGCCCTATCCGGTTGTACCTAAGTCTTAGGGCAATTGTTAAGCGCATAATTAGAGCCCGGATTAAGAACAACATCCTAGAATACTTATAAGGGGCATATTCCAATAGCTAGTTCCTAGTCGTAAAGAAAGTTAATGCCTCTAGAAGCGATGTGCTATATCGGTTAATTAATTTAGCTATGCTCCTAAATAAGGTTACTATGCGCGATGCTAACATTCCACCGGACACGGATAGCTTCTTAGAGGATTTTGCCGGGTGCCGAGTCGCTTCACTTGTAGACCTGTTTTTAGGTTATGATTAGATTACTTTAGATAAGTCCTACCGGGACTTAATAGCCTTCATGACCCCTCTTAGCCTAGTACGCAACACGACTCTACCTCAAGGAGCTACTAATTCAGTTGCTTAGTTCGTACGTGCGGTAATAAAGATTCTACGTAATTATATGTCGCATCGAGCGAAGCCGTTCCTCGATAACATTGGTATTAAGGGACTAACTAAGGACTATAGAAACGTAGAAGTAGAGCCTAGGTTAAGGAGATAGGTCGTTAAGCACATCGTTTCCCTAGATCTAGTTCTTACTAACCTAGAGAGAGCTAGTACGGTGGTTGCTAGAGGCAAATCCTAATGGTTATACGAAAAGCTTAAGATTGTTAGGTACGTTACTAGCCCGGATAGTCGCTATCCTAACCTAAAGGTTGTAGCTAAGATCCTAGATTAGCCTACGCCTACCTATATTAAGGAGGTCCGTACCTATGTGGGGCTGTGTATGTACTTCCGGATATAGATTCCCTAGTTCGTTATTATCGCTCGACTAATGTACAAACTGCTAAAGAAGGACGCCGAGTTCACCTAGATAGAAAATAAGCAGTTCTCTAAAGAAGAGATTACTAGATATCTTATGTAGGCTCTAGCCTTAGTTACCCTCTACTACTCACCTAGTGCTAGGTCCATCTTTGTCTTAGTTAATGCTAGCGGCACTAGATAGGGATGTATCGTTTCTTAAGAATTAATAGACAGTACCCGACGGCGTCACCCGGTGCGGTATAAGAGCGGAATCTAGAACGCGTTAGAATCTAGATATAATGCTAGCAAGCGGGAATGCCTTAGGGTCCTTAAGGGGCTTAAGAAGATCTAGAGATATATTACTAGCGTTGATTTTATCCTTAAGGTTAATGCTAAGACACTTGGATAGTAGCTTAACCGGCCGGCTTCGGACCTGCCGAACTCGGCAATGGCCCGGTAGGTCGCATAGATTAGGTTATTCACGTTCGAGGTAAAGCACGTTACGGGGACTAGATAGATGCCCTATCTCGTAGGCCCTCTACACCTTAGGAACCTAGGGAAGCTAACGAAGACGAAGTCAACTAGATAATTAATAATAAGCTATTCGGGTACCTAGAGCCGGTCGACACATATCCAGTTAAAATCTAGAAAGCACGACATCTCGGGGACTAATATTCTAAGGACTCTTAATAGCTTACTTAGGTTATAGAAACTAGGATCCGGCCTAATAGTGTTACCCGTGCTAAGTACCGGCGGCTAGTAAAGAAAAGCGTTAACTTCTTTATCCGAGACCAATTACTATTCTTCTAGAAGCGCCGAGGAGCACCGTTGTAACTTATGATTAACGATAATAAGGCTTAGAAGGAGATCGTTATAGAGTGCTATAAGAGACACGGTTACCGTAGCGCTAAGGTCCTGTATAACCTTATTTCCGATCGGTATTACTAGGACGGGTGCTTCGCCGATGTCTCTACGTAGTATTGACGACTAATGGGTTGTGTTGACCTTGGGTTTGGGTTTGGGAAGGGGTCCCTTGGGTCCAACTTGCCCAAATTCATTTAGGTTTGATTGGACATTTGGGCAAGCCAGCAGGACCTGGTATGGCCATTGAGATATATACTGCGCAGTTGAGTATTGTAAGCGTAGCATCAAGGCAACAATGTCGTCCTATAGAGAGCGCCTTCACGCGGCGGACGACGTAAGTATCTTCGTTACGACGAAGAGAAACTAAGACTCTCTCTCTCGAAAAATACAAGCCTACTCGACTCGAAACAAGAAAAGACAGGTCGGACGAACCGAACGAACGAGATACGCTCAAAATCTACAAACAAGAACTCCGGAACTGCGAGAAGGGAAAGCGACGTACATAGCGTACACGTCGCTCGAACAACGAAGGCGCTGTCTACCTGTCGTCCCGGCAAACCACGTAAACTGCCGGCTGGAACCAAGAGAGGCGTTTAGGGGCGCAAACCACGTATACTGCACGGCTGGAACCAAGAGAGGCCGAGGGGGGGACGACAGCGAGGCCACTGCGACCGAGGAGCTACACTCGAGACCGGAGAACGCGACTGGATTGAAACAGAGGCAACGGGTGTTTCTTGGGATTTTGCTCGGTGCGTACGGGTACGGCCGGCTTGGCTTTTTAAAACAAGAACGAGACACGGGCGCAAAACTTGTCTCGCCCGGGGCAAGGCGACAAACCGCAATTCTCGACAAGACACGACTACCGGGTACGCGCGTACTACGCCGCAATATATTCGATTTACGGTTCGAATAGCGAGCGTTGCTCGCATCTTTTAAGGAGTTTTTACGTCCGGGGTACGACGGGGCTTTTCTCCTTCTCTCAAATTTTGGTCTCGTTCTCGAGACCCGTGTTGCATAGTCTTTGACTCAAATAGCACGTTAATGGAATAATCAATCAATCAATCAAGGCAACAATTCAATTCATACCTCTCGAGTAGAGGGTATAGGGGTTTAGGGTCCGCCAATCCTCTTGTTTTATCTGGCTACTGCGCTGCTCGTCACGTGACCTGATTTCCCGGTCCCAGGACCGGCAAATACCCCTGCTTACGCAAGCACCGCTCCATACCACCACAACTCGGACAGGCCTACATAGGGTGGTTGGTAGACATTAGTAGGTTCGAAGTTATGCTCCTTATAGGTTTCGCGAAGGCAACTAGCGCGCTAGTAAGCTTCACTTATCGAGCCCTTAGGTTATTAGTGAGAAGTAGTACTCGGACCCCGTCTAGGTGCATAAAAATAGATACCTCCTAGTTACGCGCGAAGCACTTAGTAACTAGATCGAGGCTAGAGTAACAAGGGCACCTCCTAGCTCTAAGACGGTTACTAAGTTTCTATACGAAGATGTCTTCTATAGGCACGGCTACTATGCTAAAATTGTGCTTAATAACGCTACGGTTTATGCGGCTAAGGTTAAGCGGTTACTCGTAGGGCTTAGTATTCGAAGGATTCGAATATTACCGTACTATCCGTAGTCTAATGCTCCGGTCGAGGCTAGACACCGTCCGATTCTTACAGCGTTAGCAAAGCTCACGAGGAACACATACCGCGGATGGGAGCAATGGGTACCCGCTATGTTATGGGCTAATAGGACTACGACCTGTCGTACTACTAGAATGACGCTAGCTTAGGTCCTATATAGCCATCGCACGATTCTACTAATTGAGGTTAAGCACCCGACGTAGGCGAATTACTAATGGGGATCGGTAAGAACGACTAAGGACCTACTTGCCATACGTGCGCGTTAACTCTAGGCTCGAGACTGTAAAGTTAAGACCTTATAGGATACGTAGTTAGCAGCGGAGTAGAGTAAGAGATTAATCTTCAACTGGCTAATAGCTACAGGGTATGTAGTAATATATTAGGAACTAATGTGTTGATTGTGTTAGATGTCTATCTAAGCTAAAGGGGAGAGAAGGTGTCTTCCGATAAGCTGAGTCATCGTAGATGCCTTAGGCTATTAGATCATAACCTAACTGTTAGCTCCCCTGAAGATACTACATCTTAACACTCCCACTTATCTTACATAGGAGGTTATAGTCTGCTCTTCTCCTGTTAGTAGTATTTAGACCTTTATAACAGGTTAAGCTAGCTTACAAACCTCTAGAAGTGTAGACTAGTCTTTAGCTTTATAAACCTATCTACAACCATCTTAGATGTTAGGGTGTACTTAAAAGCAATAAGCCTTCTCTACTAAAGTTTCCTAATAGCATTATAGGCAATGTTAATGTGCTTTAACTTGTTATAAACATGTGCATCCCTCACTAGGGTAAGGGCAGCTTAGTTGTCACCTCTTAATTAGACTAGTCTTAAGCTTAATACAGTCTCCTAGTTTCTAGTGATCCTTAGTTAATAGGAACAGTCTCCCACTAACTCTAGACAGTCTATCTCCCTTATTAGTGAAGCTAGGAATTAGGATTACTTTGCATATACATTTATAGCTATGTATTTAGCTTCTATTATGGATGTTGCTATAGACTTTTGCTTCTTACTCATCTAGGAGACTGGTGCCCTATAGAGGAAGAAGACATACCTAAGGATAGAGACTCTGTCTACTTTGTCTATTGCATAATTAGAGTTATAGTATCCAACTAGGCATCCTTCTCTATGCCTAGAGAAGACAAGACCGAGATTAGGATATGACCTTAGATATCTTATGATCTTCTTCAAAGCCTTTATGTAGTAGGTGGATAGGTTACCCACAAATGAGCTTATCCTTCCTAGGGCAAAAGCAATGTCTAGCCTTGTAATTGTTGCTAGCTACATCTATGTACTATTAATACTCTAGTACTCTGCCTTGTCACACCTCTTATCTATGTAGCTTAAAGGTTTAAGAGCCTTATAGCTATCTATAGGTAAGTGTATAGGTGCTGCCTTCTTATGGTTTATCCCTATCTTAGCAAGGTTGTCCCTAATAAAGTGTCCCTAGTCAAGTTTTAGGATTCCTCTCCTCCTGTCCCTTGTGACTCTTATACTAAGGATCTTTTTAGGTTCACTAAGATCTTTAATCTTAAAGACTTTGCTAAGTTCTCTTTTAAACTAGAGAACATCTGTCAACTTTAGTGCAGTAATTGGAATGTTATCTACATATATGAGAATTATGATCTCTTTTTCCTTATAAATAAGTAGGCATGGATCCACCTCTAACTATGTGAATCTAATCTCTCTAAGCTTTGACATATAGAGTTGATTCTAATCTCTAGCTGCTTACTTAAGTCTATACAAGCTTTTAAGGATCTTAAACACTATGTTTAGTAGAAGCTTAACTCCTAGTGGTAGTAACATAAAGATGTCTTTATAGAGGGTGCTTTCTATAAACGCATTGTTTACATCCACTTAGTGAAGATAGAGATCCTTCTTACACACAATAGCTATAAACACCCTAAGGGTGTCCTGTCTAACTATAGGCGCAAATGTCTCTATGAAGTTAACACTAAACTTCTGTAAAAAGCCCCTTGCAACTAGCCTAGCCTTAAACTTTTTAATAGCTCCACTGATGCTTCTTTTAACATTAAAGACCTATCTTAACGTAACTAAGTTTGCTCCTTTTAGTAGAACAGCATTCTCCTAGGTGTTATTGCTCTATAGAGCATCTAGCTCCTTCTAGATTGCTTCCTTCTAAAGGTGTCCCCATTTCTTGTTGTTTATAGCATCCTTATAGGACTTTGGAATTAGGATCTCTTACTTGTATGCAATGACTTCTATAGTTGCTATAAAGGCTATCTCCTCAACTTCTTCTAGGAATTCACTATCCTATAGTACTGAATCATCTACTAATTGCATGGCTGTAAAGAAAGCTTAGTAGTAAGCAGCAAGGTTCTCTAAGAGATCTATTGCTTCTCCTACTTTAGTAGCTAGTTTAGGTATAGGGACTATGGATCTTAGGGCTTTCTGTTTCTATTTATAGCCCTTAACATTATGGTTAGCCCTCCTCTTACTAAGGGATGATCTAAGAGTAGTTACTTGTGTCCTAGTGACATTCTTTTCCTAGAGATCTAGTAAGCTTATCTTAATTGGCTTATCGATTTTCTGAAATTCCCCTATATTCTTTAGAGGCTAGGGAAGTTGCACAAACAGCTTTCTTAGCTAGGCTGTTACTAGGCTACTCTACTAAATAATTGAATGGTGAACAGGTTGCTCTAAGGATATGTCCTTCCTTAGCCTCCCTAAGGGTCTCCTAGCTAGTACATTGCTTAATAGATTCAATTTTGTAACATTAAGATCTATATTACCTCTAGGTTGGTCCTTAAAGAAGTCTACATGTGTGTGTTGTTTTATAGCTTTTATTTCTAGTTCCTAAAAGAGCTAGGCCTTAGCTATGTTTTTAACGTATCTAATAAACACTGCTTCTTTGCCTCTATTTATTAGTTTATCACTTCTTGCCTATTAAGGCTAGGATCTTATGTCTATGTAGACAATAGCTTTACATCCCTAAACCTTTAAATGGTTGATAGTTAGCTTAATACCATTAAAGGCTTCATCTAGTGAAACCTTGAACCTATTATAGTCTAGACTATTTAGTAGTTTGTTCCTTATGTAGGTTTAGGCTTCTAGTGCTTTAGGCCAGAATTCAATTGGCATCTTAGCCTCTTTAAGCATTGCCCTTATAGAGTCTTCTAAGGTTTGTATTAACCTTTCAACTAGTCCATTTTAGAGCGAGTTGTATGCCTTAGTATGCTCTAGCCTAATTCCTAAATCCTTCTCCTACTGCTTAACTAATGCAATAAGTTCCCTTACATTGTTAAGCCTAACTGCTTTTAACTATGCTAATGATTTCCTCTCTACCTTGATCTTCTAGTTCTAGAGAGTAACTAGAGCATCTTCTCTTTTCTTAAGAGGACAGGTCCACTTTTTTCAAGAGAAGTTGTTAACAATCTTAAGCTAGTATTTGAACCCTAGCCTTAATGTTAGCAGTGGACTATATATATTAATAGATACAAGGGCAAGTCTTTTAGGTCTTCTCTTAGTAACTTTGCCTTTGTACTTCTTTATCTTTGCTATTGAACACACTCTGCACTAGTAGAAGCTGTCCCTAGGAATAGGAATAGGTTCTTTTAAGTCTATTACCTTATAAAGATTCTAGAGCAAGTTCTTCCTAAAGTGTGCAAATCTTCTATACTAAAGCTCCTACTGTTTTAGGTCAGTCTCTGATTTAGTAGTTACAAAGGCATTCTCTATTAGTAGTGCACATAATAAGTAATGTGCCCTTTCTTATAGTAGAGGAGAAATCTTATTAATGAATAGAACCCCCCTAAGAAGCCTTGTCTAGACAACAGTTTAGCTAGAGGGGGATACAAGAGAAAATAAAGGAGGTTAAACACTAAACTGCTTGCTAAACTAGTTCTAAGAAACTAGGTTTACCCCTAGCTTAGGTATAAGCAGAACATCTTCTAAAACAACTTTCCTACTAGATCTCCTACTTATCTCTACAGTCCTAATATAAGTAGCTAACAAATGCCCACCTCCTACTTTAATCTATTTCTTCTTTGTTAAGGGAGTTATAGATCTAAAGAGGCAGTTCTAGTTAGTTATATAGGATGAAGCATAAGAATTAAGTAACTACTCTAATAAGGGGAACTTGCCTTAGACTTCTGTAGTTGAGTGAGCCACTTTATTATACTTATTATCATTAGACATTGTCTTCTAGGATAAGTTGTATAAGTTAGGTAGCTCTTAGGTAGAGAAACGTTTCCTAGTCTTCCTTGTTTTAGAGGAAGGAGACTAGGCCTAGTTCTTCTAGAGTGACAGTATGTTAGAGCTGAGTTTCTTCACCATTTTCTTAAGTTCCTCTATAGAGGACTTCTCTCTTAGTGTTCTTCTTAAAGATAGTAGTGGAGATCTTCTCTTCTTAATATATATTGCATTCTAGGAGGATAGTGCTTAGGAATAAGATCTAAGGACCTTCTTTGCCTTAGAGAGACTAGGGCAGTCCTTAATAAGATAGTCCTTCTTATAGAGAAGGTAGGAAAGTGATCTTACCTAACCTAAGGGCCTAACCTAGGTAGCTGCTATACTATACTTAGCCTTAGAGGGATTCAATCTAGCCTCTTAAGCCTTAAGGATCTTTAAGGTCCTTTTATGATCTATCTTTAGCTAAGCTATAATAGTATCCCTAGCTATATAGTAGTTAGGTAGCAGTGACCTTAAAAGCTAGGTTATTCTTATATTAGCTTTCCTATAGTGCTAGCCCTCTAGGTTAACATTAGCAATCCTCCTTCTAGGAGACACTAGGTGTGCCTATGCAGATCTAATAGTGAACTCTTTACTTATCTCAAAGTTCACAAACTGTTTTATAAGCTTATGTGCATAGGTTAGTAACACCTAGCTGTACTTGTTCTAGAGATGCACCTATATCTTAGCAGCTTTTCTAGATTCGTAAGAGCCCTTAAGCTCAAATTTATCTTCTTCTGTGATCCTACTTAGGATACTAAAGCAGCAAGCTGCATTTTGTTTTATCTATGTTAGTGCATTAAGAATCTCTTTAATCTTGGTCTCTTCCTAGAGTTTTAGGTTCTTGCCCTTAATGTTGTTAAATAACACTTCTAACAGGTTATTAATTGCAAAGAATGCTAACTAGCTCTCTATCTTGTATCTCTAAAGGTTGAACTATCTCTTCTAGTTGTCTCTCCTAAGAATTGGGATTTTAGTTCCCTTCTCTTCTCCTTTCTCTTAGTGTGAATCTATAATAAATTGAATGTAATGAAATAAGGTGTATATGCTTCAAAGTCGTGGCTTAGGTCCTGCTGAGGCTTTTAGTGTAGAATAGTAAGGTTCGTAGGTGTAGATACTAAGGCCTGCTTAGTAGGGTAAAGAAAGAGCGGTGTAGTCTCGGAGCTAGGACACAGGTCTGTCTCTCCTAGCAGAGTTCTAAATGACTTACTTAAAGTCCTTCTTAATAGTATCTCGATGCAGTTCTGCCTATAGAGTGTCTTTAAGGTATTGGCTTATATTAAGCCGTATAGAGTCCTTTTCTAGATTACCTATTACTTAGTATTAAACCAAGCTCCTTAATAGGACAGATAGGGTAGACTTCTGCTTCCTAGATGTTTTCTGCTATAATAGCAAGGGATACAAGTAACCTATACTAATATAGGTTGCTCTTACTCCTGCATAAACCCGGGCTCATAACCTGTAAAGTTGAGACCTTATAGGATACGTAGTTAGCAGCGGAGTGGAGTAAGAGATCAATCTTCAACTGGCTAATAGCTATAGGGCATGCAGCAATATATTAGGAACCAATGTGTTAATTGTGTTGGATGTCTATCTAAGCTAAAGGGGAGAGAAGGTGTCTTCCGATAAGCTAAGTCATCGTGGATGCCTTAGGCTATTAGATCATAACCTAACTGTTAGCTCCCCTTAAGATGCTACATCTTAACAGAGACCTTAGTTTAGAAGAGCTACATGCTCGAAGGAAGCGACTAAGAGAACTTAGTAAGGACTACTTTAATTCTCACCGGAATGTTAACTCTATTAGTTTCTAGAAGGGCGACCTTATTATGAGATTCGACAAGCTATATAAGGATGACTTCTTACGTAAGATCGGTTACCGATAGTAAGGTCTATATCGGGTGTCTAGTGTCCCTAGGGAATTTAGTACCTATATTCTTAAGGAACTTAATAGCACGCTAATGAAGGGTGTTTAGGCACGAGAAAACCTTAAGCTAGTTCTAGAACTTCGCCCGGATAACATAGGAGTACTAAGCTTAGATAATGGGACCGATCTCGTAATAGGGGAGGGAGAAGTCGCTAATAGCGTCGCTAATAGCAAAGATAGCAGTAATTCGAACGAGATCGAGCCTATCGCCGATGAAGGCGTGCTACCTATAGGAGTTAACGAAAGGGGATCGTATCCTAAACCGGAATCTAAGAAGCTATAGGTTAGGCCTTATAACCTTTCTATAGCCGAAATTTTACAGTTTAGTAGGATCGAGGCTAAGAACTAATCAGTTAGTAATGGCGTACGGAGTTTACTTCCCTTAGGCATATGTTGCACATGCCCTTTAGTTTATTAAGCCGATTTGGTTATCTAGACTTCACTTTATAGGGTGTTCTTGCCTTAGTTAGACCTTAGTTAGTAAAGTTATATTTACCGGTCCCGGGACTAGTAAATCGGATCACGTGACAGCGTAGCATGCCCCTACCGAATGCTTACCTAGGTAGTTACTAGTACTGGTTTTCCGTTACATGCAGGGTTATCGGACCTTTAGTGTAACCTTAATAGCACTGCTCTTACTACTTATAAGACCGGTCTCGGCGCTACTACCTTATAACGGTTATAGGGACATACGCTAAGAGGCATACTTAAGCGTAGCTCTCTACCTACTACTTCCTCTCTTTTTCTTTAAACACTAATACTATCACTAGAGCTACTAACACATCTATCTACTACTACTACACACATTAGACGGTTCTTTAGCCTCTCTCTCTTCACGACCTTAACCTTCTTTAAAGCTCCTACCCCGACACTAAGCTTTTAAAGCTTACTAACACTCTAGAGTGGCACCACGAGATAGCTAGCTCTTACGATCTCACTGCTAGCGAATCCCAGTTATTATAGCTTTAGCTAGTCTATCGTTACGCCCGGCTAGCTCGAGTATAGCGCTTACTAGTACTGTTACTAGGCTTACCCGCCTACCTTAGACCTTGTTCGAGTCCCTTCGCCTACCGGACAACGTTAAGCATATCCTTGCTAACACGAACACGCCGAAGTCCGCCACTAATGTTATGTTCCGAGAGCTTAGTCCTTAGAAGCGGGTTAAGGTATTAAAGGACTTCTATAAGGGCTTCGAGAAGGTGTTCGAAGACTGCTCCGTCTAGGTTAACCTGTTTTTCGAGGAAGTTAAGAGCGGCATAGGCAAGAGCTACTAGGATGAATTCCTTAGTAACAAGAAGCTCGATGTCTTATTTCCCATCGTCGGTAAGATTCGCAAGACCGGTTTAGAGATTCGTAACCGAGAGAAGACTCTTCGAGCTACGCTTACTCGCTACTAGCTATAGTAGATAGATAACAAGATTCTTAATCGACGCGTTATCTCCGAGCTTTATAGTACTAATAGCGGGCGCCGCTAGCTTATAGCCTTTATTAACAAGTACCTAGACTACAGTAGGGCTGTTAGTAGAATTTAGAGGGCACTAATCTAGCGTATAAGGATCGGCCGTAAGGGCATAGATCGTAAGCGAATTCTAGAGCCTAGTAATCTTACCCGGTACGATAGGGAGGCTAAAGCACGTAGCATTGATCCGCAGTCGGCTAAGAGTAGGGAGATTATTAGAAGACACCGCCTAGCCGTATATAAGGATGGCCTTCTATACTTTATAGAGGGTACTATTACTAAGAAGTCCGCGTCCCTAGAGGATAGCATAGATTAACCTAGACCATCTAGCTAGTAATAGCCTTAGCTACGTTAGCTACTACCGGGTAGTAAAGGTAAAGGACGTGTAAAGAGTACTACGCTAACTCTACTAGCCTCTACCTAGCCTATAGTCCTATCGAGAGGCGACCGTAAGTCGAGTCGACTTAAGTAGCTCCGTATAGGCGAGAGCATAGGTAAGGGCATAACTACGCCCGCTTAATCCTCGCCTAACCGAACGCTAGACGGCGTACCTATACGCGAAGGCAGTCCGCTAGGTACACCGGTTAGCACCCTACGATCCACTCCGGCCCTAACTAAGAATAGCAATCTGATACTTACTATATCACCTTCGGCTATAATTAGGGATGTATTAGTCTTTAAGGATTAGATCCTATAAGAAGACGAGGCCCTCCGGATTAAGCGCGCTAACTGCATCTATAATAAGCGGTACTGTAGCATTAAGTTTAGAAACTCGATTAATGTAGATAGCATTAACTAGCTACCTAAGTACCGGATGGCGGGCCTTAAGATACTCGAATATGCTGTCTCGGACGTTCTTAAGAGGGATAGTAAGGTTAGCGCTATAATGTGCGATTAGCATATCCGAGATTTCTACTATAAGGCCCTCTACTTCGTTACGAATCCCGGTATTACCGCTAATACCCTATATAAGCGCGCGCTTAAGGTCCAAGACTAGCTCTTTAAAGGTAAGAGTTTTTTAGCTATTAAGGTAAAGAATGGGTCGTGGTTTCGCCCTAATAAGCGTAGTTAGAAGACTGTTAACCCGCTTAGCTACCTCCGTGTTCGAGGTAAAGTCGGCACTACGAGTAGCATCGTTACCTATACTAACTACAACTAGATCCTCGACAAATTCGGCATTAATGAAGCTAACTAAGCCGATCTTAATAGCACCGGTACCTACATTAATGGTAACATGCTATACTAGTATAATGACGCTAAACTGGCGCCACGGGTTAAAACGGTTAGAGAAATAATAAGTCGAGAATTCGACGTATACCGATAGCACCTACGAGAATTGAATAAGGTTAGTAACGGCGGCGTCTACTAGAACATATAGTATTCTCTAAGCTAATAGATTATGCGATAAGACCCCGGGCTATAGCTCTTATAAGTGGCGCTACACCCTTAACACTGCACTCGGTTCATCTCCTTCCCTAGGCCTACGATTTTTAGCTTTAATAGGGCTTATTAGGGGGGTGACGCGAACACTATAGTATAGTATGCTAGGGTCGACTTAAACCTCGAAATTGAAAACTACTAGACTAGCAACCGGCTTAATATGCTGTACTCTCTTAACTTAGAGGGCACTAGTGGGCCGGAGTTTTTACACGGTTTTTATAAGAAAGGGAATACTAGAGAGTTTATCTAGTGGTGCTAGATTAACAACTGTATAGAAGACGGCCGATTCAAGCGTTTCTTCTCGGTTAGGGTCTAAAATTACCTAAGTAAGAACAGCATTAGCTAGTTTAGAGAGGACCTAAGCGCTAGGTAAATGCGGGTAACTACTGTAGGCGTTCTAATAAGGTAGGCCGCACATAAGAAGACGCTACGTTAGATTAACCCTTACTTTATCGAGATCCGCGACGATAACTATCTTAAACTCTAGAGAAGCTAGAGCATGCACTAGGTGATGGACCTCTATCGTGACTTTAAGACGCTAAGTGAGAGCGCTGTAGGGTTTAAGTATCGACGCCTAGTACCCGGCTATCCTTTTCCTACGGCCGTACACCTTAGTAGCATTAGCCCTCTGTCCGATGCCCTAGCGGGTTTAAAGTCTTAGAACGATAACGAAGTCATCCTTAATGCTAGAAGGTAGCTTATTGCTACGGTCCGCCTAGACTCGGAGCTCTTCTATAAGAAGATGTATAATTAGCGCGTCCGAGCTGTAAAATTGATAGACAAGTAGCTTAGCTTAGTTACTACTCTCGAGCAGATGTGCTTTATAAGCGAAGGGCGTAATAAGAGCTTCTTCCGCAACTACTATGGGAACTTTACTAGCTAGCTACTTAGGGACGCGTCTAGCGAGACTAGTGTTAGCTACGATAACGAGTGGGTCTAGACAAAGGAGTTATGTAAGAATGAGTGGAACTGAGTAGTTAGTGCGGGTTTATGGGCTCCTAGTTTCTACTTGATTTCCGGCTACAGCTATAGCCTATAGGATTCTAGTTCTAATTCTAGTTCTAATTCTAGTTCTGATTCTAGTTCTAATGCTTCGGGTACAGGTGCTTCTAGTCCTTAGATCTTACTTGTTTCTTATAGTTACTTATCTTCCCTTAACTCACTTTCTAGCCACGCGGTAGACTCGTCTTTAGATTTATTAGGTTACTAGTACTGACGCTCACTTGTCTTATAAATGGCGTTTACGTTATTCGACTATCTGGCCCGCTCGATTAATGCTAACATAGCTGTCCATTC
This sequence comes from Nothopassalora personata, assembly GCA_033816765.1. Lineage (NCBI taxonomy): Eukaryota > Fungi > Ascomycota > Dothideomycetes > Mycosphaerellales > Mycosphaerellaceae > Nothopassalora > Nothopassalora personata. The sequence continues at coordinate 765,856 of CM066299.1, forward strand.
CCTCGCTAGTTTCGTAGTATGCGTTAGTATAGTGCGACGGATGCGAGTCGCGGTTATTAACGTCATTATCACGGTCTCTATTAGAAGGATCCTTTCGATCTTCATAAACTATCGCTAGTAGGCCCTAGGATTGCCTAACATCTTATATGTTAAGCTAAATGGTAGGGTGAGCTACTGTGCTACTATAAGACCACCTTAGCTTACAGCGACTAACTGCGCTACCTATGTTGCCCGGGCTCACTGCTTTAGAACCTAAGGACAGGTTTGTAATAGGGGAGGATATATTAACGACTAATGGGTTGTGTTAACCTTAGGTTTAGAGGGGGTCCCTTAGGTCCAACTTGCCCCAATTTCATTTAGGTTTAATTAGACATTTAGGCAAGCTAGTAGGACCTAGTATGGCTGTTAAGATATATACTGCGCAGCTAAGCATTGTAAGCGTAGCATTAAGGTAACAATTCAATTTATACCTCTCGAGTAGAGGGCATAGGGGTTTAGGTCCACTAATCCTCTTGTTTATCTAGCTACTGCGCTACTCGTCACGTGACCTGATTTCCCGGTCCCGGGACCGGCAAATACCCCTGCTTACGTAAGCACCGCTCTATACCACCATAACTCGGATAGGCCTACATAGGGTAGTTAGTAGACATTACTATCTACGATGCTAGTAGCTTTATCGAGGATCCTCTAAAAGTCCCTAAACTTCTTAGGCTGCTTTAGGTAAAGCCCGTAAGCCTTATAGACCGCTTTCGCGACTACCTCTAGTAATCCCTAAAGGAGGAGGCGACTCCGGGAGCTATTATCTAAATCCTTAGGTTTAATTAGCTTACTTAAGGATACAAACAGGCGGATAAATTCCTTTACGTCCTGTTCTTCGGGCCTCTTACCTTACTACGCCCTAACAATCTCCTTAAGATATTCCTAACTCCCTAACATCGAGTAGGCGTTAAACCTTAAGAACTCTAATAAGAACGCCCTCCTAAAACGTGCCTTGTTAGTAAGCTACCTAGGCAGTCTTATAACTATACGCCGGATAGTAGTTCCGTAATTGCGCTTAAACCTGCCCTAGAAATTATCCTTCTTAATGGATGCCCGAGGCGGATACTAGTCTATTAGGTCGCTAAACCGCTCCTAGAACTTAGTAGCATTGTTGCTATTAAAGAACGGATTCTTAGCACCTCCTAGAGGTAGAAAGCGAGGGCTAGCGTTTTCTATTGCTACTACTAATCGTCTAAAGAGGGCAGTTATAGCATCTATTCCAATTATGCTGTTCGTGCCTACTCCTATACCTAATTTAGCGGCGTTAGTTCCGCTTCTCCCTTCTTTACTAGATTTAGGTGTTTCCCCTTCCTCCGATTCCTCTATCCCCTTATAAGAGATAGAGTCCCTATAGACCCCTTCTATTTTCGTAGGGTTCATAGGCTACTCGTAGCCTCTACCTATGTCGGTAAAGGTGCTAAGTTTTTCTAGTAATATAGCCGTATCCAATGTTACGTAGTGCTTACTTTAGAATGCACTAATACTAGTTGTTACTTAATAGGACCTTATAACCGTAATTGTTGCTAAATATCTTGGACCTTAAGTGTTTTCGACCTTAGTCGACCTTGACCGTAAACCTTAACCTTAAGTAATAACCTTAACCGTAAACCTTAGACCTTAAACCGTAATTTTAACCTTATAAACTAGATGCTAATACGCCACCGGGTGTACACTTAATAAGCCCCCCTTATTAACCACTAAAATAATGTCTACTAACTACCCTATATAGGCCTGTCTGAGTTGTGGTGGTATAGAGCGGCGCTTGTGTAAGTAGGGGTATTTGCCGGTCCCGGGACCGTGAAATCAGGTTACGTAACGAGCAGCGTAGTAGCTAGATAAATAAGAGGATTAGCGGACTTAAACCCCTATGCCCTCTACTTGAGAGGTATAAATTGAATTGTTTCCTTAATGCTACGCTTACAATGCTCAACTGCGCAGTATATATCTTAACAGCTATACTAGGTCCTACTAGCTTGCCTAAATGTCTAATTAAACCTAAATGAAATTAGGGCAAGTTAGACCTAAGGGACCCCCTCTAAAACCAAGGTCAATACAACCCATTAGTTGTTAATACTATAATACCGCGATAACTTATCGTCCTACCTAAGTATATCCTACTCCCTTCGCGAAAGGGCGTCCGGTATAATAGCTTTAGTACCTAGCCTATATACTAGTAAAAACTAAAATTTCGTAACCTCCTCTACCTACCGGATTTACCGCTTAGATAGCTATCTCTTTATTATAAAGTATTCTAGGTTTTTTATAATCCGTCTAGATTATAAAGGGTTTATATTTTTTAACTCGGGAGCCTACTCTTTAAGATATAAAACTACGGCGAGTATCTCCTTATTGTAGATATTATAGTTAATCTTAGCCTTATTTAGCTTCTTCGAGTAGAATCCTACTAGTTTTATAACTCCGTCCTTTTCGTATAGGAGGGCGCCTCCTAGAGTAAAACCGCTATAGTCCGTCTCTAAAAAGGTAGGGAGCTCCGGGTTCTAGTAGACTAGAACTAGTACTTTATAGTACTTATCCTTTAGGGCTTTAAACGCGTTAGTCTACCGTTCTCCCTAGGAGAATACCGTATTCTTACCGGTTAGCGACGTTAAGGGTTTAGCTAGCTTTAAATGGTTTAGAATAAATATCCGGTAGTAGTTTACGAATCCTAAGAAACGTCGTACCTCCTTCTAAGTAGTAGGTGCCCTCTAGTCCTTTACTACTACTACCTTTTTAGGGTCGGGTCCTACTCCTTTCCCGTCGGTATATATAATAAACCTAAGATACTTAACCTTCTTCTACGCAAACTTATACTTCCCCGGATCTAGGAATAGGCCTCTATCCTAAAGCTTCTAGAGTACGACTCGAACCTTCTAGAAGTAATTCTCCTTCGTCCCGTCGGAGTAAATAACGACGTCGTTAGTATAGGCCGAGGTAAAGTAGTCTAGGTAGTCCCGTAATAAACTATTAATATATCGCTAGAATATTACCGGGGCGCCGGATAAACTAAACGGGTATACTAGCTACTCCTATAGGCCAAATCTAGTTCGAAAAGCCGTCTTATACTCTTTGCCTCGAGCTATCCGTAGGTAATAGAATACGGCTATAATATTAACCTTCGTAATCTATCTAGCGCCCGTTAGGTTTTAAATAGTCTTAGGGATTAAGGGTAGAGAGTAACGATCCTACTTAGTAATCGAGTTTAGTACTCTATAGTTGTAGTAGAATCTAAGTCCTCCTCTAAGCTTCTTTATAAATAAGACGGGAGCCGCCGCTTCTAAGGTAGAAGGGCAAATATAACCCTTATACTATAGTTCTATTAGTAACTTTCGGAGGATAAGTAGCTCGTCTTTAGATATACTATAGAGCGGTCCCTAGGGTAATAGTTCCGGGCTTCCGTCGGCTTTCGTCCGGATCTTAATCTTATAGTTGAGATTACCGCGGTACGGAGCTAGTTTATCTACTTCCCTAGTATAAAATAACGGAAGTATATCCTAAAGTTCCGGAGGTAGGCTCTTCTTAAGCTCCTCTCGTATAGTTAGATCCTTCTTACTAAGGGCCTTCTTAATATCTTCTACGGTTACCGTAGTAATCGTAGCGAAGCGCTTACTAGACTTACGTTCTTCGTAGTTACGCCCTTCGGGTACCTATTTCTTTACTAAGCTATAGTAGTACCGGCGCTTTTTAGGCGTAGTCCGAATCTAATTATACGCCTTCTAGGGATTCCCTAGGATTATAGGGAAATCTAGATTAGGTACGACGTAAGCGTAAATAACCTAGTAGATCCCTATAATTGCTATATAGAAGGCGGCTACTCCTTCGATCGAGTTTCGTATCGCCTTCGTAAACCCTATAGCCTTACGGCTCCCGTTACTAATATACGTAAGACCGAGGCCTTTTGCTAGGTCTCCGTTAATCATAGTATAGTATATATATCCTTTATCGATAAGGGTAAATAATCCGTAACTTTTATTTAGGAGTACGTTGGTATATATAAGATTTCCGTTTATAGAACTCTTAACTACGTTCTATCCTTCTACTAGTACTTCTTTATCTCTTAGTACCGGCTTTCGCCTAGGAGCTAGTCTTTTCCCATATCTCCGGGTCTTACTACTAGTTTATAATAAGATAACTACTAGTAACCTAATAAGATAGTTACTATAGACGCTAAACGCCGCCGCGCCTACGTCGCGTACCGGTAGGGAACCGTCGGGTCCTAGAGGTTAGAACCTACCTTCCTAGGACGGTAAGGTAGAAATATTCCGCGATTACTTCTTAAGGTTAAAGAGCTTCTTTAGGGTACAATCCGCGTGCTTAGGCCTAACACGCGCGAAATACGAATCGGTAATCGACAAGGGTCAACGACGAGCAGTAGCCAGTAGTTCGCGAGACTTTAAGACTGTGAAACAGCGGCAAGTTTGCAAGCTGTCGTTAGTTCTACACCCCCTTGCGGAACTGCAGGAGGCACACACCGGGCCCTCTAGCGGAACATTTGTGTAGCGGCATCGACACTTGTAGATCGAGTCACCACTCGAGAATTTCTCATGTAATGGCGGTTTTAGGTTGTGCAGGAAGTGGTCAGATCTATGCAAGTGAATGTGGCGCCACAATGCTGTCGTTTCGCAGACACCATCAAGTCAGTTCGAGCGTCTCACGACACACGACACCTGTCGCCAACAAATGAGCCTAGCCCAAAGTTTCTTGCTCATGACCTCCTTTAGGTACACCGTAACAATGTCTTCCGGGAGGTTTGCCTACCTTCATGGGCCGTCAGCAAATGGAGCTGCCCGAATTGTCGAGCAAAACTGCAGAAAGGCGATCCCTTTGGTCTTAACACATCGAGGGCAGAAGACAACTACGTGGGGACATCGACAGCTGGTTAGACAGGATCAAAAGCCTGGGTGGAAGGCTGATAGGCTATTTAGTCGTGAAAGAGTCCCGATACTAACAGCAGTGATTGGACTGTCGCAGACTGAACATCTAACTAGGACGAGAGGCATAGCATAAAGCCAAGAGGAAGAGACAGTCTGACGGCCCTCACTGTACTAGATAAAAGTAGAGGAAACATGAGCAGTGATTTCTTTTGATCAAGTAGCATCCTTTAGTGAGCTTGACATGTGAGAGCCATGCTCTAGTAAAGTTTCGTTAGCGCGCAAGCCGTTGCCAAGGCAATAGAATAGGATAGCCCTCCGCCACTTTTCATCTGCGAGTCCCTTCGTACATTTTCCATGCGTCAGTGCTCACTACTGTCCCTCAATACACTCGATAGTGCCTATCGTCACTATTAAGGCAAGATCAGGAGCAACAACGACCGACGGTCAGGCCAACAATACAGTGACGACAACATCGCCTCTCACTGGAGCTGCTCGGCCGAAGCGCACTGTCAGAGCTCCGGAGCGACATAGAGCTGCTGCATCTATGGACGTAGTGCCACTGCGGAGCGCAAGCGTATTTGCCTCTGCTCGTAACTATGCGCGAGCAACAAGGACCTCAGCAGCAAAAGCAAAAGCTGCAGTCTCCCTGAAGGAACCGACAAAGCAGACAATCGTTTGCAGAAAGACGAAGAAGCAGCCAGCTAAGCGCCAGATTAGCACGACTCCAAATGCTGGCGAAGCAAACCTGGAGATTGATCACGAAGCTCGCACGCAGCCGTCGTGAAGCACACGATCACCCACCAAGCATCGAGAGATGCAACAGCTAGCGGCTGTACCTAACAAAGCTAAGCTTAGGCAGAACTCCATTCCGCAAAAGGTAACAGCGGATGTACCAGAGTATCCACAGGGCAGCACGAGCGATGTTGAAGACGGCACTGCTGGCGGCAGTGCTTAAGATGTGGTCAGATCGTACGATCCAGGCGCAACTTCCGATTATGCCGCGCCACATGAAACAACCACAGCATCAAAATCAATTGGTACCAGTAAACGCAAGAGGAGCATGGCGAAAGACGAGAGCGCGGCGAAGCGCAAGAAGCCCAGCTTTGCTGAACTTTCTTCGACTGGCCTAGAGATTTATGACGCGTCTTCAAAGGACAGCCTCAAAACGACCAGCAAGAGGCACTGGGCAGTATGTGTCTCTTCGAAGATCTGATGGTCATCGACAGCGCGTTACTGGTGGGAAATGGCCCAAAACGTAGACCTCCGATCGCCAAGGTCGACAGCAGAGGGCAGCACAGCAGCGAAGAGGCTCATTGATATGTCTTTCCGCCCAAGCAGACAGCTAATGGCGACTCTCACAGCGGAAGGCGTACCGGTCACATTCGCGTCCCAGATGCAGGCTGAGGACAGGGGAATGGAGGAGATAGGAGTATAATCGATAGCTGATACATCAACGCTAGACATACGGCCGAAGCAGCACAGAGACGGGGGCAGTATGAAGATAATCGAATGGCAGACAGATTCGGCCTAGAGAATATCTCGAGGCTGCGAGAATGGAGTTGCTAAATAGTCCTGAACGTAGCAGACCGCGGTCCTCGGAGCAGCAGTGTCGCGGGAGCATAAGCTAGAGAAAGCTTGAAATATGAGCAGACCTGGCGGAGGTCGTGCGTTTGAGGGAAAGAGTAATCAGCAAGGTCGGAATGAGGCTTTGGACTGTGCTATGATCGACAGAATATGCCTAGTGAGGTATTACAGCTCGACGCTAGGCTACCTCTCATAGACTTGACCAGTTGAATCGTAGTATATGCGCATAACATTTCAAAATTATCCTCCCCTCACTCTTTGTCATCTCGCGGATCAAAGACCATCGTCTCTGTAGCTGACCCCTCTTCCATTTTATGGCATCGGCCTGCTAGCATAATCAGCGTTCAATAGGGAGATCTCGTGGCTGGTATTCTGCAGTCTAATTCTGAGCTCTCAACCTATCGATTTTGGGAGCTTATGAGAGTGCGGATCGAGCCGTTGCAGAAGATTGTCACAAAGGGTTGGCCGTTCGCCGCCACTGGCTCTCACCATAGATTGCAACCTAGCTGTCATCCACCCCACCCGCCCATATGCAATTGAGCAATATCCATCAGTGATCAGTCAAGTATCGTTGGCAAGCTTCCTTCCAGCGGTTGCAATGTATTCTTCAAAGCAGCACAAGTCAGCTCGAATCACATTCGACTTGACCCGACGGACACCACTGCCGGCAAAGACACACATAGTATTTCCCAAGCATCACACGTTGATCCGGAGCGCTCGAGAGCACGACTTGCTCGTTGTCGTCCAGTTGCAAGGACACAGCATCACATGCTTGCGAGAGAATGGAAAATCACGAGCTGACGCGTCCTCTACAGTATGATCTTCATCCCGACCGCGATCCTCGACAGAAACCTCATCGTAAAACGCCAGAAGATCGATGCCGCGTCCATGATCATCTTTTCTGCACCCGTCGACCCTCGCGAGTTTTCGAGCGAATTCAAGGAACACAGCGGCGCCCCTTGAAACGGATGCGTGCTCCAACGACAGATGAGAGGACCGCTACTGCACGAGGGAGCGTTGACTCAAGGGCCGGCGACTAGATTTTCATCTACCTGGAGAAGATGAGCACCAAAGGTACGTATACTGCGGATTTCGATCGCCGGTATGGATTCAAGCATGACTCAATAACAGCTGATCTAGTCCGGAAGGCCATACGCTGGAGCGCGCTGCCACAAGTCGACACCTAAGGCACACTCCTACATGTCAACGACGAAAGCCAGGAGATGGCACTGGGCAAGAGGGAGGTGAACAGCACACCACGAGCCGGGAGTGGCGACCGGGAAATCATAGGCAACACGCTTTGGCGACATCGCCTGACTAAGGAGCGGTCAGCGAGATCCTGATAGCCTACAGACCATAGATGTGGCACGCGACGGAGACAAGAAGAAGCCGACAGCTGACGTTGTGCACGGCGGCGGGCTCTATTTCGTCACCTGTGCGCAGCGCTAGCAGTCTGCTCCTACTTGTCTTCGTCGCGTGCCATCTCCATGATCTACAGGTCATCGGTACGATAGCGGACGCGTCGCGGGTGATACAAGACTTCCGGTATCTGGGGAGAGTGAGATGATAAGGATGAAGCTTGACTGAGCAATATAAGTTCAGCTGCAGGCAACTATGATAGATGACCTAAATCGCCGGAGCACCGCATCTGTACAGAGCTCCAAGAATACAACGAATCGCAAGACACCCGTAAAGCAATTGGAGAATCTCGTCGCGTGATTCCACTCTCAGGTTCCACCTTCCTCCTCGTCCCTCTTCCACTTCCCCTACGCGTCCTCACCGTCCACCACCCCAGCCCTAATCACATCTCACAGCCCACGAGAATCCCTCCACCCGTTCAATCCCGCGACTTGCTTCTCGTCGGCTCCACCCTCCCGCCGCTTGCAGCTACTTTTATAAACTCGTTGAAACTTCGTGACATCATCAAACGCCGCACGTCCCATCGGCCATTTGGTCTATGCGAACTTCGTGCAAAAAGGGAAAACAAACGGGGTCCCTGGAATCCTAACGTCGGCGGGAGGAAGACGAACAGAGGCTACAGGGGTTTGTGCTATCTACCTGGCGTGGCGAACCAGGCAAGTTTTTTTTTGCTTTGTTCTGTACGATTCCGGCAGGGGTATGAAGTTCAATTTGGCATTCTTCTTAACTCCATGTTGCTCTAACGACTATACATCGACTCGATATTGTCGGTGTTGTGCTGTTTTCTGCTTTGTGCACAATAGGAAAGCTCACATGTGTGCGCCAAGACTTTTTCCGGCACGCTGAATTCAGCTACAAGCCGCTGTTCGGCGGAAGTACGTCGAACGATAGCTTTCGATAAAGAATCTGAAAAAGACCCAAAAGCTGCCACTGATCTTCATGAATACCTCAACCTCTGTGCGCATCTCCGTCTGCGACGGCTTGCACACAGATCGGCAGCTTTCACGCGAGAGACCGCGTACTTCCACGTCCGATATCAATCGTCTCGCTATCCTGGGCATACAATTCGAGTCATCATAACTGACTCCGAGGACTTCTGGACTTGTGCCACGATCGACTCTTGAACAGTGATCATGCACGTGTGGGAAATCGTGCACTCTCCACGAGACACCCAACGACCACACAGGTGGGACAAACTCGTTGGAAGCTTGCGAGCTGCACCTGAATCTCATGACTGTCTCGAGGAGAGAAGCTTACATGATAACAGCCACTCGCCATGGAATCGCATGCTCGGGCGATTCTCTCGAGCCATGAGCGTGATTGGCTCCACCAATGTAAGCAGATGTCTCGACACCGTTCCGCTTACTGTACTGACTGTGCCTAGCGCAGGAACTCTGGTGTATAGACCGCGCCACGGCCGCTGCGACAATTCGAGTGAGGGAGAATCTGATTCGTACCGAGCCAATCTCGGAGACTTTCTTGTTGAAACGCCGCTCATGGAAAGTCCTGACGGCTAGAGTAGTGAGGGGTCGCCGTGTGGCTTCGTTGATTTGTTAAGCAACGTAGTTGAACGTTGCAGAGAGTGTATGATTCACGCTAGGTCGCTCATGGCAGGTATGTCAGACTTTCGACAGTAGTCATTCGTGTTGCAACTGCGATCGCGGATACAACGAGCAGCTGTGGCCGCGCGAGTGAGAAGTGGCACCCGCCTGAGACAATGAAACCTCCACAGAGACATGGAAGAGAAAGCACTCCATGCCCAAGACTGCTTAATACAAGCCCTAACAGCTCTCCACGAATGATCCATAAAGCTTACCCCCTACGCATCAGCTCAAGACTCCACCTCAGCCAGATCCCTTCGGACGAAGCTCTGTAGCTTCTGCACCTGCTCCCGAGTCCACTCTAGACTTCTCTCTGTCAGTTGTCACCTCGGTCGGCACTGACGGCGAGACATGTTGCGGCTCAGGCACAGCAGCAGTCTGATCAGCGGTGTCTCGAGCGTATGTCCAAACCACGTAGTCCGCTCTCCGCAACGGCGTCTCGACCTCATCGGGCGCTCCCGTCTCATCGCCTTCTCTAGTCGTCTTTTCAGGCTCTCCAGCCGGCCCCTTAGGCTCTGCAGTCGGCTCATCGCCATCAGGCTTCGAATTGTGCCAACGCTCGAGTGCCTCTTCGTGCTGTGAGATCACACGCTCCAGAGCGAGTTCATTCCCACGGTCCCAGTAGACGTCCTCGAGATCTTCCAGCTCAGATACGAGGACGATGCTGTTTTCGAGTGCGACCTTTTCCGCAAGCTTCCGCGACACGTTGATCGTAGTTCTGGCAGACCACTCCGCCGAGAGGTACTGCTCTCTGTCTGCGTCGTACTGCTGCTCGCGGGCTTCTGCGACATTCATTTCGACGAACAATCGTTTCTGCAGAATGAGGGCTATGTCGCAGGGGAGTTTAGCGGTGTTGCGTCAGTCTGTAATGCAATGGGTGGGTTGATGCAATGTGCGGAGTGCTTCTGACGAACCTGCCTGATCTGGGACCCGGCCAGGCCGCTTAGAGTGCCGCGTCTGTCGCTGCCACAGCACGGAAGTGGCGCATAAAGCCTTGCCGGCGTCGTAATTCTTCGTCCAGCTGGCACGAAAGTCCCCGGACGCGTCGCGGACGTTCTTCAGTACATGGTGGTTGTCCGCGATCGCATCCCACACAGGCCTATTGCCTTCGTGTAAGGCCGGCGGAGGGAGGTTCAGCTCTTGCCTGAGCTCGAACGGATGACGGGTGATTTGTTCGGTCAATTCTTCTATGTTGGGGAACCGATTTGATACTTCGAGGTCGCTGTCGGGTACGGTCAACGGGGAATCATTGCGGCTAGTATTGTCTCCGATGTTGGAAGAGCGAGCCGCCTGTGCTTGGGCTTCATCGTATTCGAGGAGGATGCGGTTGAGTTCCGCTTCGTAGTCGACATCCGGTGGCTCGCTGTTGATACTTCTGTCTGGGCTCGCTGCGGCTGCACCGTCAAGGGACGCCGCGCGGTCGACATTTGGTGGCTCGGTGCTGGCGTTTGCGTCTGGCGCAGCTGCGGCTCGCTGTTTGCCCTTCGATCTTGTGCCCTTCGACTTCTTCGGGGCCATGCTGGTATGTATCACGATACTTGGTCGGATTGATGATGGTCAAGGTAACTCGGGTAAGTGATGTATGCATGATGAACAGAGGATGTTGGACCGAGACGGCCACTGCGCATCATAGTCCACGCGCAGCACGAGGAGAAAGAGCGACGAGGGCCCTCTTGCGGAGGTACGACAGTGGACGTTGGGCATGATGAAGACAGAGAAGGAGGCAGTCTGTCATGTCGCTGCCCTTCTTTGACGCTTCCAAGTACGCTTACGTGGACTCATGGACCCCACCGTCATCGTCCTGGACGACAGACAGCAGCAAAGCAATGACTGCCATAAGCTTCGCGTCGGTAGCAATGGAGTCAGCCATTGATTCGGTTGTGGTATCCCGCGTGTTGGACGCGAGACCAGATCTTTCATCGATGACTGCTTCCTTGCACTGACAGCTGCCATATCTGCCTCGTGGATGCTCCTCCTCTCTCCTACTGCGCCAACTCGGCCCGCTCACATCCGCACGCTGCGTGCCGCGCCTGGCATTGCAGGACCGAGATGCAGTGGCAGGAGGTCGACCATCGTCGGTCTACCATGGATACCATGTTGCCCAGTCTGTCTTCCACGCGGCAAAGTGTGCATCGAGCCTGAGAGCAAGTTGAGAACAAGATGGAGCAACGCAACATGATCGCCAGCTGCGCGAGCATCCTCCGTTGCACTCGATATCCCACCAATACATTCACCACGACTTTGACAACTTCAATCACGTTCACGCTGCAGAACTCAAAGACGAAATACCAACAGCATCCCATCAGGAACTCGAACTCACTATCCAAGCGTCGCCTCTGGGCAAGTTGCCTTCTTCATGCCGGTCTTTGCACAATCATTATTGCCTTGGGACAGCGCTCTCCGCTGTGATGGAGCTTGCACAACCAGCACCCTCGAGCCACGTCCAAAGGCACATGGGTGCCGGCGCGTTTGGGCCTTCAACGATCTTGCTAGGCTGCTCTTGTCTGATCAATGGCGTTTCAAGCGTCCTTCCGGCTGGGTCGGCACTATGGCTCCGAGCCTGTAGCGCAGCTGTCTTTGGTCGATTCTTGCTCTTGCTCGACGAGGAGGGTCCGTGGCTCTCGGCTGGCGACGAAGTCGAGCTCTTCTCTTTCTTCACGTTTGCGTCCATGCCACAGTACGCGCCAGAGTCGACTGAACCCGGACTGGCTTGTCGTCTTCGCTTTGGCGGACCGGGTGTAGGAGGCCTGTTCACGCCAGCTCGCTTTGATGCACGACTTCTCATCTCTGGGGGCGCCTCCGATGGCGCTCGCTCTTCATCCCTGAGACTGTCAGCTACAGCATCCCACATTTCGATGTGAAGAGCCCTCACCTCCGGTCTGATACTTCCAGCGTCTTATATGAACCGTTCCTGATGTGAACCGATCGGACATGCCCACGTAGACTGCTGGCACTGCTTAACTTCTTGCTGATGCCATTCTCCGCGCAGAAATCACAATATCTCTCGCAGCTTTGAATGATCAGCGTGCCAGAGGTCCGCCATTTGTGGTTATGGCCAACTTTTCTGCACCCCATACTGACGACCTTCCCAGTTCATGTCAGGAGGCCACATTGTTACTTCACATCTTTCACACAGCTGCACTGAAAGCTCGGATCAGGGGTGGACATATTCATCCCCTGCGTCCATGAAGTGTAATTCGAACCCAGGTGCCTCTTTGCAAGATGCGCTGGAAAGCCCGGTGGTGCTGGACATGGTCACTCTCAAATGCCCGACATAAGATAAACGACTATCTCGAGAAATCCCCTGGCGCGGTAGGCGACAGTTACACAGAGCCAAGGTTCTGGCAGGAAAGCAGTCAGCTCGGCCCTCATACACTACCTCCGGAGACTGAATGTGGACCCAGAGGAGATTTTGAGCTTGTTGGCAATCTCTTATACCCAGACGAAGGCCTTGACTATACCATGCCCTTCCTCGTATATTGCTTGAGTACCATCGAGCATCTGACGCTGAGCTGCAGGAGACTGCTGAACGTACCTGTCCGCCAACGTCTAGTCTTCAGTGCTCACTTTGTGGCGGCTGAAAGAGGACTCTCAGTGTACAACAAGATTCGGCAGCTCATTGCATACGTCATCGGACAGGCCAGAGACTGGCCATGCAGCTACTGTGCGGCCGGGAACGGTGTACTCCGAAAGTGTGTCACTGTAGATGGCGAGTTTGGCGGAGCATGTGTCAACTGCTCGATCGATAGCCAAACAGTGAAATGCGAATGGCACCCCAGACGTAGGCAATCAGCTTTGAACCAGGCTATCACCGTACGTGCTAATACATGGCAGTAAGGCCGTGGGAACGCGGGAGAGGACCTGTAGTGATAGAGCCCAACGGCAACGGAGACGATGGTGGAAATGATGACCGGGTCTCTGACAGCGATCCATTATCCGAAGACGACAGTGACAGAGCTATCGGTCACATCGACCACGATCAACCCTGGCAAAGTGACCATCCCTCAAACAAATCACGACGTAACGGTCCGGGTCGAGGCCGAGATGCATCAACTCCACGCCCGGCAAACAAGACGCAACCCTATCGCGAGCAGTCACAAGCTGACGAGGACGACGAGAGGAGCCAGACTACCGTGCTGAGGAGCATCGAGCCTGTGACTACCGAAGATACCTCCCTACGACTTCCCCATCGACCACGCCCGCGCCCGATGAATGATCCCACCTTGCTTTCCAAGAGGTCCCGTAAGAGAAACTTGACACCAAGCAGACACGACATGCAGGATGAAGAGGATCACACCGAGAAGACTCAAACGGCTTCGGGGACCATCGTATCGCCACCACCACCGTCAGCTCCCATCCCACAGCGAGAACGTCGTCACAAACGTGGACGACTTGAACTGGTCATGTCAAGGTTCGCTCAGCCAGATCGTCACGATTCCTGCGAGAAGCATCCGCACAGGGCCTGCCGCGATCCCCACATCGGCTACTTGCACCTCAGACCCAAGAACGAAGTCGTATACTGCGATCAGAAATCCCAGCCACGCCAGGCTCGGCGTCGGCAAGTCTTGTACATTCTCAGCCATTGTCCTTGCCATGTCATCGATGACTACGAAGGTTTTTGGCAGGCGTCACTGCGAATCAGGCATGACAAGGGCCTCGCTCCGTACGACGGCAAAGAAGCGTACCTGTCCCGCTCGTATTCTGCGGACCTGACCGCGAGCTGCAGCATGTACTGTCCAGCAAGACCAGGCCGGCGGTTCGCCAGGAACGAGGTCGTTGTTCTCGAGGACTAGTGGACTCACTCCCTGTTCGATGGCTCCCCCAGTCGCGAGAACCTTTCTCTGCATACGCTTTGGACTGCATCCACGTCGTCATCTCCTTCGCCTCGACCTCCATCAAATGCTCGATCACATCTTTGACGTGGCCCTTGGCGACTTGTCGCTCTCGCAGTCGAGCTGCGATCCACAATGCCGACGTCTCGTACTCACTGGCGGAGTCCTGGAGACTCCTGTCCACTCATTCCTTCACGAAGGTTTTCTCGGCGCCGGTGTACAGCTCATGGTCCAGGGGGGAGGCAGCGAAGATTTGCAGCGCGATTTCAATCGCAGATGAGGCAGCTGCAGTGTTGCGCGATGTCTCTTCTTCAGTGCGAGCTGGTGGAGTGGTCGTCATGGATTGTGGTGCTACGGGCCGCGACACGTTGGTGCTGGTGTTTGCTCGTGGTGGAGTGGCTTTGACTGGAGCCTCGTCTTTGGTACACCGGCATTCGGACTTCGGGGTGAAAGAGCATAGCGGCCATGGGAGGTTTGCGGCCGATATGGTGGTGGCGCCTCGAATTCAGTTGTGGTCGCGACGTTCTCGTCTGGTTCGTTTGGTTCTTCTTGCTTCACGTGCGGCAGCTCAATGCTGATGAATAAGGGACTCATCAAGTCTTCTTCGTCTTGAGAGGTCAATCTTCCGTTGTCATGACTATGCGTCTTCCTCTCCATAGCTGATGATCCGCCTGCGCGTCTTTTGATGGGCTTCCTCTGCTCAGTGTTTGTTATTGTCTTGCTCAGCTGGGATGTGGGCTCACGCACTGGCGGGTCACCTTGCGCCACTCCAGGACCAACAGACCTCACCCAAGTGTGGCACCGACATGGAACAACGTTTCATTGTTTCTAAGCCGGTAGTTCGACCTTTACGAAGGGCGCATCGATGTGCGTGGCAGCGACACTGCCCTATCCTAGCCATGGCCGGGGCAAGCCTGCTGTCAGACAATGCTCCATTTCCGAGCCATGTCTCTAACTCTTCAGACTCGACAAGAGAGCACTCGACGTGATCAGACCGAGCGATGACTTCGGTCGGGAGGCTTCGGACATCAGGCATGCCACGCGCTTCAAGATGAATCTGGGCCTCTATGATGGATGTGCTCCTGACTGTGAGCATCCCGCGCACTGTTTCCAGAGTATACGATGTAATGATTATCGCATTACGACCACAACGCTAAGAGCCGGTCCACTACATCCGCAGCTGAATCAGTG
Source organism: Nothopassalora personata (assembly GCA_033816765.1). NCBI lineage: Eukaryota > Fungi > Ascomycota > Dothideomycetes > Mycosphaerellales > Mycosphaerellaceae > Nothopassalora > Nothopassalora personata. The sequence continues at coordinate 781,393 of CM066299.1, forward strand.
GCCTAAGGGAGGCAGACAGCAACGATGCCACCACGTGCGCTCTGCGAAATGGTGCTGCTCCTAGCACTTCAAGCGAGTCGATGTTCCGAAGAATGACACCACTCCCGCTGCTTCTCTGACCTCTCTCAACCAGCAGCAGCAGCAGCAGCCTGTTCGTCACACCTGCACCAAGCAGCGCAGGACATGAAATCCTCGTCCGTGAGAAGCTCGAGCGGCCGCGGCCGACGGTGCTGAGGACGAGCTAGAGTGCTGTACCCCCGATGCTCATCCTCGCTAGCTACTAAGATCCAATGCAGCAGCAATTCTTCGAGAGACTCACCACGCGGGCCGACATTACAGCCACCCCACGCAAATACCCTCACCTCGCCCACATCCGAACCGACCGTCTTCTGCACGACGTGGCCCATTCCTCGAAGACGTCTAGTCGACTCCGTTAGAGCAAACCTCGAACACTGGCCGGCAGAGTATCATACCATTACCCCGACCCGAAGAACCCCCAGCGCCAGACCGTCCCTCTCTCATCCCTCACAACGACCATCGTAACCCCTTCCACTCCCGCTCACCACAAGATCAAAATGATCCAGGCCGCCGGCGCCCCCAGCCATCGTCCTCGCTACGCCAAGTACCCACCAGAGCAGCGTCGGAAGCCTTCTTCTCTCAATCAAGCTTCCCTGGCTTCGTCCAGGAAGTGGACGACGACGGTTCCAATCGGGACGATACAGGAATGGTGGATGCGCCGACACGCCGAAGGCAAGCAAGAGAGATCCCATCGTCGTCGGCATTGAGTAGTCTTAGTCCCACGCCGGAGATTCCGGTGCGGGATTGGAAGATTGTGAGGATTGAAGAGACGAGGATGAAGGATGGGGTGCGGGAGCGGAAGATCGCGTGGAAGGCTACGAGTCATCCGAGGGCGATTGTGGGGATGCAGCCTGGTGGGAAGGGTGTGTTGAATGTGGCGGGGGTAAGGTGGGGTGGGGGGCGGGAGCAGACGGTTGAGCCAGGGGAGGTTGATGAGGATGGTATGGTCAGGGTGTATTGGGCCACGACGTGGCATCCTGACTGGGACCTGCCGAAGGAGCTGGTCGCGAGGTGGGAGAGGAGGCATGGTGAGGACAAGGGCTCGAAGGAGGATAAGCAGCAGCCAAGGTGGTGGCTTTGGCCTGAGCAGACGTATGAATGCCTACCACCAGAACCTGAGCCTGAGCCTGACCCTGGCGAACGAGAGCTGATGCCATGGACGGAGGAAGACACTTTCCCACACGATCCTGGGAAGAATTATACCATCAGCTTCCTCGAAGACCGTCGAGCTGCACTACTTCTGCCGGAGTCGGATCATGGCATTCCAGAATCGACCATCATCAGGTTCCTGAACATGCATGTTCGCAATCGGCTCAGAGTCAGCGAGAGCTTCGAAGGACATGACTTCCGGTCAAATACGCTTTTCGTGCGCACAGCTCTAGTGTATATCTTCGGCACTGCGACGATCCGACCATGCAGCCATTGCCGCGATATTAGTGGGCCGTACCCAAGATGTGTCACCTGGCTAACAGAATTGAGCGGAGCCTGCAGCAACTGTGCCTTCTCACGCCGAGGGAAGGGATTGCGAGTACCATTTCACGGGTAAGTGCTCATCGTGGGACTGGAGGGTATACATGCTAACAGGGTGATAGTGCGCTGGTTCCAAGCATCGAAGCTCGCACCAGATGATGATGCCATGGAGATTGACGACGATGGACCCGCTCCCCCTTCAGATGGTCCACCGGATGATTCTTCCAGCAGTCCACCACCATCATCAGATCCCGGCAACTCGGGTCCCGACGATTAAGTGTTGTTGACTCTTCCGGCAAGGACAACTCAAGCTTTGCCGGCGACGATGTTCCTGATGAGGAAGCGCAAGACGGGCATTCTTCCTCAACCGTCGGTCGGGAACAATATCAACACACCCAAGCTTACACCAACCACGACATTGGCCAGGGTCGCAGTCAATCTCAAGGCAAACGTCCGGCAAGGATCCGAAGCGACTCCGACACCAGCATCAAGTCCGAAGACTTCGATGCTAGTCCAGAGGGAACGAGCGCCTTCCACCACGATGGCTGTCTACCTCCACCAGCGCCGTACCGAGACCGGGATATGCGGGCGCCTGATGGACAACCGAGCTTATCGTGTCTTTCATGGCGACTCCTTTAGCAAAGGCCAAGCAACTGACGATCAAGTCAACTTCATTCTCAGCTGCTGTACCTGCACCAACACGCAGGCATTACAACAGGCATGGGACGAGTTCCGTAGAGCCGAAAAAGGGCTCTCGCCACGGTACGAGAGCAGAGAGCGATATCTTTCGCATGATTGTTGGCGTATCCTGAACCAGCTGATTTGGTGGTCTCCGGAGAAGTGGAGGTTTGAGGGCGAGATCGATTTGACGGATGATTGAGGTTGCTTAACGGCTTTGGGTGCGAAAGTCCATGACATTGATCTCTTCTCTTGGCAATGTATCATCTTCGCAGGATTGAAGGCAGTGTTTCTGCATATGGCATCAGGACTGTTCATTCGCAATCAATTGGAGAAGTGGAGCGCTTCGTACTTACCTTGTTGTTGTCTGGCAGATCTCCTTCGCCGGGACACTAGTAGGACGGCCAAAACTATGGTGAGGAAGCCCGTCAATGGCCAGAACCAATGCACGTCCAAGGTGGCGTCGGGATGAGCCATGTAGACAGGCGGCATGTCGTGTCCCTGTTGGGGTTCTGCTACTGTTTCGTGGCCGTGAGCTGGCTTCTCGTGGGTCGACTCATGAGCATTGTCTTGTGGGATGGCAGCAGGCTTGGCGGGCACAGATGTGCCAACGTCGTCGTTACTTGCAGTGTAGCTGCTTCAGGATCAGTAATCGCTGTTTCAAACAGGTCTGATAAATGCTTACTCTCCCTGAAAACCCTGCTGCAGAATATACGGCTTCCTTGCCTTCAGATCCACGATACACTCTCCAAACAATCCATTTGCCCAAGCAAACCACGCACGGGTCCAGTCACTGGCGTCATGGCTTCTGACAGATTCATGTATCAGTCCAAGCCCATCAGTCGAACTGACAAGTTGACGCAGCTGCTGAATGATCTCCGTGTCGTTATCCGAGGTGAAGATACGCATGATAGATGCCATTGGCCAAGCCATCGCAGGACCATTGTGTGGACCTCCAACAGCAGAGAGAACGGGACCGTGCGCCCAGTAGGGACTGTCTGTGCTCAACAGACGGCGACGAGTGTTTTGGTAGACGGGATCCTTCTTGTCGAGGAAGCCGAAGAATGCTGACGAAAGCAGACTTGGTGAGTTGGAGTCGTCCATGAGGTTCATGCCGCCGAAACCGTCGACCTCGAAAGCATAGACATCATCGTGTTTCTCGGTATGCACGATGCCGTGCTCCTTGATCGCGGCTCGAATGGTTTCGGACATGGACCTCATCCTGTCCGCGAGTGGGTCGTTCCCAATTTTGTACATTATCTCAGCAGCAAGGCCGATGTGGTGACTGAACATCATATTGGCCGGTATAAACAGCTGATAGATCGTTGGGTCATCCGATGGCCGGAAGAAAGATCGCACGAGGCCAGTGTTGGCGGCGACAGGATTGCCATAGCCATTGTTGATGAAGTCCGAGAATCTATAAGACGCAGCAGGAGAGGTTCCATCCGGGTTGTAGGTGGACTCGGTGCTCATATTGGTGGCAACAGTCACGATCGTTTCAATCGCTTTCACCCAGTTGAACCTGCTGAAGAACTCGTAGTCGCCGGTCTTCTCGTAGTACGTGTGTGACAGCTGCAAGAACGATGCGAGAGAGTCGAGCTCATACTTGCACTCGAAGACCACGTCCCATGTGTAGGGTGGCTCGATTTGGTAGCCGCCATACATTACATTGCGTACCTTCTGCAGACCAGACTCGTCTGGCGGCTGAAAGGCATTGCAGTAGGGCGAGATGGTGATGTATCGTCCTTGTAGGTTGATAGCTCCACGGTACAACGATGCCAAAGACTCATGGTGGTTTGAAGCTGCGAGGAAGGGGGCATAGGACTGCAGCTGATTCGCAGAGTCTCGCAGCCACATAGCATCGATGTCGCCAGTAATGATGAAGGCCAGTTCCTCGTCCTCATGGTGAGCCGATACGCCTCGCCAGCTGACAGTGGTGTCCAGGGTATTGGGGTAGGCATTCCGGAAGAGGTGCTTCATGTCCGGATCCGCAATTGCTGCCATTGTGTCTTCAATGGCAGTCTCGATGACTGAGCTGTTGAAGGTTCGGCATTCTGGCGGCGGTCTCATGTACGGTAACTTGTGTCGACCTTCGGAGAAGGGTGCGTGAGGGAATCGTGACCACTCGCCATATCGAGGGCATCCATCGGTGTTCTCTTCAACCTCGCCAAGCTCAAAATTGGTGGTGCCATGATGAATCTGTCCCGTTGCCCTGACGACCAGAAGGCCCAGCACCAGCAGTCGTTGAACGCCGTCCATTGCTCGGCACCACGCTCAGGTCCCAGATCGCCACATAAACAATCGTCTTCGAATCCGTTAAAAGGACGCTTCGTCCGACGTGCGAGGAAGGAGGTGTCGTGTCTGGTGGATTCTGCCAAGATGTTCCCCTCGGCACGCTATAGCGAGCCAAAGACTGGCGCAAGCCACGCAATCTGGAAGTGTCGGCGTAATTCCTCTGCCTGCGCCAAAAATTGCTTGATTCCGTGTGAGAAACCTAAAGCTGGACCATGGTCATACCCCGATTGCCTGAGTAATCACTGCGCCGATTCGGTACACTGACTCGCCTCCTCCTCGAGCAAGACAAGTTTGCGGGGACGTCATCCACCCAGCATCACCGACGACAACACTTCGCCATCAGCCCACAAGATCTGTGCACTTTGCTCCTTCTGTCCCAGTCTGTCGAAGTCACGCAGCAAGACAGATGACGCGGAGGCAGAGGCGAAGACCACCATACCTTTGCAGAGCCAACTTCGTCTCGGTGAACTCGGGTCACTCTCGATGCGAAAAGCATTCACCCGTGTCGCCAGCCCTCCACTCTCAGTCGTGCCTTCGTCCACAGCCATACTGCCAACTCACATCATCCCTCTCATATCGTCATTCAACCCTCGCTGTACCACGTTGTAGCAGAGACAGGCATGCGCCTTTGCCGGGGCAGGCCGATCAGGAACCACGCAGATACCCTTCAGTCCCTAAGAGCCGCGCGCCACGCGAGATGGAGAGCATTGAACACCATCCATTCTGCTCGCATACTCAATGCTGGCAGCGCAGCGTGCAGAGCTGTACCTGTCGACATCGATTACGTTGCTCCATCGCACAGCTTTCTTATGATGGTTGTTGGTTCGGAAGGTTCTCGATGAATATGCGGCCAAGGAAGTGTCTGCGTCCGTCTCGGTCGCGATTCGCCAGCCGGGGCATTCGCCGAGACGGGTAACCTTGCGCGGCGCAGCGGCAGTGAGGGACGACGGCAGAAGGACGTGGACGAACCACATGGCACTCCCAATGCTCGCATGTCTCTTCTCCAACTTCGTCTTCTGGTCACTGATCTCTGCTCTCTACACGCCATATGAATGCGGACGGAAAGATGTGGCCCTTACCAGGGACCATGTACTAGAAATGATATATTGTGCGTTACTCATGATAACCGTCAAGACGTACTGGCAGTGGGGAGGAGGCCACCCTGCGATCTATTATCCTTCTCATTCTGGATCTCGTCCTCGACGTTTCTCTCGCGGACCAGCACCTTATTGTTCGACTTCTTCCTCGCGGCAGCCGAAGGCTCGCCCTTCTCCGCATCGTTGTGCGGCGTCATGCCTCTTTCTGCCGGGTGGATGTTCGACTGCGATCCCACCCTGCTCTCGCTCCGGCTGTAGCCATACCCGTACGGCATGAAAGCTTCGCGGGTCCTGGTAGGTGTATTTCTCCCACTGGCTGAGATGCCTCCTGCTGCGAGGCTACCGGATTGGTTGGCGGCGGGGTCTTTCATGGGACCTGCCCGTTCGGTGATGCCGGCGTTGAAGCCGCCGCGGATCTGATCCATCTTGCGGTCGTGGCGGCGTTTGAGGGAAACGGCGCCGAAGCCGATGGCGGGGAGGAAGATGGCGAGGACAATCAGCATGATGATCCATTTCTGGGAAGAGGTCAGGAAGACGTGTGGCAGGAGACGGAAGGCCGGGCAACTCACATAATGCTTCTCCCACCACGTTCCGACGTGCTCGGTCGCGCTGCCAGAGGTGGTGCCCGCGCTGCTGGCAGAGGTGGTGCCAGGACTGCTGCCAGCTGTGCTTGTCGCAGTGGCTGCGGCGGTGGATGCTCCAGCAGTGGTGGACGCAGCGGCATCAGCATGTTCCGACGCGCCGTTGTCGGAGCCGCAGTTGCTCTTGTACCACGTCGAGACCTGCGTGTTGTCGCTGGGGTTCGTGCAGACCGAGTCGCAAATGCCCGTCGCCGACGATCGGAGGTTTGTGAGATAGCCGGATTGGCAGAAGCAGACCCAGTTGGCCTGAGTGGCGGTGTCGGTGGCCTGACAGGCTTGCGCTGCCTGGACGAGGAGCGTACATGACTGCGCGCAGGCGGGGAGCTGGCTGTTGCCGTTGCTGAGGACACCTTGCTGTGCCGCGAGGACACTTCGGCCGAGTGAGAGGATTGCAAAGGATGCGATGCGCATCGAGACCATCTTGGCTGCCTTCACCGCGTTGGCCTAGTGGTGCATGACATGAAACGCTATCCACGGAGGAAGGCGGGGCGGGAGTGCTGTCGTTTCGTCCGAGTCGTCGGGTCGTGGTCGGAGGATGCTGGTGATGTCGCTGGTGATGTCGCTGATGTGTGATGCTGTGGGTGTTTTCGGCGTGTGTCTGATTGTTTCCTGGCCGCGGAATGTGCTTGCTGTGCTGGTGGTGTTACCGGGACGCGGTTATCCGGTGGATGCCTCCCCGGATGTCCTCGCGCAGGCCGTCCGACTGCTTTTCGATTGTAACGAGCGACTGTGGTGAGGACGGACAGACAACAGTGCACCGAAGGCGACAGAAGAGGAGATTACGAGGTGTACGGTGGTGGCACCGTTCAGTGCCTTCACGCCTTCCGCTGCAGGCATCGGGACTGTATACGAAGTATAATTGGAACACCACTGTTCCAGTGGTTCCCGGAACGCCGCGCACGTCTGGATTGGGTAAGCGAGCCGTTGATTGATGGATGGGACAGGACACGGCCAAACATGTTCGACGCACCGAGATGACTGTGTGTCTTGTGTGTGGTGGTGATGCCAACCACATCTTCGTCAAAACAACCACCGCGACCGACGCAGGTACGTGGGTGGCGTGGTGTTTTCATCGTGCTGACCGTTCTCCCCGTCGCTCATCACCCACAACCATGTCGTCTCTATTCCCCGGACAATTACCGGCGACGATCACGGAACGCAAGTCGCCATGTCGTCTCCCATCACCACCATATAGTAAGATATGCTCACGATGCATAACACAGAATCTCTGCTTCGGAAGCATCCCGGGACTTGTTTGCCCTACGGAACCCAAGCATCAAGCTAAGTAGCTCGCCACTCTCCTTTGTATCTCCACCTCACCTCGAATCCAGATCGCTCGGCCGGTATTGCAGCGAGCGTGAGCGTCATGTCGTCCATCGACTTCACGCCAATGTTGACCTGGCCGCAGTATGGGCTCAGTGCCGCTTCACCTACCACCGACAACGAGGACCGGACCGCACGAGAGTTCTGGCCGACGGATCGAAACGCTCCCGATCGCCTGGAGCGCAAGGAAGCAGGAAAAGAGGAAGCGACAGGAAGCGCGCGAGGCTGAGAAGCGACAAAAGATGGTCACACTACAGTCTCATGGGCAGCCACGCACTTACGGACTCATGTGCTACTACTGCACAGAGCCGAGGCTCAGCGATCACCGCTACCCTACCCGAAGATCAGAAACCTTCGAGGCCATGTCAAGCGAGCTCGAGAAAAAGGCCGACGTGGTGAACGGCTGGGACGAGCCGAATGTTCTGGGAGGAATATCGGAATGACCCGCACTGGTCTTCGCGCGACTCCACGATCCGGAGACACGAACAAGACACGGTAAGCCAAGAGAATCAGGAACTAGAGCCAGCTCAAGATGCGCGGCCGAGTCTCGTGGAGCTCGAGCGCTCTCGGCGACAACTGCACGTAGAGTGTCGTGACCTGGTCGACGAACGCGAAAAGCATGCGCGGTGTCTCAAGCAGATCCATCCGCGGACAGCAGAGCTTGAGCTCATGCAGCTCCCTGCCTCGTACGACTGGCTGCTCCACGAGGGCAATGTTTCATTCTGTCGAAACCGAAGCCAACTCGTGACATACCACAAAGTCCCGACGACAGCGCAACTCGCGCAGGGCGCCAATGCCATATCTGTGAGCGTCCTTGGCATAGGCTCAGTGCGAGTCGTCTTCAAGAAGCAGCTTGGGCAGGACTGACACGACACGTACGAATTACGTGGTATTCTGCACGTTCCGGCAGCCATCTGCAATGGGCTATCCATTCCACGTCTCAACGCCGTGCGCTACTCCTTGAAAGGCTTCGGAACGACCAACGCTTTGTCGTATACAACGTCAAAAACAACAAGTCTTGGTACTGCGGCAATTCATCTAGTGGTCGCACCAGGATACCTCTGTTTAGCGACCCAGATGTTCAGCCGCTACCTCGCCATGTCACCTGTGGTCGGCCTATATTGATCTTCGCTAATCGAAAAGAGCTGTGTAGACCGGCGCCTGACGCAGGTTACAGTCCTTGATCTTCCCCGCTTTTCCACTCTTGGATTTGCAGGGACTCTTTCTGTCGACGCGCGACGTGTATATGTAGCATCTTCCGATCTCACTTGACTGGTCCAGACACCTTCGTCATCAGCCAGCTACTATGTTTCAGCAGATGCGCCATGCATTGTCTCTTCGCTTCTGGGCCTGGACGGCCTGCACGTGCTTCGTTGTCAGCAGCATCGTCTCGAATGCGCGACCTGGAAGAAGATGTGGAAGCCATACGTCGCGGTGTGTCTTGTAAGCTGCGAATCGTTTTGCACGGAGTTGTCGCACGTATCCTACTTTTGCCATCTACGTCACGCAAAAGGGTCCATCTACAGTCTTGAGCAGATCTGTTTCTTAAGATAGCTCGCGGGCCGTGGACATGGATCGTCAACCTTGAATTCCCGCCGCCCGACTACTGTGCTGCTGCTGACATGTTCACTGTCCTCCAACACGATCATACCATCAAGTCGTCCGGGTGTAATAGCCGGTCCAGCTGTGTGTTTGTTGGTCACCGTCATGGCCGAGGAGTTCCACTGCCAGCGCAGCCACCGAGTGCTAGAGTACCTAAAACGACTGCCGCCAAGCGGAGAAAACGTCATGGATGCAGGGGGTGTCGCGTTCCAGGTTTGCCTTCGGGATGAACATGATGAAGGTCAGGTCAATTTCGTCGTGAAAGTGACGAGACATCGCCATCAGGATGCGGGCGATTGCAGCACTCAGCAGCGCGTTGGTCGCTGTAGCGGCACACGCAGCTCCCTCACAGGCCGAGGGGCAGACCGTCTTGCAACCGTCGCCAGTTCGACCGGCGAATGGGATCGAAACAGGTGTCGGCCACTTCAGCGAATGGAGCAGAGCGACCAAGAAGGAATTCTTGCGAGACTGGCAGAGAGGCAACATGTCCGAATGGATGCTGGTGCTCGGCAACGAAGGCGGCGATCTTGACAGTCTGACTTCCGCCGTAACATGGGCCTACCACTTGGAGCACTCCACGCAAAACACTTCTCATCCCACCAAGGCCATCGCATTGCTTCAAACACCGACCGATGCGCTAGACCTGCGACCGGAGAACAAGCTTGCGCTGAAGAACTCCTTGATGAGTACTGGACATTCCGATCTGCTCACCACGGACGAATTGCCGGAGCACCCCGAAACGCTGTCGCGTGACATCAAGGGCATCGTAATCGTGGACCACCCAGCGCCGCTGCGAAAGTGGGACCAAGCGCCAATCCTCAGCATTTTCGACCATCATGAAGACCGTGGAGCAGGCCCAGATGCCAAGCCACGCATCTTCCAGAAAGTCGCCAGCTGCACCACCCTGGTGGCGACTCGGATGCTTGACGAATGGGCGGCGCTACCCCAGCAGTATCACTTGCCGCACGAGCTACTGGAGCTCATGCTAAGCGCCATCGCGATTGATGCCGGTGGTCTGGAAGACGCCACCGATGCAGACAAGAAGATTTCGCAGCGCGTGCTTGCTCTCAGCAGATGGAACAAGCGTGACCTCGACGACCAGATGGAGAAGCTCAACGACCAGCTGAAGAAGGCCAAGAACGACCTCGACGACCTGACAGTCCGCGACCTGCTGCGACGAGACTGGAAGGGCGACTTAGTCGACACCCCATCACCACGCACACCAACCGTCAGCCTAGGCTTCGCCTCCATCCCCTTCTCCATGGACGAACAAGTCGACAAGACCGAATTCGAAGAACTCTTCGACTGGTTCGCCATCGAAGCCGCTTGGACCGCTCAAGTCGGCACCGACATCAGTGTCGCGCTCAACAAGTACAAGGTCAAGAAGCACGGGACGAAGCACAAAATCCGCGAGATCGTGCTTACGGTGCGGAGCGATATCAGGATCGACGATGTGCAGGCTGATGAACTCTTTCAGACTGTTAGCGAGGCGATTGAGAAGGAACCAACGCTCAAGGCGAAGCCGTGGCATCGGGCTGATGAGTTGGGGAGACGGCAGATGGTGTGGACGCATGAGAGGGAGGATGCGGGGAGGAAGGTCATTAGGCCGATTATCGAGAAGGCTGTTGAGGAGTGGAAGTAGAGTAGGATGATATATGTATTCTTCCCTGCCACATCTGCAGTGCTTCCTCGTCTCGCGGTCTGGCTGCCGACGGCGCGAAGACTGCAGGAACACGAAGCTGACGCGCACAAGGATCTATCCTTCCGCTCCCGTCAATCTGCAATCAAGCGCAAGCTGACAACACAGATCTGAGATTGTGGTCGTAATCATCGTCTCTTGACTTGGCGCCATCCATCCGCAAAGCGGACATGGCGAGCGCTGTCGGCGATCAGATATTGCGAATGCACAGTGAGGGAGATGATGAAGTAATTGACGATAGAGAATACGAAGGCAGCCGATCACGCGCACGAAGTTCCTATACAGAGCCCGAAGAAGACGACACGGGAAGCCACTGACCCACTGATGGATGCCGACATGGAGATATTCGATGTGCCAAGTAACGGAAAACCGACCATGCCATCGCAACTGCAAGACCGGAAAGCCATTGCCCGTCTGCTGGTGCAAAATGACTGTGCAGTGCAGACTCCAACAAAGGGCGCCATTCAGACTCGCAGATGTCTTGAAAGAAGACGCTGCCACCAGACTGAACGACAAGACCTTCTCGAGCAGTCTGTTCGAGTTTCCACCCGAGTACGTTGCGGCTAGCATGAAGCGTCTTCTCAAAGACCGCGACGATTCCAACAGGAAGAAGGTGTCCCAGGGGAAACGACGACGTCGAATATGTACAGCTCGTGAGCGTAACTCCAAAGCCCAAGTCGAGTTCTGCCGCAAGCAACTGCTAGACCAGGGAGTAGGAAACGCTCCATGTTCACAGGCCAGCCCAGATGCCCAGTCAGTGCACACTGCCACCGAGGCTGGACGCATCTAGCGGGCAGCTCGTTCTCAAGCAAACGTCGAAGAGAGGACAGACTTCTTTTCAGTCCTTCGATCGTGTACCACGCTATTAACTTTGGGACATGCGCCCGTTCATATACTCTTTCTGATCTCGAACACGAGCCGTCTGCATAGGCAAGCCATGTGCGAGGCTTTGATCAAAATCCCCAGCGACGCGCAGCAAAGCTGCGGTGCGATCGCCAGGCTCATAACCAGCAGCGCGGGCGCTTCGTTTGCCGGCCATGGCTCGCGCAACATCACGTATCTATTGTCGCTCGTGTCGCTATATTGTACCACTGTACGAGAGTCGGGGATGTGTATCCATCTCCGTCTATGTCGCACTGCCAAGGCAATAACACTGCGTGGCAAGCTTGTCCACGGTCCTCGTGGCAACGGCACATATCGAACGAAGCACGTTGCCAAACCACCGAGGTCGATCTGCAGATGCACGCCAGCAGTATGTCGCAACTGGGCGAAGGCAAACAGGAGAGGCGGGCCAATGACACGCCGCGCCGCGGGGTCCTGCAGACATCACGCACGCCACGATCGGCCGCGACCCCAGACCGCCACCGAGGCCTCACGTGTGGTACGCTGGTCTCGTTGGATTGGACTGCGACATGCGTGAAGCTCTAGCGTCACGCGGGTTGGCGGGATCCATCCATCATCTGGAGTTGTGCAGTGTCGAAATGCATCGCAAACGGCGGCGGCGGCGGCGGGAAACATGGCCTGTGCGGTGTGTGGCTCGGCCGGAGGAGGTTCTGTTTATGGTTTGTCGCTAGCACTCGCGAGCTGCTGCATCGTGAACTCTGAAATGACCGAGGCATTTTGAGTTTGCCAATGGACCCTATGAGACCGATCATTACACAAAACGGCGGATGGGCGCTGCGCTCGACCACACCGGTCTCGGGAGCTTCGTCCGCTGCAGTTCTGCTGCTCTGCTCAACACTGAAGTCGCCGCTGGTGGGTGGGACCATTCCATGGCGACACACAACAATCTCACCGAAGAGACGATGGCTACACGCGGCCAGGACCACGCCCTCGCCGGCGACAACTCGAGCGGAAGCCGTGATCACGACTTTGTTGAGAAGTTCGAGCACATGGAGCTCGGGTATGGACACCGCGATGGTGAGAAGTTGGAGCGCAAATACACTGAGGCGGACGACCCGAACATTCACCAGTCGGTATGCGTGCATCATGTGAGAGCAGTCTGCAGACATGTACTGACAGTCTGCAGATGAACCTGCGATTGTTCCTCGGATTGATGGCCATGGCTTTTTGCTGGGTCGGTTCGCAAATTCCACTCTACCTCTTCGGCAGTGTTCTCCCCGATATCTACAGTGAAATCGGCGGTGCCAATGGACGATACATCTGGCTGGTCATCGGATATCTGATTCCCGTCTCTGCGATTTGTCCATTCGTCGGTGCGCTTTCCGACATCTTTGGACGAAAGGCAGTGGCTTCGTTTGGTCAAGTCCTGCTGGTCATTGGACCTATCGTGGTCTGCACATCTCACCAAATCAACGTTGCCATCGGCGGTATGGTTATCTCTGGGCTCGGTGCGGGATTGAACGAACTGATCGCGCTCGCTGGAACATCCGAGATGGTGCCTGTGAGGAAGCGCGCTGCATATGTTGGTTTTGTCGTCTTCACGATTCTGCCATTCTGCCCTTCCCCTCTGTGGGCGCAGCTCATTGCCGCTCGCGGTGGTTGGAGATGGAATGGTGCTCTTATCGGCATCTTCAACTTTGTTGGCCTCATTCTGGTGGCGGTGACCTACCGAGACCCAATCCGTGAGCGACCACCGGCCAAGCAGGTTCTCAAGCAGATTGACTACATTGGTGGTATTCTCAGCACCGCGGGTGTCACCCTTTTCATGATGGGTCTGCAGTGGGGAGCACGTCAGGTATGTTAACTGCTTTTCCTGTGGAGTTCACCGACTAACCATTCTTGCAGTACACCTGGCAGAGCGCCCACGTCCTCGCGCCATTCATCCTCGGACTGATCCTGATCATCGCATTCTTCGTCTGGGAGTTCTTCGCACCATACCCAATGTGCCCTCGAGGCCTCTTCTCCAAGGACAAGCGCAGCATGGTCCTCATCTTGTTGATCACGTTCTTCAGCGGTGGAAACTTCTTCGTGCTGCTCCTGTTCTGGCCAACGCAGGTGTACAACATGTACGGCAACGACCCGCTCCAAATTGGTATCCGAACCCTCCCAATCGGCTTCGGTATCATCTTCGGCGCTGCCTTCGCCTTGTTCCTCATCGGTCTCACCAAGGGACGAACGACGATCCTCATGATCTTCTGGTGTCTTGCTATGACCGGCTTCACCGGTGCCATGTCTGTGGCCAGAACCTACAACCTAACACCAACCGTATACCCGATCCTGACACTGGCGTCAATCGCAGTTGGTGCAGTGATCATCCCCTGCTCCATCATCGCACAGGTCATATGTCCACAAGAGCTCATCGGAACCGTCACGGCCATCACCCTCTCGATCCGTTACATCGGCGGCGCCATTGGGTTCACCGCCTACTACAACGTCTTTTTCCACGAATACTTTGGCCTTGCCAACACAATCGCCGCCCCACAAATCACCGCCGCAGGCGTCACCTACGACTACTACGAGCTCCTCAATCTCATCACCCTCGCATCCAACGCACAGTACAACCAGTTCCGCACAGCGCTGGAGTTCAGCCCAACGCTCCGCGTGGACCCAGAGACGGCATACAGTGTCATCATCAGTGCGGTGCAGGAGGCTTTCGCCATCGCATACCAGTGGCCCTACTGGATCAGTATTGCTTTTGGTGGTGTATGCATTGTGTGCTCGTTTGGTCTCAGAGATATCAAGAAGCATATGGAGGAGTTTGATGGTCCAGCGTAGAAGCACGCATGATCAGGGGACTGCGGGCGCTGGGGGTGGAACTGGTAGAGAAAGCATACGACTTTATTACTACAGCATGAATGAATGAAGCATACTCTGGAGAGGAGCAGAATTTTGAAGGCGGATAATGTGTGCACCTTGACAGGATCTGGCACATGTCCGACATGTGTTTCAATTCTCGTGACCATGGCTCATCGTGGTGAGTCGAGGTTTTCTCTTCTAGCAAGCATGCTCCCGGTCAATCTGGGCATACACCACTCGATGCTGCCCGACATCTACCGCACATTAAGAATTGCTCGTCGTCATTCTGGGTAAGAGCCGCGGTTCTCTATCCCACTCTCCACCCACCCTGTACACGAATCCACTTCCCTCTGGTCTTCTCAATCCTGCGGAAAGTAAATATGTACCATCACGGTATACTCCGAGGGTGGCACAGCAGTCATCTGGACGACGCCTCGCCAAGGGACAGACTCCCAGGCGGTCGAAGCCGAGATGCAAAGGATGTCAAGCTTGAAAGGTCAGACGCCTGCTGCCCGGCGAGCACGCCGGAACAGGAAACGCTGCTGCACGCCACTGGTTCCGAGCTCTTCTGCTGCGGAGGTGGCAATCTTGACCTTCGCTGTGGCACGCTAAGATCTTACCCCAGATCGTCCCGTATGCATGCACAGTGCATGCACATTGGACAAGCTAAAGTTCATGGCTACACCGAGGCATTGTACATGCGTGCGCTAAGAGAAAGCGACGATTCCACTTACAGCGCATGATGGTCCGATCGTTAGCTTTCCGAGTCGACTTCTTCGTTGCTGCGATATCACCACTTGCTCTCGCCGACCGTTGTTCACGATCTCTTCACCGTGGTCAACACCACCCTCGCCTACCATGAGATTACCAACCACCCTCGCCCTCGCCCTCGCAGGCGCCGCATCCGTCCACGCAGTCGGTGAATCCGCCTCCACCATCATCGCCGACCTGCAATCGATCCAAAACCTCACCGAAGCAGTGACCCGTGCCATTCGCGCCTTCAACGGCTCCCTCCAACTCGCCCTCCCCATCACGGCAGCGACCAACGACGTCCTCGCCAAAATCTCCTCGTCCACCGACTACGCCAAGACCGCCCAACCTTTCAGCGACGACGATGCTACCGCTCTCGGCCCCTACACGCAGAACCTGGCCTACGCCGTCAACTCCTCCATCGCGGCTCTGATCGGCAAGAAGCCCGAGTTCGAGGCGGGATCCCTCGCGCCGATTGTGGTGCAGTCCCTCCAGGGCCAGAAGAACTCGAGTATGGCTTTCTCGGACG
Source organism: Nothopassalora personata (assembly GCA_033816765.1). Taxonomy (NCBI): domain Eukaryota; kingdom Fungi; phylum Ascomycota; class Dothideomycetes; order Mycosphaerellales; family Mycosphaerellaceae; genus Nothopassalora; species Nothopassalora personata. The sequence goes on from CM066299.1 coordinate 797,254, forward strand.
CTGTTAGTCTGCTCGTGCCGGAGAATACGAGGAGTGTTGCGAGGGCGTTGAGTTCGCAGACGTTGGAGAGTGTGCAGATGGGCATCGATTGCTTCAGTGGGAAGAACGAGACTTGTAACCCGACGACCTATGTCGAGGCCAAGGCGATGGCGATGGCGGCGGAGGAGGCTGCGAATGGTGCCGTGGGCAGGTCGGCTGCTGGGTTCGGTGCGGTGGTCGCTGCAGGGCTTGTTGCGTTTGTGACGCTCTGAGGGGTGACATAGTGAGGCCGGTGTTTGGACATGATTGATGGAAGTCAGTGAGACGAGGAGGCGGTCAGTACGGTATGCTCCGTGGAGTGTGTCGGCATGATCGCCACGGCTTGAGAGAGGGCAGCAGCAGCATTGAGGAGCGTGCATGTTCGGGGTTGTGCGGGTGTATATGATTTCGCCGACACAGCGGCTTCAACCCATGCCACAGTCGGAGACCAAGTCCATTTTTGAACGTCAGCGATACTTGAGATCAAGCACAGTATGGCAGATTCGCCGCTTTCGTTAGTGAATCACCACTCGCTTACTCTGACGTGTTGCAGTCGTGCTTGCCCGGCCCACAGCAGCCATGTAACACCCGTCGTGAATCCAATAGATGTCCGTCGTGCAGGACAGGATACAAGTAGGGGGCCGGTGAGCGCTGAAGCAACCTCGAACGATATTTGTTCAGATCGGAGGTCATCATTACTGGAGTGTGCGGCATTTGCTCACTGGCTTTCCTCGATGTGATCGGAAACGAACTCTACCCTTTCCGCTCCGTCATTGCATCGACAAGCATGTGAAACTGGCCACAAATATTCTTTGAGCATTGTACTTGCAGACATGGTGGCTGATCAAGACGTTGGATAGCCACGTCCTCGCCGTCGTCGATCCCAGGACTTCTTTCTGCAATTCCAAGGGTCGATATCGGCAAGTGCCGGGCCAAAGTGGACGTCACAAGCCGACGCTGACATCCCTCTTGGCGCCCTTCCTGGGGCGCGTGCTCTCGTTCAGACGTGCTTGCCTCTTCTTCATCACAACACGATGATCCATATCGTCGCGCTGAATGCTGTGTATTGTTAGCTCTGCTCATGAGAGGGACGACGAGTGCCCCTTACGCAGGTCGGCCTCTCTGGGTACCGCTGGTGATGGTTGAGGAAGATACACACCAATGAGTGATAATGCTCACTTTGGGTTGCGGGCGACAGCAGCAGCGGTATGCAAGCGATCAAATCACATGTTTGCGATTGAGACTCACTCGGGAATCGACGAGCGCTTGAAATACATGAATGGAGTGAGTGTATCCCACTAAAGATTAACGTACCATACCATGCTCGACGGCAACTCGTCGTCAACGTCGTGGATGGAGGAAGCGTTGCATACTGTTGCCTTGTCACACAGATATCGGCCTGACTCACATGTAGCAGTGTGGCAGAACCACTGGAGAGCGAGAGAGAGAGAGAGAGAGAGGTCGGAAGCTGTCACTGAGTGCTGAGTGCTCGACCCCTGGGCTGACGATGCGTCGCGAGGCATGGATGGGAGCTGCAGCTGCCGCTTTGGACACACAACAAACATCTGAGCCTTGCCGTACTATCGAGTTATCCAGCGGGACTGCGCAACTGCAAGAAGCAGACATGCCCGCGAGTCCGCCGACATGGCGGCAACATCTCCTGTCCCGATCGCATGCAGGTTGCGGCGTCATCCTAATACATGACTTATCCTTGCCCACATTACCAGGTGCCAGCATATTCAGGTCGATCATGGGCCGGCCACGTTGAGGGACAGCACCACAAAGCCTGCCGGTAAGACATGACCACAGGCACATGAGAAGACAGGTTTGTCGATGCATAAACTTGACGGGCACAGAGCTCGCCCGGACCTTCAACCAGCCTACGTTCAACAAGAACATCTTGTCACTGATCACCATGGCGTCCGACAGGATCGAGCAAGGCAATGCGAAGCAGACACGCCAGAACATCAAGATCTTCAGCAATCCGCCATCCCTCTCGGAGGCGCCCCCCGATGCGGTCTGTATGCTGCTGGCTTTATTGGTGCTCGCGGCTTTTGCTTTTGCAGCAGCAGTTACTGAGACGTACGGCGACACGCTCTGCCGACGTGCGATTTTCTTCTCCAACCCACATTGGCATGATCACAGACTTCCACACTCGCCAGCGACATTGCGCAACTGATATTGACCAAAACAATGTGGATCGCATATGAGCACATAGAGTCAGCCGAAAAGACCATGGTGCAAGAATGCGTCGATGATCTGGAGGAGGCAGCTGCGCAGAGTGTACTTAAAGCACTTACCACCAAACAGCTGAGCAATGCGTTCAAGCCCACAACGGGCACGAATCAAATCCCCGGAGTCTTGTCAACTGGAATCCCTCACAATCCATGAAGCGCACTGTCGATGGCGCAGAAGTGGCACACCGAAAATGTCCTTGGTCATAGGGTGTACCGACAATGTCTGGCCGTGAAAGGTCACAGAAGCCTGTCGCTGGAACTGCTAGGACGTACGATCACAACCGAGGTACCATGCTCGCCACCGATCTCAAGAGCAGCCCGAAGCACGCTCCCGCTGGCCAGGCTGTCCACCCAGCAGAGCTTTGGCCGCTGCAACGTCTGTCTGACACCACCTTCCGGTCTGAAAGATATCATTACGAAGCACAGCAGAAGCCAGCTGATGGCTCAAAGAACGCTCTCCGCATCAGGGCGATCGCCAAGGGGGTATAAGCCGCGGTCAATCAGATGACCGGCATTGAGCTCGACCACTCCAACGAGCGCTATACCCGAACCCTATTTTCACAGTCCCATGTCCAAGGGATCCGGGTAGAACAATGGCCTCCACGACGACGACCGGCGGTGCAAGTCTGCTGAATACCCAGAAGGCTTGCTCAACAAGGAGACCCTCAAGAGCTTCATGGCCGTCTCCGGCCCCGAGAACAAACTCAAACACACTCCGGGCCACGACAAGATCTACGACAATTGGTACAAGCGCATCCCATCCGACGAGTACAACATTCCATACTTTGAGGCTGACATTCTCTACTTCACCGAGATGCAGCCAGAGATTCTCACCATCGAATGCAACAGTGGTAAAGTCGACACCGACTCGACTTTCGACCCAGCCACCATGACCAGCGGCGCATACTCTCCTCGGCAGCTCGCCAAGAGCCTTCGCAGTTTGCCATTGCTGAGCTCCCACTCATCACCGGTCTGGATGCTAACAGCTCTGCTCTCGCGCCATTGGCCACTCAGCCCAACACTATTCCCAAGCCACTTACTTAACGGTGCCAGCATTGGTGCTGTCAACCAGTCGGCTCTCGCCGCTTGCCCAGGCTTCTCCTTCGACGGTGTCCCAACTGGACCAGTTGCACCAGGCGCCATTCACTCTTGAACCGCCAGCACTTCACGCTGTCCATCATGAGGACCCGTGATGTGGTGACGATGGGAGGGGGTTTGATCAGATGTAGGTACATGTAGACCGATTTGCATATATGAAATTGAGGACCTACAGCATCTGATTGAGCCCTGTGGACAGTCTCATGGTAGTACCAGGCACATTTCAAGATAGTCGGTCCCAACCCACGTCTAAGATAACCTTGTGAGGCGGGCCCCCAGAGTTGCATCACAGGTTCCGTGAAGCATTGCTTCGATAGGAATTGCAGCGACGCCGTTTCCTCGCCGACAATGATCTTGTGCGGCTGGCTAACCCAGCACGTCTCAACCCTACAAGGCACCCGACTTTGATCAGGCGTAGAGTCTTGTTGAAACCGTGAATGGAAGGCTGACGACGTTCGTGGCAAAGGTTCCATGGTCTCTCAAATATTTACAAAAGCTCGCACAGCTTCCACGGCATCAACACCATATGACGCTTCCAAACCTCCCAACACCATGCATTATCCGTCCATCACTTCTCCGCACCCGACAGATCCTTTAGGTCAAAGGACGTGGGCACCCCAGATTAGCAAACTCCGGCGCAACCCTGGTCAGGAAGAACGAAATGGCCTCAACAGTTGGCGTAACAACGCCATTCAGCGTGGACGGGACAGACTGCGTCGCAAGCTGATACAGCAAGCAAGATACAGCCGCAGGCTGGATGTCACTGCCCATAGTCCCGTTGACGATCAGACCTCTCCAGTTGAGTGGTACGAACGTGCCATCACCAACGTTACCGCCGAATGCGACGGGGCGGAGGAGGTACATGGCCAGGATTTGCTCGGTGACGTCGCGATTTTTGTAGGGCTCGACGCGGTTGATCCAGGTGGCTGGGAGTTTCTCCTCGATGAAGAAGGAGTCCATGGTGGCTTGGTCTGGGATGTAGTTGGGTCCCGAGGGGAACAGTTCGTAGAGGAAGGAGGCTGCGCCGAAGAGGAGGAGCGACAGGGGACCTGTAAAAAGGGGAGTCAGTGAATGTTTCGTAACGAGAGTAAGGGCTTATGCTGCAGTTTTTCCAAGACATACCGAAGTAAAAGTTGGGGTTCTCGGCCAGCGATTCGTCGTAACGCTCAAGGCGATACTGAGCCAGATTCTGTAGATCGTGGAGTCCGCCAGTGGAAGCGCTCATCTTGTCGAACAACGTGCGGTTGAACATGTAGTTGTCTCCACCGCCGGTGAAGAAATCGTTCCTCGTGAGAGAGCTGTCACCCTCGAACTTGTTGTGGCCGGCAAGACCGGGTTGCGAGCCAGTTAGGGCTGGGTTGATGGAAGTCCTTGTGGTGGCATCGCAGCCAATGGAGAGCTTGGTGGTGACGAGATCACCATCCGCTTGCAGACCCAAGAAGGCAAGCAAGTTTGCCAAGTCGTAGCCTACATTGTAGACGTTTTGCTGTGCATCTACGAGCTCGTTGTAGGTCGTGACACCGTCTCGGGCCAAGAAGCCATGGTTGGCTGCAGTATTTAAACTATGGGTGACTATTAGCACACGTCCAGAAGTGTTTATATCGCAGCAGGCTCACCCGGGGCATGGTCCACGAATGTCATTGGCAGTCGGTGCGATGTATTGGTGAGCAGTGTCGCCGGGTGCCGGGACTTGGTAGCCACCACGCTCGTTGCCCTTTCGGCCGTTGCGGGCGTTGTTGTATTGTCCTGGCTGGATCCCGACCGCGTTGACGTGGTTCGGGTTGAAAGGACAAGTCTCAGGGCTGCCTGGTCCGCCCGGAGCTGGGTTCTGTTGTCGCTTCTGGTAGCGAGATGGCAGCGCAGATGAGTCTACACCAGGTACCTCTCGGACCCACGGGAAGGCATATGCCGCCTCAGCGGCGATGAGTGAATATGCAACGAAAGACCTCATCTTGGATGATTGTCTAAGCTGACGAGTGAGAAAGAGCAGACGAGGCTAGATGGCGCCTTCTTGGTAACTGCAAGGCTCTTTTGTGGTCTCCAACAGTAGAGAAGATGTCGATCAACGTTGATACTTGTACGCCTCCCTGTTTTATCTTGACGATACAGACAGAGCGCCACCAGATCATTCACCACCGAGGAACATCGGTGCTGATCTCTGCCAGCTCCGCAACTTGGTTGTATAGACTTTGACGCTGCCACTTGCCATGCACACGCCATGCACACCTGGTGGTTACAGTGCGTCCTAGCCGGGAATGTTTTGAAGCAGCGCCACTAATACAGGGTCCCTTTACGATGCAACATTCTTGATGCTTTGAAATGGCGACTTTTTGGTTGGTGGAGCACCTCAGCCACTGCAGTCAGTGGTCGCCTGCACTTTTCCGATCGTCGCTGTAGTTAATCCGGGTTGCTGGGCTCCTTTCTCGTTGGATGGCAGTTGCGGCCTTGGTTGCTTGGTGGGGCGCTTCGAAGTCTTGGTGCCGAGCTTTTCTCCGCGAGGTCGTGATCCTTTCGCAGCGTCTGTACGTCCTAGAACCGCGGTCAGCAAGCCCTAGGTCGAAGCATGATCGAAAAGAGCTCCAGACATGTTCGCGTGCGCTCGCAAAAGGGCGTATACGAGTTGCACCAGAAGCAGGCGTCTGCGATGGCTCTACGAGGAGGAGGGCTTCGCCCAGACAGCTAAGCTGCCCAGGCGGCAATTCTCTCCTATACATACGTGAAACCGCCACCTACGATCATCCTCCTGCCTTTCTGGTGCAAACTGCGGAGAAAAAGATGTCTTGGTCGGACGATGCGTGTGCCACCGAGGCACATTATTGATGCCTCTAAGCCTCGTACGCCTCGGTGTCGCAAAACATAAGGTGTGGCTGCTTGAGTCGTGAGGTTATTGCAACGACTCTTTCCGGAATCTATGCATGTCCATGGCGATCCTGTCTCGAGGTTGCAAGGGTATGCGGTCCGTGTCGCGTACGGGAACTTAGGAGCCTCAAGGACGACCGAGGAGAACTCTGCTGCTTGAACATAGCTATTATAGCCGCCGAGTGTAATGGTGTACAGTGGTTGAAAGCTGACAATGGAAACAGGCAGAAGCCGATCAAAGTGTTCCGAGGCTGAAGCAGTGCCGACCTAACCCACTCTCACGTGGCTGGTACAGGATGGCCGCATGACATGTCGCGTGGCATGAAGGGAAGTCAAAAAGGGACCATAACGCAGGAGGTGCAGGATGCGACCGCACACACTTCGCGCTCGGCTAGACAGAATAGTCTGTAGGAAAGGAGGCTGACCAACTTCCTCGTGCTGCTCGGTTGCTGAGTCTTTCCCAATTGAGCCATTCCGACACTCGCGCATGGTGGTTCTCAGGCGAAGTGCTACTGGCATACAACGTGCTGCACAGGGTTGTTGAACAACTTGCTCTTGCTTTCGAGTGGTTGAGTCTTTCTCAAGTCGGCTGACCTCGACCTGCAGATACTCCCACATGTCACTCGCCGGGCGCAACACTCGTCGCAACGCGCTGAAAAGGTTCGTGGGGCAGGAGTTCCAGCCACTTTTTCCTGCTGTGAGTTGCTGTGTCCTTCTTGGAATGGCCGACCGGATACCGTCGCTGCAACTGGTAGAGCACTGCCGAGGCGCTGACCGGGCGTTGACGTGACAGGTAGCCATAGAGCGGTCAAAGCACTGTGACAGCATCAGCCGTCCAAAAGTGCTGCCAACATCTTCCTCCTGGCCCATCCCATCCGTCAAGCGGACCGCCGTTGCGGGTTGTGGTTGAGACGTTTCACGGAGGGAGGCGGATCAGTCAACATGATCAGTCGACATGCCAGTGCGGCTGGTTGACGACGCAGGGAAACTACAGGGTGTGATGTTGGAACATGGAAACGGTGGTGCTGACCGCGAGACGATGGAAACGGTATGGAAACGCAATCGCGAGAAATGGAACGTCTCATGTGCATCCGACCCCATGTGGCGCTAAGCTGGATACGACAGCTCCGCCGATGTGCCGAGACTGCATCGGCTTCGACCGATAGTATCCATCTGTAATGCGACTATGACTACGCTTCGACACCACGCCCGCGATCCGCCGCTTCGGCAGTGAGAACCTTCTTCTGCCTGATGTCTCTTCTTTGGAACCACCAAACAATCCAGGTTATGCCAAATTGTGCAAGGAAAGCACCGGTCGAGAAGATGAACCCTTTGCGGAATCGAGGCCCATCGACTTGAGGATATGTAAGGTATGGTACCCACGCATTGAAAGCGTACCCAAGCGCGTTCATCAGGCCCAGAACGATGCTACGTTCCTCGGCATCTGCACCGCAGATTTCACTGCAAACGACGTCAGCGCGGGGCATACGTAGAATCACGAGCAAACATACTTTGCCCAAGACATGGAGATCGGCCCATAGGGGACGCTGACCCGGTACACTTCGAACGCGAACCACTTCAGACCACTCGGAACGTTCCACACTGCCAGAACAACGACGCCGAACAACCCGAAGAACGTCGACACCGACATCCACGCAGCTCGATTTCGCCAGTAGTCGCTGAAGATCGCCAACAGGATCGTCGAGACCGCTTGCACTGCAGACTGCGTGGTCGGGATAATGTTGATGAGAGAGACAGAGTATCCTTGCGCCTTCAACCACAGCGACATGGGGTTGATGCTGGAAGATGGCCCTGTGTTGATGAAGATGATGTACAGAATGCACAACAAGTAGACGTGCCAGCGACCAAAGATGCGCCTCCAAGTCGACCAGCCAAGTTTCTTGCGAGGCGCCCGTCCGACTTCGTCCATGCGCTTTTGCGCCAGCAGTATCTGGTCTTTGCGCAGGTAGAATGCTCGTGAGTTCTCGGGCAGATCCGGGATGAGAAAGAGGCCTGCGACACATATTGGGGTCGAGATAATGCCGTCCATGACGAAAAGCCATTGCCAGCCTGCCATGCCATGGACGCCATTCAGACCTTTGTAGACGCCGGCCTGGAGATAGCCGCTGAACATACTCGCGATCGCACTCGATGCATGGAAGATGCATGCCCGCTTCGCCAGTTCGCTTGGCTTGTACCAGCTGCCGAGGATCATGTGTGCCGCAGGATAGAAGATGCTCTCAGCCAGTCCCACGAAGAATCGAATGGCGATAACATGGTTCGACGTCTTTGCCGCTGCCAAGCAGAACGTCAAGATTGTCCATACCATCTCGCAAGAGGGAATCCAGATGCTGGGCCGCACTTTGGTGAGAATGATTTGGGAAGGAATTTGTCCAATCACATATCCAGTTGTCCAAGCCACGTCGATCAGGTTCAGCTGGTTGGCGTTCATCGACAGATCTTCCTTCATGCCACTCACGAAGGCGTTGGAAATGTTTGTCTGATCCAAATTCTTGATGAAGTAGCCCAACGACAAGATGACAAGGACGCTGACATCCAGTCTGCGGATGAAGGCCACTTCCTCCTTCGATCGACCAGGCTCGTAATCCCAGATATAAGCCCACCAAGGCGGTTTGGGCTTCGTTGCATTGTATAATCTGTCGTGGCTCGAGTCGATATCAGTGTCATGCGGTTGACTGTAGACAGCAACATGCTTCTCCGGAACTGAATCCTCTTCCTTCGACATTGTGTCCAGACTGCTGCTTGAGCCGCTTGGAGTATGTGGAAGAAGCGCCTGCAGCTCTCCGTCCTCTACGTACTCAACATCGAGATATCTCTGGTCTTGGGAGGAAGACATGGCTGCTCGTTACACCTTGGCAAAGTGTGGCCGTCTGTGGCAAAAGAGCTCCGCCCATTCAGCACGCCATGCATCTTCAGTGCTGGGATCTCAGCACGGCATTTTGCGACCAGAAGCTCTCAACACGCGCTGCTGCGTGCTGCCCACACTGTAGCCGTTCTTCGCTTGATCAGCAGTCGTCGGAAAGTGGATGCGTTCGTATCAAAGTCGACGAGCAGCCACACAAAGTTGACTCCCACCTGATTATGGACGATATCGTGCGACGCATCCACCATTGCGTGACGATGCCACAGCGGCGGAGAAGTGCTTCTCCAGATATTACAACATCAGGCACACCATGGGAAAACCTCGGAGCATCCATCATTGGTGCCAGTGATGGGAATAGTCATAGTAATAGTCAAATAGTCATACAATAGCAATTACTATTACTACAAAAATCAATAGTAATAGTAAATAGTAATAGTTATACTTTTCGAAAAGTCGTAGTAATAGTAATTACTATTCGGCTATAGTAATAGTAATAGTAATAAAATAGTAATACTATAGTATTACTGTAGTCGAATAGTAATACTATTAGTATTACTATTAGCTATTTTTAGTATATTCTAGTAAGAACGACTAGTATAAGTAGTTTATAGTACTTATTTAACTATATGTAATAGTAATAGCTAATTCTAACTTAAATATATAGTTAATACTAACTAAATAGGTACTATATAAGCCTATATATAGCTTGTATATAGTAATATAGTACTATAGGTATCTAGGCTCTAATCTATAAGTATAAATAGAGCTCTAACCTTGAATTATATAGTGGTATATAATAGAAATATAATAATACAGGGTCAATTCCCGTAGTAGTCTATCCTTTAATTATTAAACTTTCAGTCTAGAAGAATTCTCTAGAAAATCTACTCTATTTCTATATATAAGTTATATTTTTACTCCTATTAGTTCTTTTTTAATTAATCGTTTATTATTAAAATACTAGAATAGATATACTTTATTACTATACTATAGTTACTATTATAACCTTCTAGATTATATTCTAATACTATATACTTAAGTATACGTACTATACCTAAGTATATATTAGAGCTAATAATACTAATATAGCCTTTTAATAAATATAAGTATCTAATAGTGATAGTAGAAGTATTGTTAAGGGATGTCGCAATGTATAGCACGCCCACGACCTACTAGTCGTAGATGAACTAATTCTTGCCTTTTGTTTAAGACGCATCGCGCGTCGCAAGGTGTACGTATGCGTGTTACGTGCGGCTTAGTAGCCGGTCGCGACCGTATATTACATGCAAGGCTACATGTAAGGGTTAGCTACTAGGCTGCCCCTTACAATTGCCTCCCCTCCCGTGCGAGCTGTCCTTAGCTCGCTAGTTACTACGTAGAGGTTCCTACGTACTTCTAGAATCATAGTTGCTATACGGCCTATATACGGGTTACGTGCGTGTCGTTATGTAGGTATAGGTGAGTAAGGCTTAGTTACTATGCCGACGTAGCTAGTTAGGGGCATAAAACTCTAGCCTAACCTAGCCCTATTCTCCTAGCACGTTCCCTAGCGTACTACCTTCGTTACACTACTACTACGTACCCGCACCGCACCCGCACCGTAAGCGCCTCGCTAGCATTATTATTATCATATCTAACGGGCCCTCCTCGCCTCTATCCTCTAGCCGCTCCGCCTCCTTCCGTAGCATTAGTAGCGACAGTACTACTACTACTAGCACCTTAGAAGACGAGCGCCGCTAGGCGGCTCTAGTGCGCGACGCACCTAGAACGCCTAGTGGTCGTAAGCGACTAGCATCCCCCTCGTAGCTACTAACGCCCTCGCCCGCTACTAAGCTCTCGTAGAGGATTAATATATACATACGGTGCCTCCTATACTTCGTTAAGGGTAAGTCTCTACGCGCGCCGCCTACGATTCGTATACTAACCACTTACTAGACGAAGCCGATAACTGTAATAGTGTCACTACCGGCAAGCTCCTAAGGAAGTGCGGCCGCTGTAGGCGTAATAGACATAAGTGCGTGCCTAATACTAGCTACGCTATCGCCTCGCTAGTAAGCCGCCTACGCGCCGCGCGCTCCTAGCGCGACTTCCTTACGGCTATAATAGGCTAGGCGCCTACAGACCTCTAGCAGTAGGAGCTAGTGGAGTAGATCCGCCTGTGTGCCTAGCTAGGTAACGACATCACGGAGGTAAGTCGCTACTTCGCTCCTACGAGTCGACTACTACTCGCGGGGGGAGCTCTAGTGCGTCTCCTATGCTTTAGCTAATCCTTTCTATAGGCCATTAGGTAGTTCAATGCCTATAAGCATAAGCGTGCCGGGGAAACCCGTATGCGTGCCCCCGCCGCTGCTACTACTGCCGCCGCCCCCGCCGCCGTAGCCCTCGCGCTCTAGTAGGAGTAGAACCGCGCCCTCAATGGGCTGTTCGAACTCGGCCGCGCCGTAAGTTGTATGTTCCTCGTATACGTGTACCCTACTAACCGTAGTCCTAGTTCCTATAGGCGTAGAACATCGACACTACCGCCGCCGACTAGGCATTTCTACCTAAGTTACTACGCGACGATAACTGAGGCGCTTGCCTTACACGCTGCTCGCGGGCTCGTCGCCTACTACTACTCTACGTGGCCCCTAGTAGGCGCGCTACTCTTTAGCTTTTGTTTTGTTTATAGTTGAGAAAAGTTTTATTTATACTCTAGTGCTCCTATGCTAGTCTTATTTACTTCTCCTTAACGCCTTATAGTCGGCTACTATGCGATCCGCATTCGCGAGGCCCTCCGCCGGTTCCTAGCTATTATACTCCTCTAGCTAGTCCTTCTACTAGACTAGATACTATAGCTTACCCTTACGCTTACGCCTATCTAGCACTACCTCTACCTTATACTCTCCGTCCTTATTAGCTAGAGGGGGTACGGGTCCATCCTTATCGCTACCGATATACGGCTCGAGGAGAGAGATATAGAAGACGTTATAGAGCCTTAAGTCGGCTAGTAGCGCTAGGCGGTACGCCTACGAACCGACAGCGTCCGTAATGCGGTATAGGCCGATAAACTTCGGACCTATCTTCTTCTTTAGCACTGCTAACTTAAGCTTCTTCGTTAATAATAGGACTAAGTTACCTACGCGGTAGGTCTTAGCTTAGTAGGTCTTATTGTAGTAGCGAGCCTAGCTTTCTACTATAGCCTTCTATTGCTCCTCGAGTGTAGCGCGTAGTTTTTGTATACGACTCGCAGCTGTTACCGCTACTAATACTTCCCCCCCCCTAGGTCTCGTCTCGAGATCTAGTTAGTGTAGGGGTAATCTTAGGTCGCTAACCGTACGCTATCTCGAACGGACTTATCCGTAGTATTAGGTAGATGCTGTTATTAGCTACGAATTTAGCAACTGCAAGCCACTTAGCCCACTCAGTTTAATTATTACTATAGTAATAACGAAGATATTGTTCGAGGGTTTAGTTTACCCTCTTAGTTTAGCCGTTAGTCTAAGGGTAAAAGGCCGTGGATAGCTTACGCTTTACACGCGCCTCGAAGTAGAAGTTACTCTAAAACTAACTAGTAAAGACCGGACCTCGGTCGCTCACTATGCCTAACGGGACACTATAGTGTCGCACGACTTCGTCTCGTAGGAGCCTCGTAAGCTCTACGGCTGTGCAAGTCTTCGTCGTCGGGATGTATAAGCTTATTTTTAAGTAGCGATCGACTATCACTAGGATCGCATCATACACGCAACCGGCTCGCGTGCTTAGAGGTAGGTCCGTAATAAAATCTATGGTAATTTCCTACTACGGTCGCTCCGGTCTAGGAAGCGGTTGTAGCTCGCCGTAGGGTCGATAGCGCCTCGCCTTCGAACCCTAGTAGGTTCTATAGGCTTAGACGTATTGTTTCACGTCCGTGCTAAGTGAGTCCCACTAATAATTACGTCGTAACAGCTCTTTAGTCTTAGTCCTTCTAAAGTAACCCGCGAGGACGTTATCGTGGTGCATGCAAATTAGATGCGACCTGATTGCGCAATCCCTAGGTACTACGATCGCATCTCCGTAGTACATAAGGTCATCCTTTACATACTATCCCTTAGCGTCCCTCGCGCTTAGCGCCTGCGCTAAGCATGCGACACACTAGTCGTCTTACTGCTGCGCGATCTTCATTAAGAGTAGGATTAACTTACCCGTCGAGCTATAAGCTTGACCCTATATTACTATAGCGCACACTGCTACTAGTAAAGACGGCTTGTCTTAATAGGGAAGGTCACCTCTCTGTACTACCATCGCCTCGCCTATGTCGCCCTACATCGCCTCGTAGGTGGCAAGCACGCGCTTTACCGTCGGCTCGCTTATCCCTTCTAGAGACTCCTTCTAGAAAGACAGCTTACTTTGCAAGGTAGGCAGCAAGTTCGAAGTTTATTACGTTATAGCTACGTAGTTACTACGTCTCGAAGGCGCGTCGGCTAGGTTAGTCTTACCCGGCCGATGCTCTACTATAAAATTAAAAGACTGTAGGAACGTAGCCTATCGAGCTTACCGCCTATTTAGCTACTTTACTATTATAAAGCCCTATAGGTTAGCGTAGTCGACTAGCACTCGCACCGCATGCGTAGCGCCCTCTAAGTATAGCCTCTAATGCTTAAAAGCCTCAACTACTGCAAGTAGCTCCTAATCGTGCGTCTCGTAGTTGCACTTAGCTAGTATTATCTTACGTGAATAGAATGCGATAGGATGCTACTTAGTACTAAACAATTAGGATATAATACCTACGATCGCGAAACCTAAGGCATCCGTCTCGACTCGCGTGCGCAGCGTAGGATCGAAGTGCCTAAGTATTAGTGCACCTAAGAATCCGGCCTTAAGCTGTCGAAACGCCTACTCTTCGCTTAAGGTCCACGTAAGAGGGCCGTACTTCTTACCGTCCTTAGATCCCTTTAGCAGGTCCGTTAGGGGCTTGTAGACCCTTAAGTATTCTTCTATAAAACGCCGGTAGAAGTTGTAAAACCTAAGGAAGGACTAGACCTTATAAAAGGTCGTAGGTGTAGGCCATTCCTCGATAGCGGCTACCCTGCTCCTGTCTATCGATACGCCTACGGCGCTCACGACAAACCTAAGGAACTCTACACTCTCCTAGAAGAAGTAACACTTCTTAGGGTTTGCGAACAGGGCAAACTTTTATAGCCTCTCTAGCACCGCGCGTACGGCTCGCACGTGTGCCTCACGCGTCTCGCTATAGATGAGGATATTATCTAGGTAGACTACGCAAATGTCATTAACTAAGCCGGTTAGCGCCTTGTTAATATACCCTTAAAAGGTTACCGGTGCGTTAGTTAACCCGAACGGCATTACTAGGTACTCGTAGTGTCCGTATCGCGTGCGAAACGCAGTCTTCCACTTATCGCCTCGCTTAATAGGGATACGATAGTAGGCGTCCTTCAAATCGATTATAGTAAAGAACCTAGAACCTAATAGCCTATCTGGCGTCTCGCTAATTAGGGGCAGGGGGTATCGGTTCTTTACTATAATCTTATTTAGGCCTCTATAATTAACATAGAGCCTAAGAGTGCTATTCTTCTTTAGCACGAACAGGATAGGCGCACCCGCCTCGCTTGCGGACCGCCTAATCCACCCCTTCTCTATTGCTTACGCAAGGTACTCCTTTAAGGCCTCCAACTTAGTTAAGGACTAGTAGTACAGCGGCTTAAAAGGGGGTTTCTTTCCTTTAATAAGATTAATCGCATGCTTAAGCCCGTCGGGCATCTTGCGCTTCGCCTGCTTATTAGGTACGTATACATCTCGGAAGTCTATAAATTCTTTAGGCTACGAGGGGCCCTCTCCTTTAGGTACTACTGCAGCAATAGCCCGAACACTCATCGCATAAACCTGCTTTAAGCTCTCGAGATCCTTAAGGAACTCGCGTGCGTTACGCTGCTGAACCGTAGGCGTCTCTACACCGTAGTACTACTGGTCATCCTTATCGGCCTTCACTATCCGATTACGATACCGCTAGGGTCTACCTAAAATTACTAATAGCCTACCTATAGGCACCGCGTAGCAGATGGCGTTACTTACGCGCTCTACTCCCGCGTCATTAGCGAGTCGCAGCCGAACCGTAAAGGCGCCGTAGCAATACCCTAGATCATGCGTATACGACTCTAACTTCGGTAGCCTTGCCCTATTAATGGGTTGCATTTGATGTCGGAGTATATACTTATACGACACTAGGCTAAGATCCGCACAGTTATCTAGGAGAAACGTGGCCTCGCGAAAGCCCTTACGAGTCTCGACTGCGCCTCGCAAGTGACGCGCTGGACACGCATCTACTCGCCTTAAGGGGTCGACTTTAGGAAAACTCGGACTTAGGAGCGACCTACTTATGGTCCTCTGCCTTTTCCCTAGTCGCTGCGATGGATACACATCCACTCGCCTTAAGGGGTCGACTTTAGGAAAACTCGGATTTAGGAGCGACCTACTTCTAGTCCTCTACCTTTTCCCTAGTCGCTACCCTTCTTAGTTAGAGCCTTTGCAGCGTCTACCCTACGAACCGCTTACGCGCTACGGTCCTTCCATAGGTGCCTATTCGGGCAATCCGTCTTAATGTAACCCTTCTTATGGCATCTATAGTACTCCGCTTTAGTCCTATCGAAGGTTATAGACGATCCGCCGGCGTCCCGCCGGTAACTCGCACCCGGGTCGCGCGACGCCTAACTATGCTTCTACTGCTTCGAGCCACGATCGCTTCGCCCTTAGTCGCCCTTAGTCTCTCGCCTACGGCGACCATGCTGCCCACGGTCGTGCCCTCCGCTGCCACGCTCCGTACTTTTAATGCGCGAAGCTAGGATTACTAGTTCCTCTCTAGTTGTTAGGATGTTATAAAACTTGACGATTGCGGACCGTAGGCTAGGCGTAAGCTTAGCGAGCATATGTCGCACGCGTTGCGCCTCCGTATAGTCCCCTAACTGATCCTCTATAACATCTAGCTCAGTCGCAAACTGACGCACTGTCTAGTTGTCCTTCTGTTTCACCGCCTTATACTCTAACATTACGTTAAGCACGCGGTTCATAGGATCACCGTATGCGTCTCGATAGAACTCCTTAAAGTCCTGGTATGTATACCCTTTAAGGTTAAGGACGCTATGGTTAGCGTGCTATCGCTCACTTGCCTCTCCGCTTAGGTACATAACCCTATATAGGACCTTTAACTCGTTCGTCGCATACGTGCCGCCTAAGAGGGTAAAGATAAGAGAGAGCTCCCTTAGGAATACCCGTGCTTTCTTAATCGAGTCCCCTCTAAAAGGCGTAGGTTCTTTAAGACGCCAACGTGTCGCATGCGATGCGACCGCGCCTCGAGCTGCGATATTATCGTTAGTTACTATAGATGGAGGAGGGGAGGGGGAGTAGGGGATAGTTCTCCGCCGGATTCGCCCTAAGGGTCCGCCGGCGGCACGCTTACGTCCCGTAAGATCTCTAACTGTTCAATCTCCCTCTATATCCCCTTCTCCTTAACCTCTGCCCGAAGGGCATCCCTCCTTACGACTAAGGCTGCACGCCTCGCTTGTTGCTAGGCCCTAGGGCTTAGGGGAGCCGTAGGCGTAGCGCTACTATCGTCGCGTTCGGACTCTATAGCGTGTATAGATTGTAACGAAGAGAAGAATTAGAACTGTTAAGGGATGTCGCAATGTATAGCACGCCTACGACCTGCTAGTCGTAGATGAACTAATTCTTGCCTTTTATTTAAGACGCATCGCGCGTCGCAAGGTGTACGCATACGTGTTACGTACGGCTTAGCAGCCGGTCGCGACCGCATGTTACATGTAAGGCTACATGTAAGGGTTAGCCACTAGGCTGCCCCTTATAAGTATACTACTAACTCTATACCTACTACTATATAGTAATATAGTAGATCTTAAATATATATAGTCTAGATACTAATAATCTATATAGAAGTATACCGGAATACTAAAGTTACTATTAACTTTATTATATTATATACTAACTAGATAGTATATTATATACTACTATAGAGTATATATAGTAGTAGTATTCTAGCCTATATAGCTAAGTATTAAGCCTAGAAAAGACGACTTTTATATAAAGTATTACTATTACTATTACTATTACTATTACTATAGTATTACTATTCTAGTCTAATAGTAATAGTAATAGTAATAGTAATAGTAATAGTTATACTTTTTCCGGACGCAATAGTAATAGT
Source organism: Nothopassalora personata (assembly GCA_033816765.1). Lineage (NCBI taxonomy): Eukaryota > Fungi > Ascomycota > Dothideomycetes > Mycosphaerellales > Mycosphaerellaceae > Nothopassalora > Nothopassalora personata. Next base: position 814,541 of record CM066299.1, read on the forward strand.
CATATAGTCACAAAATAGCATTTACCATTTAGTAATAGTTATTACTATAACTATGACTATTTGACTATTTTTCCCAACCAACACTGATTGGTGCCGACGTCCCTCATGCATGCCTTGTCGTGCATGGCAAGCTTGCCGAGCTGAATGGCGCAATACTCCAAGACGCGAGACGAGCACAGACACTTTGCGACCATGAGCGTTGAATGGTAAGCAGACGCGGGCAACGTGCCGAGTTCCTGTAGGTGGTACGCCCACCTGCTGATCAACTCCACCTTGTGTATTGGCTGGTGTGAGCATAAACACGGCTGTTTTCGGCTCAACAACAAACCTCCTTGACCAGCCGTTTGACTTCAGCAAGTTTATCGGTCATTGTAACATTGCCATGGCACCAGCAGCGATCATACCGGACATTGTCGATTATGTAGCCCCGAGGAAGGACACTCTTGGTCTACCTGCACCGACAAGAGCTCGTCTGGAGAAGGCGGGTATCGATCTTTCTAACGGGTATCCTGTAAGTCACTGGTGTGGGTCATGATGATCAGGTCAAAGCCGCTCATCAGTATTGTAGTATCGTCCTGGGAAGCCGCTATATCTCCAGGATGTCTACGCGATCCGCAACGAAGACCGCGAGTATGTTGATGCTGGCACCAGGGGTGATCCGGACAAGAAGGCCCTCTTCTCTGCTGCTCAAGAAGTGAAGCACCTCACAAGCCACATTGGCACAGAGATCGTTGGCCTCCAACTCAAAGACCTGACAGACCAGCAAAAGGACGACCTCGCACTCCTAATCGCCGAACGGAGCGTTGTCTTCTTCCGCGACCAAGACCTCAGCCCCCAAGCACAACTCGCGCTTGGCCACTACTACGGCGAAGTCGAGATCCATCCTCAGGTTCCGCAGGTCCCAGGTCTCCCGGGTACAACAGTCATCTGGCCCGCCCTCGCCGCAACCGAGAACCCCGTAGACTTCCGCAACCCAGTCGGCACCCAGAAATGGCACACAGACCTCGTCCACGAGAAGCACCCAGCAGGTATTACCCACCTTCACAACGACACCGTGCCAGAAGTCGGCGGCGACACGCTTTGGGCATCCGGCTACGCCGCCTACGAGAAACTCAGCCCCGAGTTCCGCAAGATCATCGATGGACGCTACGCAGTCTACAGATCCGCACATACGTACCTCGATCGCAATGATCCCCATGCTGGGCCGAAGCACATTGAGCGCGAGCATCCTTTGGTCCGCACGCATCCCGCCACGGGCTGGAAGGCCCTGTACGTCAACCGCGCTATGACTTCCAGAATTGTTGGGCTAGACAAAGGCGAGAGCGACGCAATTCTTCAGTATCTCTTTAGTGTGTACGAGGGAAACGTCGATATTCAGTGTCGGTTCAAGTGGACTCCCGGCACTTCGGCGTTGTGGGATAATAGTGAGTCATGACACGGAATGAAGCGGAGTGCGATGGACTCGTAGGAGGTCTCGGGGAGCGGTGCACTGACTGCTCTTGCTAGGAATCACGATGCATAACGCTTCTTGGGACTATGAGAATTCCGCCCCGAGGCATGGCACCAGAGTTACGAGTTTGGCGGAGAAGCCGTTCTTTGATCCGTCGGCGCCGACGAGGAGGCAGGCGCTTGGGTTGGCTGGGCCCGGGGATGTGTAGATGCTGGTAACCTGAGCGTAGCACAACCGGTTCGTCATTGTGAGAGCCATCTGCGCCGCCGCCACAGTCTCAGACTTTGCCGGCAAAATGCCAAAGAGCGTTTCCTGATCGCAGCGCCGGACTCTCGCTTTACAGCTTGGTCAGGCTGTCGGCAGACTTCGTCTGTAGCTAGTGGATCGGCCACAAACCTGCATCGGCAGCCATTTCCGGAGCCAGAAGATGTCCTTTGCGATGTGCTTGGCGAGGTATTGGTCTATAAAGCTGTGAGTATCCCCCCTGTTCCAGTTCTTGAGATGTCTATAACACACGCGCGATGTCTGCGCTGCGTATGAGACCGACAGCGATCTTAGCGTCTTCGAGTCGATCTCGCCATTGTCGTACAAGCTGTATGCTGCTGCCATGCTCAGCGAGCATTCGGTGTGAGGTCTTGCATCAAGTACTGAGGCTGCTGCCATATTGTTGACGCTATCTTCGCGGTTTGAGGGATATTATTTTGATGGTCCTGTATTTCTGGGAGGTGGTGAGCCATGGAGCTGTCAAAGCGCACAGAATCTGCATGGCAATCAATCGTGAATAGTGGCAGTTTTGTGACACCCGACAGCTTCGTCGAGATTCTGTTTGTCTAGACGATCATGGGGACAAACATCGCAACAGCTGGCGCTTTCGATCGGCTCAGTACTTCAAGTCGGCGAGGAGTGCGATGAGTTGGAGGGAGGTATATCTTATCTCGTATACAAGAAACACGACTCTACGACGATCTTGGCCAATGCTCTGCCGCAAGTGCTCGCACATCTTCAATGATACCCTGCGGGTCTTCTGCTGCAGCGTAGTGACCGCCGTCGTTGCGCTCTGCAAGCATTGTCAGGATGGGAGACTGCTCGTTGTTGGTAGCACTCACCCTTGTAAAACACCAGATTTCCCGTCCGCTCCACAGCTCTCTTCGAGCTCGGCTCAGTGTCCCAGTAAAACGACGTGTATCCAAACGGCACAGAGATCCGATTGTCCGGCTTCATCGCAAAGCTCGCAAAGTTCTCATGTCTGACATTCTCATAGTAGCACAGCATACTGGGCATGATGGTGTCGGTGAAGTAGTATATGCTCGCAGTAGCAAGAATATGCTGATCCCAGTATCGCTTTTTCTGGTTCTCGGGGCCAGCAGCTTCGTTGTACTTCTCACCGACCCACATGAGGATACCCAGTGGATTGTCATTGAAGCCAAAGCCGATGGTGTGAGGTCTGGTCCGCATCTTGATGGCGTAGCCCATGTGGTTCTCAAGCCAGTCATCGACACGGTTCTGCACTTCTTGCTCGCGCTGTGTATATTCTACGCCGTCCGGCAAGGGAGACGGCGCAAAGTTGAAATGAACCAGTTTGCAGGAGTCTGTCAGCTTGGAGCCCATTTCGCGGCCGATCCAGTGTGCCCAGTCGCCTCCGTGGAAGTAGTATTGCTTGTAACCAAGCTTTTTCATCAGCTTGTCGTAGACATGTGCGCTGTCTTGAAGCGTCCAGCCGGCTCTGGGTGGCCAATCTGAAAATCCATATCCGAACAGAGATGGTACCACGACGTGAAACGCGGGCTGGCTGTCGTCCCCTGGATTGGCAAGCTCGTTCCAGACCTGGTTGAACTCGTAGAATGACCCCGGCCAGCCATGGACCATGATCAAAGGGATGGCATCAGGGCGTTTGGACTTGGCGTGGACGAAGTGAGTCTTGATGCCATCGATCCTGGTGAGGAAGTGTGGTGCGGAATTCATGCGATCTTGGTGCTCATACCAGTCGAAGTCATTGAGCCAGCGGTCGTACAAGTGAGCTCCCCATTCGTATGTTGGACCGTACTTCTTGCCGGCATCCGGGACGATCTCCTTGGGTGGCAAACGGGTATCTTTCAGCTTGCGTTTGAGACGATCCACTTCTTCTGGAGGTATGTCGACCTTGAAAGGAACGATGTCGTGGAAGTCAGCTGCGATGCTGCCCATCCATTTTTGCGTGCTCATGACGGCTGTTGTGGGTGATGATGAGGTCGGCGCTCGACCAGGATGGGGACGATGTCAGAGACATGTTCGCCTGGACCTCGCTGCTTTTCTTGGCACACTCTCCGGACCATTGACGGAGGTCGTCGACCTGACGTCTGTTGTGCTTCCCCGCACCCTTGGCTCGACCAGCTCCTGTGTCCCGCGAATCCGGGTGTCCGGTACGCGCCGAAGATTCGTTCCGCTAGAGTTCTGATGGATTCTTCTCGAACCTCTTGCCCTGCAGAAGTGTCATGCAGATGCCACGAGGGCGCCATGCTCGCTGAGCGAGGTGCACCGGTCTTTGTGCAACAGAAAGAGCGCACGGCAGGGCTACTAGTGTCCTTTCCGAGTACCACTTCGAGATCAACTGGTTGATGGCTGTGGCTGCTCCGGCAATCCGCGAACACGTGGACTTAATCACTTAAGGTACCTGCTCATGCATGCATGCATGCTTCCAGCATGTTCTTCGTGAGAACTCGCGAGAGAGCGGTCCGTGGCCGGTGTTGGCGCTTGCAGCTTCCTGCCCACAAGCAAGACCAAGCCACAGTGCTTCCGCTTGCCACGATCGAGGCTGGCTGCGCTTCCAGTAAACCGCAATCTCCGCACGTGTGCCGTCAAGTTGGATCCGACGGTGTCCTGGCTATACCGCTCCTGTGCACCGCTTGAGGAAAGCGTAGCTTCATCGCAGCCTTGCCGAGATCGAGCAGGCTCGCGTGGTGCTGAGACGGCCGGGCGTGGATTTGGGGTACGATCTGGGGTAGAAGGCAGCGAGGTGCAGCTATCGTGTTCGTCTCGAAAAGTAGCACTGCTATGATCGAAGAGTATATGTATGACCACGGTGCCCACTTCAGCAAGAGCCAGGTCCAGCTTCGTCTCCTACCGTGACAACGACCAGGACGGTTCCTGACTTGCGTCGTTGCACTTTCGCTTTAGTGCAAAGGGCTACCTCGAAGAATCGTCACACCACGAGCAGGTCACCTTACCACCGTACAGCAACTACACATCCTTAGCAAAAACCTTCCTCATGTTCGGTCTCGGCAATCTCCAAGGCAAGGCCCTCTACAAGGCCGCCTCAGCAGCATGCGGCTCAGCATTCATGCTCTACGGCTGGGATGCTGCTGTGCTGGGAGGATTCCAGGAGACTCCTGAGTTCCGTGCGGCCATTGGCAACCCACAAAGCGCCTATACTGTTCCCATGATTGCATCCGTCTACAATCTTGCTGCTGGATTCATGTCCATCGCAGTCACCTTCTTCGGCATGCAGCTCGGTCGAAAGCGCACGATCTTGTTCGGAAACGCCCTCATCTGTGTCGGCGGTGCGCTCCAAGCGTCGACATACAGCGTTGCACAGATCATCGTTGGTCGCATTGTTACTGGTGCTGGAATCGGCTGTATTGCTTCGGCCGTCCCAACATACATGGCGGAGCTTTCTCTGGAGGCCTCAGAACGTGGACCGGAAGTATCGTACCAGCTGGCTCTCCTAATCACTGGCGTTGCATTAGCATACTGGGTTGACTTGGGCTTCGTGCAAGGTCTGCCACAGCATCCATGGTTGTGGCGCATCCCACTCGCGATGCAAGCTTGCTTCGCCATCTTCTCGACCGCCCTGCTCGCATTCCTACCAGATACGCCCCGATGGTACTACGCTCGCGGCCGGATCCAAGAGGGCGACGACGTTCTTGCTCGCCTACATTCGAAGTCAATTGAAGATGCTCAGGTCCAGCTCATGCGAGAAGAGATCTTCGCTACTCTCCGCGAGGAGGCTGCTGATGCTGAGAAGTTCAACTGGTGGCTCCTGTTCTGGGACAACTCTGAACTGCAATTTGGGCGCCGCCTGCGTACCTCCTTCCTCATTCTTTGGGCCCAGCAGTTCCTCGGAATCAACATGCGTAAGTGGAGATTCGATCTTCTTTGGCGAATGTGAGCTGACCAGCCTGCAGTCGTCTACTATTCGACAGCCATCTTCAGCGCCCTCGGCTACTCTGCGCTCCTCTCTGGTGTTCTCGCTGGTGTCATGAACACCATCTTCGCTCTCGCCTCATACCCACCGATCTGGTACATTGAGAAGCTCGGACGCCGCGCCATGATGTTCTGGTGCGCGATCGGTTGCGGGCTTTGCATGCTCGTATACGTCGTCTTGACAACTCTTTCGACCCCGACAGCTGCGACGAACTGGGCCGCGGTCGTCTTCATCATTCTCTACAACGTGGTCTTCGCCTTCGGTTGGCTTGGTACTTGCTGGGTTTACGGGCCTGAGATTAGCCCTCTCAAGTACCGCCATGTCGCTGGAGGCCTTGGTGCTGCTGGCGAATGGTTCTCAACATGGGTCATGGTCTTCGGTGGTGGCACAGGAATCAGCTCCGTCGGTCCCAAGATCTTCGTCTGGCCGCTGATTTGCTGTTTCCTGGCCGCGGCATACGTCTATTTCTACTGTCCAGAGACTACTGGCCGTACTCTCGAGGAGATTGACTCGTTGTTCGCCAAGAGTTCTGGTCGTGCCGCACGCATTGAAGCAGAGACTGCAGAACGAAGGAATTCTGCCGCAGGTATTGAGAAGAATGGTCTGATTTACAGCGTTGGAAAGCAGGATGTGGTCCACACGGAGAAGAAGGAAGTGAGCGGGAACGTCAGCAGTGAGAATGTCAGCACTGCTTGACACGGGTTCGCCGCCATGAGTTCTGAAAGCGATATTGTTGACGCTTCATTCTATTCAAATCTGAACGTTCTAGCAGCTTATGAGCTCGGTTTTGAAGCAATAAGTTCTCAGATTCAGATTTCTCTTAGCAGTGTCAGCACAACTTGCGATACGATTGTGCATGCCCGCCGGTCGTGATCCTGTCATGAAGTTCCGCTCATGCATTTCATGCCACGCCTGTCCTGTCGCGAACTTCTGCTCCGGAACATGTCGGGACCAAGTTGTACCTTGCTAAGAGATCTTGCCGTCCTGTTGCGAAACATGGTCTGGGCCGTTGCTAGTCTCGTTGCGCACCCACCCATGACCGATCACGCTTACGAATTCAAGAAGCATCTCGCTCGTTTACGATCATCTCGGTCCAGCACCTTGCAGCTGTTGATACAGCGTCACATCCCTGAACGAGGCAGGACGGTACGATCGGCGCTAGCGACTAGCGGCGGAGCGTACCGACGTGCACATGCTTAGCTCGCGCCTCTTGGTGCTTGCACTTGCCTCGAGCTGCAGGAAGCGGCGCACGGCGTTGGATTTAGTATTGGAAGACCGCTACAGCTTGCACGATGGTATACTCATCTGTCGTATTCTCTTCTCATGCAAGGCATCCGAGCGTCGCAAAATGTCTCGCCGCAGGCTTGTGTAGAGCCGCGTCTTTGGCAGCCTGCCTCGAGGAGCCACCCACAAGTTTGTGTTCTTAACAAGGGTTCCCGCGCTTGTTCGCCCGCTTCGAGTAGCCCAGATCTCGATGCGATGAATGATGCCGAAAACCACGTATACGCCATCTGTCGCAATGACAAACCTCTGCCACCCTTCTCCATGCCACTTGCGAAACTGCGAAGGGCCTGCAGCGGCACGAAGCTCAGCTCGATTGCTGGTCGGTACGTATGGGAAGCCGTCCGGGTTCAAGGACTCCAACCGAATGCTATGACTGCATGCAGCCGGCTTGTGTACCCAAGCACATCCCGCTCGCCTAGTGCTGATATCCTGAGAGTTGTTCTGATCGCGACACGATCCGCCTACATACATCAGGGTCTCTCGGTCGTTTTCACGTCGGGTGAAGCGGTATGCAGTTTCGTGGCACCTGATGTGCTCGGACTCAAGGTGAGTGAACGGGTCGACGGGGGTGGCACCTGTGGGCGCGTCGAAACTCGGGTTCGTCCCTCTAGAAGCGTTCACTTCCAGGCGGCTTGGTGCGCAACGTATGACGGTGCACGATATGATGGGATTCCTAGCTACATGGCTTCCGGGCTGAGCGCCGACATAGCCATCGGTTGCACACAACTCGACCGACAAGAGCATCAGGTTGCCTCATATCGCGGTATCTGAGATAGATTGTGGACCATTCCGTGGAGCGCTTTGAGGCAGTTGAACATCCACAAGTTCGTTCTGCTGTGAGGACTGGGAACCCGCGGGCTTCTCTATTACACCATTCTGCCTGAACGCAATAGCTCTCCTCGCAACGTGCAAGCTTCAATCCAGGGAGTATGGACTCCCTTGTTTTCCGGATACTTCCGCTTAGAGTCGGGCCCTGCACCTCCACAGAGCGAATCACTAATAGTCGTGAAGTCAAAGTGAACGAAGGTACTGAGACACCGATCTTGACTCGATCGTCTTCTGCTTGGCGCACATGCTCTCGGAGGGCCTCCCAAATGTGATGTCCTTCGGACTGACACCCGCCGTGCAGAGCAATGAGTGATTTTGACCCAAGTCTTGCTGAGAACTGAGGCACCGTACGGTGTGGCCGCGAAATCTTGGTAATCGTGCACCAAATGTCTTCTCCGCAGAAATTGGAGCACTGGCAAGGCGAAGATGTTCCTGCATATTCAAGCATCATCTGAAGGGCCAAGGCCGTTTTCTTGCCGCTGGTATGTGAACGCGCAGGCTTGCCCGTGACCAGCCCTTGCTCGCGATTCATGGTGGTTATGGGGACGAGGCACTAGGTGCACGCCAAAACTGTCATGCCTCTCGGCGCCGGTCTAATCATGACCGATCTTGTCAGTCATCCGACATCGCGGAAGCGTACAGTTCGTGTCTCTGCCGGTTTCGACGTGGGAATCGCACTTGTCGAGCGCTGTGTTGCTTCAGTCAAGTAGAGCGCATGCCAGAGAGCAGCCCAGATAGCATGCCAGAGAGCACCAGTCTTCGTGGAATGTTGATGATATTGAAGTAAGCCAGCAAGTACCGACTGAGAACAGTTGGCGGAGATAGCGCGGAAGTTTCTCGGATGCAGGAACAAGGACAAAAGAAATGCCCACCCGCAGGACGTCTTTGATGACCGCATGCATCTCTTTGCCATGTCCACTTATCCAGCGGCCTGTTTCCAGCACGCCCATGTAAGAAACAAGAGATGCCACGGCGGCCACATCCACAATCCATTTATACCACATTACTTCACGACGACCTCCCTTCTAGCACATCTACAACCTCGCATTCAAATCCTGCAAATCCCTCAACTCCCCCCTCGGCCAATCCGGGAACAGCGCCGGATCAGGCCTCTCGCGATCCCAAGCCCACTTCGTCACCAACTCTTGCTCCAGCGTGTTTTCCAGCATATCAATGACATACTTGCCAATAATCGGGAAGAACTTCCAGCCGTGAAAGTTGCCGCAGGTCGCTACATATAAGCCTTTCGAGCCGGAGTGAGGCGAGATGATGAAGTCGCCAGAGGTGGTGAAGGCGTCCCTGCAAGCATGAAAGGTTAGTTGATGGGCCGGGAGGAGAAGGGGAGAGGGGGGGGGGGGGTGAAGACTTACCAGCATATCCTATACTTTTCCATTTTCCAATTTGCACCCTTCTTGCCGTAGAAGACGTGGTTGGCATGGTCAATATCTTTCTTCAGCTTTCTTGAGACTTTCCATTGTGCGTAGTCGGGTTCTGCTGGTGGTGCTGAGATGATTCTGCCGGGGAGGACTTCGCCGTTGTTTTGGAAGATGGTCTGACCCCACCATTTCAGTTCGTGGTCGGGTGTGGGTGGGAGCGAGCCGATGAAGGGACCTGTTATGGACGTCAGTGAATGATGAGCGGATCCTTCCCTGATTGACCTCACCTGTCTGTGGAGTGTAGCCTTGCACTCCCACCGGCATCTTCGCGAAGCTGTCATAGTCCTCATCCGAAAGCTTTGTCATGCCAGTTGTAATGCCACCCGCGACGATTCTGCCTTCAGCTCGCAGCTCTTTCTTGCCTGTGATGTCTGCACTCCACTCCAAGAGCTTCGGCGTGAAAGCTCCAGACGCCAGGATCGTATGTGTTGCCCTCAATTCTCTTCCATCATGTGTCTTGACGCCCAACGTCCGACCATTGTGATCAATGTTGAGGCAAGTTACTTCTGTCGTGACATACTTAACCCCCAACCTGATCGCCTCTCTGGTCACAGCAACCAAGCAATCTCCAGCAGCTCCCCAGCCACTCGTCCTGTTGACCAACACATCATGCACACCAGAGTAGTCTGCTTGATCGAAGAGCCCTCCATACAACTTCCTTGCTTTCTCAATCGGAACAGCTTCCAAATCTGCTTTCCGCCCTAGCTTCTTATAATTCTCCAGCACCTTCCCAGCATAGTCATCTCGACACATCCAGTAGATGCCAGTCTCGTGGAAGAAAGGTTTCCACAGTGGGTCAGTCCTGAAAATATCTTGCGCCTCAAGTCCCATGCGGCAGTACACAATATCATCGTAGTCTGCCCTTACGACCTTATTCCAGTCCCAGGAAGCTGCTACGCGACTATCTGCATCGAAAGCATCGCGGTCCACGAGTGTGATTGCCGCGTTTGGGTATTTCTTGATGAGATGAAATGCAGTCGACACTCCGAAGACGCCAGCTCCAACGATGATGTAAGATCGGTCTGCCATGATGGACTGAGGAAAGATATTTGCGCTATGTCCAGGTGCGACGACAATGGTCGCGACCGTCTTGATAAGTCAAGTCTGATCCGGAGCCGAGCCGTGATCTTTGACCTTGGTGGGACGAGACAGAGCACCAAAATCGTGGCGCGGGGTCGGTTTGATGTGGAGGTTGCGACCAAATCAGGAAAAATGGTCCACCATTGCACACGCGACACGCGCCCTGTATCGTTCCTTGTCGGTTGGCCTTTCTCAGTGCGGCTGCAGGAGCCGTGGTTATCGCATGTGTTCCCGACGATGTGGACACATTTGCAAGTGAGCAGAAACTGAGCCATAAAAAGAACAGATGTGGTAGTGTGGAGCATGGCAGAAAGATAGATGCGCTACTGATTCCACTTTGGGCATGTAGGGCCGAGAAGACGAAAAGAATGATAATGAATGAGAAGAGTGATTGTACGAAACGTATGCATTTCCTGCCGGACGTAGAAAGAGCATGAAGATGACATTGCCTGTTGGAAAGAACGCAGCGCTGAATCTGAATGTTGCTGCGCAGACTGACTCTTACTGCCAGCCCGCCAGGCGACGATGAACAGCTCGCTCAGCTCCAGACGCCTGGTCAGCATAGCGGAGGGCGAGCTTCTCCAACACAAGGACACGAGCGTATTCTTCAAGGCCGACGATTGCAATGAAGTTATCGTCGGGTGCGTCGCTCCTGGTCTGCGCTTGATGATGTGCCTTCTCCAGTCCATCGCCGGTACCGCTGATTTGGTGGCTGGGACAAAGCTAGATCTTCGTCTTCATCGTCGTATTGATTGCTCAGTACTGCACCAATGCCGGCACGTTCCAAGCAGGCTTTGACGGCCTGTGCCGCTCATATGGAATGAGCATGAACTTGCTCGGGCCTCCGTACTGCAGCACAAGCTTCAAACGCCGACTCATGATGGACGACGACGAACTCAAGCCCACCGCCGAAAGTAACGTCGACATTGTTAGATATTCAATTCCGGTCGTTCGGTGGAGCCTTGGAAGGACAGTCCAGCTGCTGAATGTGGCTCTGGTAGTGATAGGCGTGCAGGATGACCTAAGACCACTTGTGAAGGGCACCTGTGGCGGACATGTCGAGGCCGTCGGCCTCCCGAGATAGTAGCGCCGTGACATCTGCTACAAAGCAGAGGAATTGGACAAGCTCGCACAAAGATGGATCAGACAGCGAGGCGTTGAGTATGGCAAGCTCTTCGCCACAAAACCTGGCCTGGCGGCTGTTCCGTCGCGAGGTCGCCAAGTAGCTGTTGTAGCTGGTAGCATATGTTGCAAGACTGTGCTCAACGAGTGTTCGATGGTCCATCGAGGCAAAGCTTCGGCTGGAGTGGGTTGACCGCAGCAGGTTAGCAGCCTCATACCTGTGAGGCGGCGCCGAAGTCGGCGTCAGCGTTGCTCTTGAGCGCGCAGGTCCAAACCAGTGGCACATAGATGCCCGATTCCAGCGGAATGGTGGCCTATTACCACTCTCTCCCATGCAATAGAGCTCGGTCGATGTGTGTATGCATGAGATGTCGGTCCCCAGTCGCGAGGAGATGAGCCAGCGCGTAGTCGCGTGACTTACTGCTTTCGTCGCTGTTGTGAATCGGCCCGCAACTTCGTGGAATCGGAGTCGCATCCGCTCGCTCTGCCAATCACACTGCCATCTGCGGCCAGGACGATATACTCATCTCAGCAGGCTCAGACTCGCTGCTAGAATTGATTACTTAAGAGTGCGAGAGCGGGCAATAGGGCTTCGCCAGGGCTCGCTGTGGACGGGGTTACCCGATTGGCCAAACGGTACCGAGCCGAGAAGAAGCGAGCTGAGGAGGTAACAATATCCTGAGTGTGTAGAAACAGTGTGGAGCTCAAATTGGCGATTCGGCACGTTGTGTTGGAACCAGCAAGAGTCTCGTGCACGTGATATCACGCATGATCCGACGACGAGCCATTGCGAGGCGCAGGCTGGTTGACCGCGTTCGTGTTGTGGCGATGTTGTTGTCATGGTCAAGGGGTGTTTGCCGGCCAGACGATCCTGACGTTGGGCAAGTTGTTGTAAATAGGTATTTTGACGAGTACAAGCTTCTAGATTGAAACAATAGGGTGGATTAGTAACCCTCATGAATTGCATACGGTGTAAGACTATCTAGCTACAGAAACAGTATAATATAGGGTAAGTGTGCTAAGTCCTAACTAATATAGCTATTAGTCACCTAATTTACAACACTCCCCGTTTAGACTAACTGCTATAAAGGCAGTCTAATTAACTTAATATTACCTATGTTGCTATATTAGTCTCGAACACCTTTACTAGCTTTAGATACTAGGTTTCCCGCTATAAGTAAGCATATACTAAGGATAGGGATCTTGTTAGATCTGCTTATGTAAGAGATCTTTATAGACCTACTTTAGGCACATTTTAGCCTTATCTTTCCGCTTTTAGAAGCGGACAGAAGGTTCTCTCGGCTCAAGAAGGCTCTTATAGTAGTAGCGTACAGGCCTTGTAGGTGTATATAAAAGAAGCTAGTTCTTTACTAAACAACTCTCTCTACTTTATACTACTTTATACCTCTCTTACCCCCTTCTAGACTACTACATATACTTATATATACTAATAACTATCACATATACACTCTTAAAGCTTCTTAAGAACCTTTAGTAAGGTATGTTATTTATATAATAATATTTTAAGGGTGTTTACTAACTTATAAGTAGCATTATAGTAGATGTTATTAAGTAGACTCCTATAAACCAATTTAGTAACACTAGTAACGTCTTTAGTAGTAGAACTAGCTCTAGTAACGGTAATAATCCTAATAAGCGTCCTCCTAGTAATAGTAGAAAGGGCCTACCTATATCTAGTAAGCTCTCTAAGCGTAAGGCCCTTATTAAGGCACTTAGACTAGTTAAGCATATTATTGCCAATAAGCGCAAGATCGCTAAGAAGAATATAACCTTACGGCTTACTATAGTATCTCTTAAGATTACCTTCTAAAAGAAGAAGCTTCTAACTACTAAGGATAGTATTACTAACCTACTAAACTAGGCTTAGATTAACGCGGCTACTTAGGACTTCGATTATATAATAGTCGGCCCTTAAGGCCGTATTGCTAATACTATAACTATTATTAACGACTAATAGGTTGTGTTAACCTTAGGTTTGGAGGGGGGTCCCTTAGATCTAACTTGCCCTAATTTCATTTAGGTTTAATTAGACATTTGGGCAAGCTAGCAGGACCTAGTATAGCTATTAAGATATATACTGCGCAGTTAAGCATTATAAGCGTAGCATTAAGGAAACAATTTAATTCATACCTCTCGAGTAGAGGGTATAGGGGATTAAGTCCGCTAATCCTCTTGTTTATCTAGCTACTACGCTGCTCGTTACGTGACCTGATTTCACGGTCCCGGGACCGGCAAATACCCCTACTTACATAAGCGCTGCTCTATACTACCACAACTCGGACAGGCCTATATAGGGTAGTTAGTAGACATTATTTTAGTAGTTAATGAGGGGGGGTATTAAGTGTATACCCGGTGGCGTATTAGCATCTAGTTTATAAGGTTAAAATCACGGTTTAAGGTCTAAGGTTTACGGTCAAGGTTATTACTTAAGGTTAAGGTTTACGGTTAAGGTCGACTAAGGTCGAAAACACTTAAGGTCTAAGGTATTTAGCAATAATCACGGTTATAAGGTCCTATTAAGCAACAACTAGTATTAGCGCATTCTAAAGCAAGCACTACGTAACAATAGATACGGCTACATTACTAGAAAAACTTAGCACCTTTGCCGACATAGGTAGAGGCTACGAATAGCCTATAAACCCTACGAAAATAGAAGGGGTCTATAGGGAATCTGTCCCTTATAAGGGGATAGAGGAATCGGAGGAAGGGGAAACACCTAAATCTAGTAAAGAAGGGAGAAGCGGAACTAACGCCGCTAAATTAGGTATAGGTGTAGGAACGAACAGCATAATTAGAATAGATGCTATAACTGCCCTCTTTAGACGATTAGCAGTAGTAATAGAAAACGCTAGCTCTCGCTTTCCACCTCTAGGAGGTGCTAAGAATCCGTTCTTTAATAGCACTAATGCTACTAAGTTCTAGGAGCGGTTTAGCGACCTAATAGACTAGTATCCGCCTCGGGCATCTATTAAGAAGGATGATTTCTAGGGTAGGTTTAAGCGCAATTGCGAAACTACTATCCGGCGCATAGTTATAAGACTGCCTAGGTAGCTTACTAACAAGGCACGTTTTAGGAGGGCGTTCTTATTAGAGTTCTTAAGGTTTAACGCCTACTCGATATTAGGGAGTCAGGAATATCTTAAGGAGATTGTTAGGGCGTAGCAAGGTAAGAGGCCCGAAGAATAGAATGTAAAGAAATTCATCCGCCTATTTATATTCTTAAGTAACCTAATTGAACCTAAGGATTTAGATAATAGCTCCCGGAGTCGCCTCCTCCTTTAGGGATTGCTAGAGGCAGTCGCAAAAGCGGTCTATAAGGCTTGCGGGCTTCACCTAAAGTAACCTAAGAAGTTTAGGGACTTTTAGAGGATCCTCGATAAAGCTACTAGTATCGTAGATAGTAAGGAGGGATAGAAAGCTATGTATATAGATTTCCCTCTTACTTTACCTTAGCTACACCGCTTAGTCGTAAAGCAAATGCCGCGCCTTAAGCCTAAGATTAATACGCTTAAGAAGGCTACCTCTAGGACTGTTGTTAATAATAACCTAATCTAGAAGGTAGCTAAAATAAGCATACGTGTATACTAGCGCGGTCGCGTCGCGGACGCGGGTGCCTTCTACCCGAGCGAGAATTAACGCTCTATATAACCGGAGAGGCACGACCTAGACACTAAACTATAGGTTTACGTAATGTAGCGTCCCCTATCCTAGAATCGCGAACAGTCTAAAGCAATAGATAGTTGTTACTATAACTATAGTAGTTCGAAGCACTAGGCTAGCAATTGTAGGGCGATAAGGTTCTTAATATCCCGGGGCTACGTATACCTCGCCCCGAACAACTAGTAGTATCTAGGGAAAGAAGGCGATCCGCGTCCTACTAAGTTTAACTTTCGGAGGGACTATAGTAAACCGAAACTGCTCTATATGCTCCCTCTACTCGAGGAACATTATAGGCCGATCGAGTTTAATAACTAGTATAAGATTCCCGCACTACGTAAGCAATAGATAGGTAGGGACTATACTAGGGTAATAAAGGTCACGCCTCCTAATCATTCTAAGCCCCCTCCTAACTTTAGGCATTTAATAGAGTATAGCCCTTAGGACGCACGGTCTAGCTAAACGGAGAAGGCTACTAAGACATATTAGGTCTTATTCGGAGAAAGTGAAGCGGAGTAGGCGATCGACTTAGGCGAGCTTAACGAGGTATCTACCTACCCTATATAGTCTAACAAAGTAAAAGGGAAGGCACCCGTAGGCATTCTAAAGAATCCGCACCCGAGGACCCGGTCCTTAGCCTAGGATCTACGAGCCCGAGCTAAGGCTACTAAGAAAGTTCGCCTTTAATTAGAATAGGAGATCCGGTAAGCTAAGATTAACTAGTAGGAGGTTGAGATAATTAACGAAGTTAATGCTTAAATAAGCGAAACTCAATTATTAGCTAAATCCGGGGTAACCCTAGGAAGGGGAAATAATGCCTAAGTAAACGAACTAGGGAACGATGCTAGTAAAGGACTGCCTAAGGATATGCCTATTAGTCCTATAAACGCCCCATTCGTACAAAGGAAGCGTATATAGAATACTAAGACTATAAGGATTAATAACTACGTCCGACAATATAGTTCAGCTAGTAATAGTCCGGTTATAAAGGAAGAGGGTATTATCTACTAGATTGATTAGATCCTCTAGATAACGTTTCCTAATGTAAACGCCTAAGATTGGTTTTAATATAGTCGCTAGTTCGAGGCTGCCCTCTTTAGTCGCGTTACTAACACCCCCGCTCTTTAGGAGAAGCTCGCTATAGTACGACGTCTTATAGGAAAGGACCCTAAGGTTCGCACTAGATAAGTAGTTACCTATAAAGATAAACCTAAGTATAGTAAGGAGGTCTTCCGCGAAGATAATTAGGCCTAGTATGTCGGAGTGAGTGTATTTAACTATACTTTACTCTAAGGGTGCGGTCCCTACTACTAAGCTATATAAGGACGTTAAGAAAATCGGGCTCTCTAGTGTCCTTAACAACTTTGCTATAGTCCCTAGTCCTTAGGTAGTAGCGGAGTTTAGAATAAATAAGAACTAGATTAGGTGCCTAATTAATAAGGGTTCCGAGGTGAATATTATCGGCTAGAGGAACGCTTATAGGTTTAGGTTACTAGTAATGTCGAGTGCTTAGCTTACCTTTCGAGGTGCTAGAGGGCGGGCCTAGTTTAAAGGTGTTGTAGGCAATTTAGATGTTTAGGTATTTAGGGTTTACTACTAGGTAAACATGTTTATCTCCTCGGATCTAAACTTACTAACAATCCTAGGACGTCCGTAGGCCCGTAAGGTGCGGCTTACTGCCCGTAACTACGATAATAGTTCATAGGAGGGGACTATTACTAGCCGTAAAGGTAAAAGTGTTATGTTTACTGCCCTAGTTAGCTCGGATAGGTACAAGACCCTTTAAGAACTGTTAAAAGCGTCGGGAAATGGAAGGGTAGGTTAAGTTACGGCGCTTAACCTACCGACTTACTAAAGCCGGATTTAACAAAATCGGTAAAGTTCTCGTACTATCTCGGAGAAACCTCGGACTTTAATTTACCGGTCCCGGGACCGGTAAATAGCTATAGTAAGGAAAACGGATACGACTACGACATAACGCATCTATAGGAACCCGGCAAGGCTCTAACGCCTAGCAACTATTTAGCTTACTTATTAGGACTGCTTAGGAGTGCTAGAACAAAGGAGCGAGTTATAGAAATTGGAATAGGCGCGTTTAAGGGAGATTCAATTGCTAACGTTTATTTAGTTTAAGGGGATTAGCCCTCCGAGATCTTAAGGCAATCTACATTAAATGCTTAGGTACGGAAGCAATAAGTAGGCTAACATATAGCTAATATTAGAATGCCGTAGGTCTTTACGATATATAAGCGTAAGGCGCATAAGAAGAAACTAGTAGACGTAAGCGTTTACGAGCGCCTAGAATTACGAGTTAAGGGAGATATAGAATAGAAGCGTAGGGTACTATACCTAGAGTCTAAGATGCCTAAAGGACAAGGTTCGTTTAACGGGAAGTACTTAACTAAGAAATTCTTAAGTATTAAGCGAGGTAGCCGGATTACTCTAGAACGACTTACCTTAATTAAGGTTAGCATTAAGCTATTGCTAATAGAAAGGGCCTTATTTAATAAGATGCTCTATAACCGGGAGGCAGTCCTCGCTTAGGATTTCAGTTACATAAGGTAGATTAGGCACGACGTCGTGCTACCTTAGAAGATTAACACGGTCCCTTATAGGCTATAGTAGGCACGCCCTATCCGGTTGCACCTAAGTCTTAGGGTAATTGTTAAGCGCATAATTAGAGCCCGGATTAAGAACAACATCCTAGAATACTTATAAGGGGCATATTCTAATAGCTAGTTCCTAGTCGTAAAGAAGGTTAATACCTCTAGAAGCGATGTGCCATATCGGTTAATTAACTTATCTATGCTCCTAAATAAGGTTACTATGCGCGATGCTAACATTCCACCGGACACGGATAGCTTCTTAGAGGATTTTGCCGGGTACCGAGTCGCGTTACTTATAGACATGTTTTTAGGTTATAATTAGATTACTTTAGATAAGTCCTACCGGGACTTAATAGCCTTTATAACCCCTCTTAGCCTAGTACGTAACACGACTCTACCTTAAGGAGCTACTAATTTAGTTACTTAGTTCGTACGTACGGTAACAAAGATTCTACTTAATTATATCTCGCATCGAGCGAAGCCGTTTCTCGATAACATCGGTATTAAGGGACTAACTAAGGACTATAGGAATGTAGAAGTAGAGCCTAGGTTAAGGAAATAGGTCGTTAAGCATATTGTTTCCCTAGATCTAGTTCTTACTAACCTAGAGAGAGCTAGTGCGGTAGTTACTAGAGGCAAATCCTAATAGTTATACGAAAAGCTTAAGATTGTTAGGTACGTTACTAGCCCGGATAGTCGCTATCCTAACCTAAAAGTTGTAGCTAAGATCCTAGATTAGCCTACGCCTACCTATATTAAGGAGGTCCGTGTTAAGTTGAGACCTAACAGGATACGTAGTTAGCAGCGGAGTGGAGTAAGAGATCAATCTTCAACTAGCTAATAGCTATAGGGCATGCAGCAATATATTAGGAACCAATGCGTTGATTATGTTGGATGTCTATCTAAGCTAAAGGGGAGAGAAGGTGTCTTCCGACAAGCTGAGTCATCGTGGATGCCTTAGGCTATTAGATCACAACCTAACTGTTAGCTCCCCTTAAGATGCTACATCTTAACACTCCCACTTATCTTACATAGGAGGTCACAGTCTGCTCTTCTCCTGTCAGTAGTATTTAGACCTCTATAATAGGTTAAGCTAGCTTACAAACCTCTAGAAGTGTGGACTAGTTTTTAGCTTTATGAACCTATCTATAACTATCTTAGATGTTGGGGTGTACTTAACAGCAATAAGCCTTCTCTACCAAAGTTTCCTAATAGCATTGTAGGCAATGTTAATGTGCTTTAACTTGTTATAAACATATGCATCTGTTATTGTCTCGTTCCAGGGCTAGTCTCAAAAGAGAGATAAGTCAAGTCACGTGGCGGTATTATTCTTTGGAGAGGCTGAAGCAAGCTGAGCGAAGATGAATGATAGGAATAAGAGTTGTATTCCAATCAGTGAGATAGTAACATGAGTTGAACGCATCAGAACCATAAGGGTTTCTAGCGTTCCTAAATACAAAGGAGGTTCGTATGCCATCCGGTGTTAGATGTCCGTCTGTCCACTCGACCGGTCGTCTGGTCGTGTGGTCGTGTACGTCCATACGCTACTTCTGCGGTCGTGTTCGACCATGCACTAAGCGCGCGGTCGTGCACGTGACCCGGGCGTGGGGTCCCTTTCTCTTCCTAGCGATTGGTTCGTGTCTTCTGATTCTTCCTCCCCATGCCACGTCCTGCACCGTCCTTCATCCGAACCGTAACAGCATCCCTTACTAGGGTAAGGGCAGCTTAGTTGTCACCTCTTAATTAGACTAGTCTTAAGCTTAACATAGTCTCCTGGTTTCTAGTGATCCTTAGTTAATAAGAACAGTCTCCTACTAACTCTAGACAGTCCATCTCCCTTAGCAGTGAAGCTAGGAATTAGGATTGCTTTGTATATGCATTTATAGCTATATATTTAGCTTCTATTGTAGATGTTGCTATAGACTTTTACTTCTTGCTTATCTAGGAGACTAGTGCCCTATAGAGGAAGAAGATATACCTAAGGATAGAGACTCTGTCTATTTTGTCTATTGCATAATTAGAGTTATAGTATCTAACTAGGCATCCTTCTCTATGCCTAGAGAAGACAAGGCTAAGATTAGGATATGACCTTAGATATCTTATAATCTTCTTTAAAGCCTTTATATAGTGGGTAGATAGGTTACTCACAAATAAGCTTATCCTTCCTAGGGCAAAAGCAATGTCTAGCCTTGTAATTGTTACTAGCTATATCTATGTACTATTAATACTCTAGTACTCTACCTTGTCACACCTCTTATCTATATGGCTTAAAGGTTTAAGAGCCTTATAGCTGTCTATAGGTAAGTGTGTAGGTGCTGCCTTCTTATAGTTTATCCCTATCTTAGTAAGGTTGTCCCTAACAAAGTGTCCCTAGTTAAGTTTTAGGATTCCTCTCCTCCTGTCCCTTGTAACTCTTATGCTAAGGATCTTTTTAGGTTTACTAAGATCTTTGATCTTGAAGACTTTGCTAAGTTCTCTTTTAAACTAGAGAACATCTATTAACTTTAGTACAGCAATTGGAATGTTATCTATATGTGTAAGAATTATGATCTCTTTTTCCTTGTGAATAAGTAGGCATGGATCCACCTCTAACTATATGAATCTAATCTCTCTAAGCTTTAATATATAGAGTTGATTCCAATCTCTAGCTGCTTGCTTAAGTCTATATAAGCTTTTAAGGATCTTGAACACTATGTTTAGTGGAAGCTCAACTCCTAGTAGTAGTAATATGAAGATGTCTTTATAGAGGGTGCTTTCTATAAACGCATTGTTTACATCCACTTAGTGAAGATAGAGATCCTTCTTGCACATAATAGCTATAAACACCCTAAGGGTGTCCTATCTAACTATAGGCGCAAATGTCTCTATAAAGTCAACACTAAACTTCTATAAAAAGCCCCTTACAACTAGCCTAGCCTTAAACTTTTCAATGGCTCTACTAATGCTTCTTTTAACATTAAAGACCTATCTTAACGTAACTAAGTTTACTCCTTTTAGTAGAATAGCATTCTCCTAGGTGTTGTTGCTCTATAGAGCATCTAGCTCCTTCTAGATTGCTTCCTTCTAAAGGTGTCCCTATTTCTTGTTATATATAGCATCCTTATAGGACTTTGGAATTGGGATCTCTTACTTATATACAATGACTTCTATAGTTGCTACAAAGGCTATCTCCTTAACTTCTTCTAGGAATTCACTATCCTATAGTACTAAATCATCTACTAATTGCATAGCTGTAGAGAAAGCTTAGTAGTAAGCAGCAAGGTTCTCTAAGAGGTCTATTGCTTCTCCCACTTTAGTAGCTAGTTTAGGTACAGGGACTATAGATCTTAGGGCTTTCTGTTTCCATTTATAGCCCTTAATATTATAGTTAGCCCTCCTCTTACTAAGGGATAATCTAGGAGTAGTTACTTGTGTCCTAGTGACATTCTTTTCCTAGAGATCTAGTAAGCTTATCTTAATTGGCTTATCGATTTTCTGAAATTCCCCTACATTCTTTAGAGGCTAGGGAAGTTGCACAAACAGCTTTCTTGGCTAGGCTATTACTAGGCTGCTCTACTAAATAATTGAATAGTGAACAGGTTGATCTAAGGATATGTCCTTCCTTAGCCTCCCTAAGGGTCTCCTAGCTAGTGCATTGCTTAATAGATTCAATTTTGTAACATTGAGATCT
The DNA here is from genome assembly GCA_033816765.1 of Nothopassalora personata. Lineage (NCBI taxonomy): Eukaryota > Fungi > Ascomycota > Dothideomycetes > Mycosphaerellales > Mycosphaerellaceae > Nothopassalora > Nothopassalora personata. The sequence goes on from CM066299.1 coordinate 835,875, forward strand.
ATATTACCTCTAGGTTGGTCCTTAAAGAAGTCTGTATATGTGTGTTGTTTTACAGCTTTTATGTCTAGTTCCTAAAAGAGCTAGGCCTTAGCTATGTTTTCAACGTATCTAATAAACACTACTTCTTTACCTCTGTTCATTAGTTTATCACTTCTTGCCTATTAAGGCTAGAATCTTGTGTCTATATAGACAATAGCTTTGCATCCCTAAACCTTTAAATGGTTAATAGTTAGCTTAATACTATTAAAGGCTTTATCTAGTAAAACCTTAAACCTATTATAGTCTAGACTATTTAGTAGTTTGTTCCTTATGTAGGTTTAGGCTTCTAGTACTTTAGGCTAGAATTCAATTAGTATCTTAGCCTCTTTAAGCATTGCCCTTATAGAGTCTTCTAAGGTTTGTATTGACCTTTTAACTAGTCCATTTTAGAGCGAGTTGTATGCCTTAGTATGCTCTAGCCTAATTCCCAAATCCTTCTCCTACTGCTTGACTAATGCAATAAGTTCCCTTACATTGTTAAGCCTAACTGCTTTTAACTGTGCTAATGATTTCCTCTCTGCCTTAATCTTCTAGTTCTAGAGAGCAACTAGAGCATCTTCTCTTTTCTTAAGAGGACAGGTCCACTTTTTTCTAGAGAAGTTATTAACAATCTTAAGCTAGTATTTGAACCCTAGCCTTAATGTTAGCAGTGGACTATATATATTAATAGATACAAGGGCAAGTCTTTTAGGTCTTCTCTTAGTAACTTTGCCTTTGTACTTCTTTATCTTTACTATTAAACACACTCTGCACTAGTAGAAGCTATCCCTAGGAACAGGAATAGGTTCTTTTAAGTCTATTACTTTATAAAGATTCTAGAGCAAGTTCTTCCTAAAGTGTGCAAATCTTCTATGCTAAAGCTCCTACTGTTTTAGGTCAGTCTCTAATTTAGCAGTTATAAAGGCATTCTCTACTAGTAGTGCACATAATAAGTGATGTGCCCTTTTTTGTAGTAGAGGAGAAATCTCATTAATGAATAGAACCCCCCTAAGAAGCCTTGTCTAGACAACAGTTTAGCTAGAGGGGGATACAAGAGAAAATAAAGGAGGTTGGACACTAAACTGCTTGCTAAACTAGTTCTAAGAAACTAGGTTCACCCCTAGCTTAGGTACAAGTAGAACATCTTCTAAAACAACTTTCCTACTAGATCTCCTACTTATCTCTATAGTCCTAATATAAGTAGCTAATAAATGCCCACCTCCTACTTTAATCTATTTCTTCTTTATTAAGGGAGTTATAGATCTAAAGAGGCAGTTCTAGTTAGTTATATAGGATAAAGCACAAGAATTAAGTAACTACTCTAATAAGGGGAACTTGCCTTAGACTTCTGCAGTTAAGTAAGCTACTTTATTATACTTATTATTATTAGACATTGTCTTCTAGGATGAGTTGCATAAGTTAGTAAGCTCTTAGGTAGAGAAACCTTTCCTAGTCTTCCTTGTTTTAGAGGAAGGAGACTAGGCCTAGTTCTTCTAGGTTGACAGCATGTTAGAGCTAAGTTTCTTTACTATTTTCTTAAGTTCCTCTATAGAGGACTTCTCTCTTAGTGTTCTTCTTAAAGATAGTAGTAGAGATCTTCTCTTCTTGACATATGTTACATTCTAGGAGGATAGTGCTTAGGAATGAGATCTAAGGACCTTCTTTACCTTAGAGAGACTAGGGCAGTCCTTAATAAGATGGTCCTTCTTATAGAGAAGGCAGGAAAGTGATCTTGCCTAACCTAAGGGCCTAACCTAGGTAGCTACTATACTATACTTAGCCTTAGAGGGATTCAATCTAGCCTCTTAAGCCTTAAGGATCTTTAAGGTCCTTTTATAATCTATCTTTGGCTAAGCTATAATAGTATCCCTAGCTACATAGTAGTTAGGTAGTAGTAAGCTTAAAAGCTAGGTTATTCTTATATTAGCTTTCCTATAGTGCTAGTCCTCTAGGTCAACATTAGCAATCCTCCTTCTAAGAGACACTAGGTGTGCCTATGCAGATCTAATGGTGAACTCTTTACTTATCTTAAAGTTTATAAACTGTTTTATAAGCTTATATACATAGGTTGGTAACACCTAGCTGTACTTGTTCTAGAGATACACCTATATCTTAGCAGCTTTTCTAGATTCGCAAGAGCCCTTAAGCTTAAATTCATCTTCTTCTATAATCCTACTTAGGATACTAAAGCAGCAAGCTGCATTTTGTTTTGTCTATGTTAGTGCATTAAGAATCTCTTTAATCTTAGTCTCTTCCTAGAGTTTTAGGTTCTTGCCCTTAATGTTGTTAAATAACACTTCTAACAGGTCATTAATTGCAAAGAATGCTAACTAACTCTCTATCTTGTATCTCTAAAGGTTGAACTATCTCTTCTAGTTGTCTCTCCTAAGAATTGGGATTTTAGTTCCCTTCTCTTCTCCTTTCTCTTAGTATAAATCTATAATAAATTGAATATAATAAAACAAGGTGTATATGCTTCAAGGTCGTAGCTTAGGTCCTACTAAGGCTTTTGGTGTAGAATAGTAAGGTTCGTAGGTGTAGATACTAAGGCCTGCTTAGTAGAGTAAAGAAAGAGCGGTGTAGTCTCGGAGCTAGGACATAGGTCTGTCTCTCCTAGCAGAGTTCTAAATAACTTACTTAAAGTCCTTCTTGATAGTATCTCGATGCAGTTCTACCTACAGAGTGTCTTTAAGGTATTAGCTTGTAGTAAGCCGTATAGAGTCCTTTTCTAGATTACCTATTACTTAGTATTAAACCAAGCTCCTTAATAGGACAGATAGGGTAGACTTCTGCTTCCTAGATGTTTTCTGCTATAATAGCAAGGGATACAAGTAACCTATACTAATATAGGTTGCTCTTACTCCTGCATAAACCCGGGCTCATAACCTGTTAAGTTAAGACCTAATAGGATACGTAGTTAGCAGCGGAGTAGAGTAAGAGATCAATCTTCAACTGGCTAATAGCTACAGGGCATGCAGCAATATATTAGGAACCAATGCGTTGCTTGTGTTAGATGTCTATCTAAGCTAAAGGGGAGAGAAGGTGTCTTCCGACAAGCTAAGTTATCGTAGATGCCTTAGGCTATTAGATCACAACCTAACTGTTAGCTCCCCTTGAGATGCTACATCTTAACAGTCCGCACCTATGTAGGGCTATATGTGTACTTCCGGATATAGATCCCCTAGTTCATTATTATCGCTCGACTAATGTATAAGCTACTAAAGAAGGACGCCGAGTTTACCTAGACAGAAAATAAGCAGTTCTCGAAAGAAGAGGTTACTAGATATCTTATGTAGGCTCTAGCCTTAGTTACCCTCTACTACTTACCTAGTGCTAGGTCTATCTTTATCTTAGTTAATGCTAGCGGCACTAGATAGGGATGTATCGTTTCTTAAGAATTAATAGACAGTACCCGACGGCGTCACCCGGTGCGGTATAAGAGTGGAATCTAGAACGCGTTAGAATCTAGATATAATACTAGTAAGCGGGAATGCCTTAGGGTCCTTAAGGGGCTTAAGAAGATCTAGAGATATGTTACTAGCGTTAATTTTGTCCTTAAGGTTAATGCTAAGACACTTATATAGTAGCTTAACCGGCCGGCTTCGGACCTGCCTAACTCGGCAATAGCCCGGTAGGTCGTATAGATTAGGCTATTTACGTTCGAAGTAAAGCACGTTACGGGGACTAGGTACACTAGCCTAGATACCCTGTCTCGCATGCCCTCTATACCTTAGGAACCTATAGAAGCTAACAAAGACGAAGTCGACCGGATAATTAATAATAAGCTATTCGGGTACCCGGAGCCGGTCGACACCTATCTAGTTAAAATCTAGAAAACACGACATCTCGGGGACTAATATTCTAAAAGCTCTTAGTACCTTACTTAGGTTATAGAAACTAGGACCCGGCCCGATAGTATTACCCGTACTAAGTACCGGCGGCTAGTAAAGAAGAGCATTAATTTCTTTGTCCGGGATTAATTGCTGTTCTTCTAGAAGCGCCGAGGAGCACCGTTGCAACTTGTAATTAACGATAATAAGGCTGAGAAGGAGATCGTTATAGAATGCTATAAAAGACACGGTTATCGTAGCGCTAAGGTCGTATACAACCTTATTTCCGATCGGTATTACTAGGACGGGTGCTTCGCCGATGTCTCTACGTAGGTTCAAAGTTATGCTCCTTGTAGGTTTCGCGAAGGTAACTAGCGCGCTAGTGAGCTTTACTTATTAACCCCTTAGGTCATTAGTGAGAAATAGTACTCGGACCCCGTCTAGGTACATAAAAATAGATACCTCCTAGTTACGCGCGAAGCACTTAGCAACTGGATTGAGACTAGAGTAACGAGGGCACCTCCTAGCTCTAAGACGGTTGCTAAGTTTCTATATAAGGACGTCTTCTATAGGCACGGCTACTATACTAAAATTGTGCTTAATAACGCTACGGTACATACGGCTAAGGTTAAGCGGTTACTCGTAGGACTTAGTGTTCGAAGGATCCGAATATTACCGTACAATCCGTAGTCTAATGCTCCGGTCGAGGTTAGACACCGTCCGATTCTTGTAGCGTTAGTAAAGCTTATAAGGAACATATACCGCGGATAGAAGTAATAGGTACCCGCTATATTATAGGCTAATAGGAGCACGACCTGTCGTACTACTAGAATAACTCTAGCTTAGGTCCTATATAGCTATCGCACGATTCTACTAATTAAGGTTAAGTACCCGACGTAGGCTAATTATTAATAGGGATCGGTAAGGACGACTAAGGACCTCCTTACTATACGTGCGCGTTAACTCTAGGCTCGAGACCTTAGTTTAGAAGAGCTACATGCTCGAAGGAAGCGACTAAGAGAACTTAGTAAGGACTACTTTAATTCTTACTAGAATGTTAACTTTATTAGTTTCTAGAAGGGCGACCTTATTATAATGTTCGATAAGCTATATAAGGATAACTTCTTACGCAAGATCGGTTACCGATAGTAAGGTCTATCTCGGGTGTCTAGTGTCTCTAGGGAGTTTAGTACCTATATTCTTAAGGAACTTAATAGTACGCTAATGAAGGGTGTTTAGGCACGAGAAAACCTTAAGCTAGTTCTAGAGCTTCGCCCGGATAACATAGGAGTACTAGGCTTAGATAATAGGCTCGATCTCGTAATAGGGGAGGGAGAAGCTAATAGCGTCGCTAATAGCGAAGACAGTAGTAATTCGAACGAGATCGAGCCTATCGCCAACGAAGAGGTGCTACCTATAGGAGTTAACGAAAGGGGATCGGATCCTAAACCGAAATCTAAGAAGCTATAGGTTAGGCCTTATAACCTTTCTATAGCTAAAATTTTACAGTTTAGTAGGATCGAGGCTAAGAACTAATTAGTTAGTAATAGCGTACGGAGTTCACTTCCCTTAGGCATGTGTTGCGCATGCCCTTTAGTTTGTTAAGCCAATTCGGTTATCTAGACTTTACTTTATAGGGTGTTCTTACCTTAGTTAGACCTTAGTTAGTAGAGTTACATTTACCGGTCCCGGGACCGGTAAATCGGATCACGTAACAGCGTAGTATGCCTCTATCAAATGCTTACCTAGGTAGTCACTAGCACTAGTTTTCGGTTACATGTAGGGTTATCGGACCTTTAGTGTAACCTTAATAGTACTGCTCTTACTACTTATAAGACCGGTCTCGGTACTACTACCTTATAACGGTTATAGGGACATACGCTAAGAGGCATACTTAAGCGTAGCTCTCTACCTACTACTTCCTCTTTTTCTTTAAATACTAGCACATCCTTACCGACAACTAACACTAATACTAACTACTAACACATCTATCTCCTACTACTATACACATTAGATAGTTCTTTAGCCTCTCTCTTTACGGCCTTAACCTTCTTTAAAGCCCCTACCCCGACATTAAGCTTTTAAAGCTTACTAACACTCTAGAGTAGCACTACGAGATAGCTAACTCTTACGATCTTACTACTAGCGAATCCTAGTTATTATAGCTTTAGCTAGTCCTTCGTTACGCCCGGCTAGTTCGAGCATAGCGCTTACTAGTACTAGCACTAGGCTTACCCGCCTACCTTAGACCTTGTTCGAGTCCCTTCGTCTACCGGATAACGTTAAGCATGTCCTTACTAACACGAACACGCCGAAGTCCGCCGCTAATATTATGTTCCGGGAGCTTAGTCCTTAGAAGCGGGTTAAGGTATTAAAGGACTTCTATAAGGGCTTCGAGAAGGTGTTCGAAGACTACTCCGTCTAGGTTAACCTGTTTTTCGAGGAAGTTAAGAACGGCATAGGTAAGAGCTACTAGGATAAATTCCTTAGTAATAAGAAGCTCGATGTCTTATTTCCTATCGTCGGCAAGATTCGTAAGACCGGTTTAGAGATTCGTAATCGTAAGAAGACTCTTCGAGCTACGCTTACCCGCTACTAGCTATAGTAGATAGACAATAAGATTCTTAATCGACGCGTTATCTCCGAGCTTTATAGTACTAACAGCGGGCGCCGCTAGTTTACGGCCTTTATTAACAAGTACCTAGACTATAGTAGGGCTGTTAGTAGAACTTAGAGGGCATTGATTTAGCGTATAAGGATCGGCCGTAAGGGTATAGATCGTAAGCGAATTCTAGAGCCTAGTAATCTTACCCGGTGCGATAGGGAGGCTAAAGCACGTAGTATTAATCCGCAGTCGGCTAAGAGTAGGGAGATTATTAGAAGATACCGCCTAGCCGTCTATAAGGATGGCCTTCTATACTTTATAGAGGGTACTATTACTAAGAAGTCCGCGTCCCCGGAGGATAGCATAGATTAACCTAGACTATCTAGCTACTAACAGCCTTAGCTACTACCGGGTAGTAAAGGCAAAAGACGTGTAAAGAGTACTACGCTAACTCCACTACTAGCCTCTACTTAGCCTATAGTCCTATCGAGAGGCGGTCGCAAGTCGAGTCGACTTAAGTAGCTCCGTATAGGCGAGAGCATAGGTAAGGGTATAACTGCGCCTACTCGATCCTCGCCTAACCGAACGCTAGACGGCGTACCTATACGCGAGGGCAGTCCGCTAGGTACACCGGTGTTAGGTTTAGTATAACCTAATAATATTACAAGTTAAGAAGATAAGCTCAATCGGGTTTGTTCTCGGGCCGATAGGAAGTTAAGGGAGAGTAATAAAGCAGTAGCTGTCTTGTCTCGTAAAGACTAAGTAGTAGTAAGGTAGAGGTTAGGTTATAGTGTATTCTAAACAGTGATATTAAACAGTAAGTTAAACGCTTCGAAACTATAAGGGGTTCTTAGCGTTCCTAAATACAAAGGAGATTCGTAGATCTCGGTAATCAGTCTAATTATTCTAAGCATAAGCAGTCTAATCAGTCTAAGCATAAGTAGTCTAATCGCTCTAAGTCTAAGCGCTTAGGTAGGATGAGTTACGTGTTTGTCTTATTGTTATAATTCTAGGGTCTATAGGAATCATTCCGTAACACTATCCCCTTCTTAGCCTAGCTTCGTCCCGAAGCTTCTTAAGCCGTTATCATTTCTTATAGTAATAGTTAACTATGTCTTCTTCCTCCTACAAACGCCGTTAACGACTTGCTTAGGATACTAAAGTTTCTAGTGTCGAAATGGCTCTATGCACGAATTGTTAGAAGTCTCGATCCTCGGGCGTAGTAGTAAAGTGTATCGTAGGTTCTCGGTCTAGAAAGTGTTCGGCCTATATTCGAAAAGGCTATAAGGATTGCGATGTGCGTCTTTCTCGTCCGGAGTAGGAACGTCTTCGCGATTCGCGCGATAATCTTAAGCTAGAGCTTAAGAGGATTAAAGAGGAGGAGGTGCGGCTAAAGATACGCAAGATCCGTCTTCGGAAATAGCTTCGATTAGCTAAGCGTCGCACCGACGATGCCGTCGCTAAGGAGTTAGAGGAGCTCGAGGAGGAAGAGGCGCGCGAGGAGCTAGCGTCTCTTAAGCGGGCGTCGGGGGTAGAGGTGTTGCCTTCGCTAGTTTCTTTCTCGGATATCCTAGAGATGCCCGTAAACGACTAGGCGGCGCTTTCTAGAGTAGAGCCTTAGGGCGAGTCCCTAGGGGTAGAGACTTATTAGGGCATTTATTTATAAGTTGTGTCCCTATTCTTATTAATCGGCTAGGTAGCTTAGTAGTAGAGCGTAAGCTGTCTACACTCTTAAGGTCGTAGGTTCGATTCCTACCCTAGTCGCTCGTCGGCCGAGAGATCGATTGTCGTTAGTTATATCGGCGGACCCATTTTTAGTATTGTCGGATCTTTTGCTAACAGTTTTGTAGGTTTTGTTTTAGTTCCTAGGTATTTTCTAATTCGTCGTATCCTTTCTACTTAATAAGGTATCGCTAACCTTTCTTATCTAGGATTTTTTCAACTTCAAATTCGTTTTCTACTTCTAGCTCGAAATAGAAGCTTTCTTAGTAGGGTGTTTTAGCGTCTACGGGTTCTAACTTAGAGATATAGAAGACTAGGTGAATTTTTGCGTTAGGTAGTAGCCGTAGACGGTAGTTAACTAGTCCTATAGCTTTGTCGATAAAAAATGGTCCGACCTTAACGTAATCTAGTTTCTTAGTCTGTCTTCTTGTTCTTAGGTTTTTTATAAGGAGATAGACCTTATCCCCCTCTTTGAGTAGAGGTGCTATTTTTCTTATGTCCTGCCGTTATTAAGACAGTTTTTATTATGCATCTTCGATCGCCTTACGTGTTTCTTTATGCACTTCCTTAAGAGTATCCGTCGTTACGATTGCTCTTTCGGCTTGTAGGTAAGATCTAGGTGTTCTAAATAGGTTAGGATCTTTACTAAAGTTCGCATAAAATAGTGTCGTTAAAGTTGTCTCTAATTTATAGTTATTTAGTGCAATCTGCGCTATTAGTAGTAATAAAACCCAGTTGTCTTATGCGTAGTTAATGTAGTGTCGTAGGTATTGCTCGAGTGTTTAATTTATTCTTTCGGTTTATCCGTCTATCTCCGGATAATATGCTATTAACAGCTTGTGTTTAATTCCGATCGTTTCTATAAGCGTCTTCTAGTAGTTCGATGTAAATAACTTGTCTCTGTCCGTTATGAACGCTTAAGGGAATCCGTAGTACCGGATAAGTCTATCTAGTACTAGGTATCCGAGCTGCTCTATATTGTATGTCTCTAATGTAGGAATGAAGTGTGCGTATTTTATAAGTCTATTAACCATAACTAGTATTATGTCGTATAGTTGTTTCGTAACTTAGTCTCTTAACGGTAGGAGTTTCGTAATAAAGTCTATTATAACTTCGTCCTATAGTTTCGTTGGTAGTGTCCTAAACTGTAGGTAACCGTATTTTGCATGTCTCGTAGCCTTATTTCGTTAGTAGTGTACGCATTGTTTAATGTAGCGTAACACCTTAAGTCTCATCTATAGGAATGAGAAACTACGTTATATTAGGTCCATTGTCTTTAAAGTTCTAGGGTGTCCACAAGTTAGTCTATTATAATGTTATCGTATATATTCTTCTTCTCGATCCCTTAGTACCTAGTATTTTCCTTACGATATAGGGAATTGTTCGTCCTTATCGCCTAATATCCGTACGATGTTATTGAATTCTCTTATGTTAGCGCTAAGACTTCCGTCGGGGTTCGTCTTTAGTATCTTATGTTATACTAGTTCCTTTCTGTTAGGAACCGCTGTACGTTATCACAACTCGGGCTTGGATCTTTGCAGGGATGTCTCAATCAGTTATGAAGGTAGTGGTTCCAAACAGTATATGGTGTATACTTAAAATGAGTTGAGCACGAGGCTCCTATCTACTTGCAAAAGAGCGTCGTCTATATAGTGCCGTGTCTTGGCGTGATCTTTCCTGCTCTCTCTGCTCTCTCTGCTCTCTCGAGAGAGCACCCGAGAGCACTGAGAGCACTCTGCATATCGGGTGCATCCGCTGGTCTGCTGGCATCGATTGGTTGGCTACGGGCTTCCCCAGACCGATCCGTAACACTTTCCTTCTATATAGTCGCTTCTTCGGCTTAGCGCGTCGGCGCGGCCGTTCTCTTTTCCTAGAGTATATTTAATTTTGAACTTGTATTGTCCTAGCAGCTCCGACTAGCGGGCTTGTCTTCGGGTAAGTTCTTTCGTCGTTATAAAGTACGTAAGATTCTTATAGTTAGAAAGAATCGTTAGCTTCGGTAGGCCCTCGACGTATACTCTCTAATGTTGCATAGTAGTAACAATAGCTAGAAGCTCTTTGTTATAGATTTCGTAGTTCTGTTTCGCTATAGTCATTTTCCGGGAGTAATAGGCTACTAGGTGTCTCTACCTATCGTGTGTCTATGTTAGACACGCGCCTATTGCTATATTAGACGTATTGGTCTCGATGTAGACTTCCTTACTACTATCGAATAGTCGAAGCGTAGGGGCTAAAGCGCATTGTTCCTTAAGTTTCTAGAACGCTTTAATCTATTCCTTTCCCTATTTCTAGGTAACGTCCTTTCTTATAAGCATCGTCATTAGTACTGCTATCTCGGCGTAGTTCTTAATGAATTTCCGGTTGTAGTTCGCTAGTCTAAGGAATGATTATACGTTCTTAACTGTTTTCGGTTCTAGCTATTCTCTAATTGACTGTGTTTTCGTAGGGTCGATCGTTATTCCTATAGTGCTAATAATAAAGCCTGAGAATTTAACTTCTTTCTTATAGAATTCGCATTTCTCGGGTGCTATCTTAAATCCTAAACGCGTAAGTCGTTCGAATACGTCCTAGACTTGTTTTATGTAATTCTAAAGGGATCCTTTCGTGTAGACCAATATGTCGTCTATGTAAGCGGTAACGTATACATCGAGTAGGTCTCTAAGTGTTTTATTAACAAGGTCCTAATAGAATGCGGATGCGTTAGTCAATTCTATTAGCATAACTAAGAATTCGTAAAGTCCGTATCTTATCCTAAAAGCGGTTTTCTATTCTTCTCCTTCCGCTATCCGTATAGCGTAGAAAGCATCTCGTAGGTCAATCTTCGTGTACTAGTCTAATCCGGTTAATCTGTCTTACGCTTCTTCGATGTTAGGTAGCGGGTATCGGTTCTTAATCGTGATCTCGTTTAACTTCCTATAGTCTTGCACGAGTCGCAACTTCCCGTTTACTTTTAGAACGAATATATATAGAGTTCCTATACTTAAGGTAGATCTTCTTATCTATCCTTTAGCTAGCTTCTCCTTTAGCTATTCTCGTAGGGTCTACAGCTCTTTCTTAGACATTTAATATAGGGGTCCCTATAGAGGCTCTTTCCCTAGCTGAATGTTTATCTTATAATCCTATAGTTAGTACTTAGGTAAGGCATCCTTGCCTCTTTTCTCTTTAAAGAGTCGCGACCACTTACGATACTCTTTAGGAATACTTAACTCCAAGATGTTAGTATCCTTCGATAGTACGTTACTTCTATTACTACTAGTGACTTCGTAACCCGGCGGCCCTACGCTAGTGTCTGTCCCGGTCGAAGGTAGTTCTTCTATCCTTCTATTCGGCGTAAGCTGTATCCTATTTAGCTGTCTCTTTGCCTTATCTACTAGCGAACGCTGCCGCTACGTAGGCTAAATGTCGATAACGTAGTCGCATTCCCTAAATGTAAGTACTCCTCTTCTCTAGTCGATTACTAGATTGTGTGTTAAGATGTAGCATCTTAGGGGGAGCTAACAGTTAGGTTGTAATCTAATAGCCTAAGGCATCCACGATGACTCAGCTTGTCGGAAGATACCTTCTCTCCCCTTTAGCTTAGATAGACATCTAACACAATTAACACATTGGTTCCTAATATATTGCTGCATGCCCTGTGGCTATTAGCTAGTTGAAGATTAATCTCTTACTCTACTCCGCTGCTAACTACGTATCCTGTAAGGTCTTAACTTAACATTGTGCTTTCTTAACTAAGGCATACCTAGTACGATGTTATAACTAGCTATGTTAGTAACATCTAAGGTAATCTCCTCGTAGTGCCGTTAGATAGCAAGTAGTAGCGGTATCGTCTCGCGCTCTACACTAGGTAAGGATAATCCGTCTACCGCGATTAATTTATAACCCTCTTTCTTCTTATAGGTAGCGATCCTATGTCTTGTAATAAATGATTCGGAGGTAAAGTTCCCGCTTGCTCCGGAATCTATTATAGCATCTATCTTATGCCCGTTGACGATAATTTTAGTTCGAAACACTGTTGTCGTTAGCGATACTTAAGCCTTTTCGGTGTTGTATAACTCCCTTCGGTCGCTTATTCCTAGGGAGTTGATCCTTTTCCCTATTCGTATATGGAACGTCGTACTTCGTGTCTCGAGGCCTCCGCTTAAACCTAGCGCGAGCCTTTCTGTATCCGCACCTACATTCGGTAACGTTCCTAGATCTTCTACGTTTCTAAGTAGAGTGCGCGTGCGTGTTATACTACATTGCGTAATTTATTCGATATAAATTGTTAAGATGTAGCATCTTAAGGGGAGCTAACAGTTAGGTTGTAATCTAATAGCCTAAGGCATCTACGATGACTTAGCTTGTCGGAAGCCACCTTCTCTCCCCTTTAGCTTAGATAGACATCTAACACAATTAACGCATTAGTTCCTAATATATTGCTGCATGCCCTGTGGCTATTAGCTAGTTGAAGATTGATCTCTTACTCCACTCCGCTACTAACTACGTATCCTGTTAGGTCTTAACTTAACAGGTTATAAGCCCGGGTTTGTGCAGGAGTAAGAGCAACCTATATTAGTATAGGTTACTTGTATCCCTTGCTATTATAGCAGAAAACATCTAGGAAGCAGAAGTCTACCCTATCTGTCCTATTAAGGAGCTTGGTTTAATACTAAGTAATAGGTAATCTAGAAAAGGACTCTATACGGCTTACTACAAGCTAATACCTTAAAGACACTCTGTAGGTAGAACTGCATCGAGATACTATCAAGAAGGACTTTAAGTAAGTTATTTAGAACTCTGCTAGGAGAGACAGACCTATGTCCTAGCTCCGAGACTACACCGCTCTTTCTTTACTCTACTAAGCAGGCCTTAGTATCTACACCTACGAACCTTACTATTCTACACCAAAAGCCTTAGTAGGACCTAAGCTACGACCTTGAAGCATATACACCTTGTTTTATTATATTCAATTTATTATAGATTTATACTAAGAGAAAGGAGAAGAGAAGGGAACTAAAATCCCAATTCTTAGGAGAGACAACTAGAAGAGATAGTTCAACCTTTAGAGATACAAGATAGAGAGTTAGTTAGCATTCTTTGCAATTAATGACCTGTTAGAAGTGTTATTTAACAACATTAAGGGCAAGAACCTAAAACTCTAGGAAGAGACTAAGATTAAAGAGATTCTTAATGCACTAACATAGACAAAACAAAATGCAGCTTGCTGCTTTAGTATCCTAAGTAGGATTATAGAAGAAGATGAATTTAAGCTTAAGGGCTCTTGCGAATCTAGAAAAGCTGCTAAGATATAGGTGTATCTCTAGAACAAGTACAGCTAGGTGTTACCAACCTATGTATATAAGCTTATAAAACAGTTTATAAACTTTAAGATAAGTAAAGAGTTCACCATTAGATCTGCATAGGCACACCTAGTGTCTCTTAGAAGGAGGATTGCTAATGTTGACCTAGAGGACTAGCACTATAGGAAAGCTAATATAAGAATAACCTAGCTTTTAAGCTTACTACTACCTAACTACTATGTAGCTAGGGATACTATTATAGCTTAGCCAAAGATAGATTATAAAAGGACCTTAAAGATCCTTAAGGCTTAAGAGGCTAGATTGAATCCCTCTAAGGCTAAGTATAGTATAGTAGCTACCTAGGTTAGGCCCTTAGGTTAGGCAAGATCACTTTCCTGCCTTCTCTATAAGAAGGACCATCTTATTAAGGACTGCCCTAGTCTCTCTAAGGTAAAGAAGGTCCTTAGATCTCATTCCTAAGCACTATCCTCCTAGAATGTAACATATGTCAAGAAGAGAAGATCTCTACTACTATCTTTAAGAAGAACACTAAGAGAGAAGTCCTCTATAGAGGAACTTAAGAAAATAGTAAAGAAACTTAGCTCTAACATGCTGTCAACCTAGAAGAACTAGGCCTAGTCTCCTTCCTCTAAAACAAGGAAGACTAGGAAAGGTTTCTCTACCTAAGAGCTTACTAACTTATGCAACTCATCCTAGAAGACAATGTCTAATAATAATAAGTATAATAAAGTAGCTTACTTAACTGCAGAAGTCTAAGGCAAGTTCCCCTTATTAGAGTAGTTACTTAATTCTTGTGCTTTATCCTATATAACTAACTAGAACTGCCTCTTTAGATCTATAACTCCCTTAATAAAGAAGAAATAGATTAAAGTAGGAGGTGGGCATTTATTAGCTACTTATATTAGGACTATAGAGATAAGTAGGAGATCTAGTAGGAAAGTTGTTTTAGAAGATGTTCTACTTGTACCTAAGCTAGGGGTGAACCTAGTTTCTTAGAACTAGTTTAGCAAGCAGTTTAGTGTCCAACCTCCTTTATTTTCTCTTGTATCCCCCTCTAGCTAAACTGTTGTCTAGACAAGGCTTCTTAGGGGGGTTCTATTCATTAATGAGATTTCTCCTCTACTACAAAAAAGGGCACATCACTTATTATGTGCACTACTAGTAGAGAATGCCTTTATAACTGCTAAATTAGAGACTGACCTAAAACAGTAGGAGCTTTAGCATAGAAGATTTGCACACTTTAGGAAGAACTTGCTCTAGAATCTTTATAAAGTAATAGACTTAAAAGAACCTATTCCTGTTCCTAGGGATAGCTTCTACTAGTGCAGAGTGTGTTTAATAGTAAAGATAAAGAAGTACAAAGGCAAAGTTACTAAGAGAAGACCTAAAAGACTTGCCCTTGTATCTATTAATATATATAGTCCACTGCTAACATTAAGGCTAGGGTTCAAATACTAGCTTAAGATTGTTAATAACTTCTCTAGAAAAAAGTGGACCTGTCCTCTTAAGAAAAGAGAAGATGCTCTAGTTGCTCTCTAGAACTAGAAGATTAAGGCAGAGAGGAAATCATTAGCACAGTTAAAAGCAGTTAGGCTTAACAATGTAAGGGAACTTATTGCATTAGTCAAGCAGTAGGAGAAGGATTTGGGAATTAGGCTAGAGCATACTAAGGCATACAACTCGCTCTAAAATGGACTAGTTAAAAGGTTAATACAAACCTTAGAAGACTCTATAAGGGCAATGCTTAAAGAGGCCAAGATGCTAATTGAATTCTAGCCTAAAGCACTAGAAGCCTAAACCTATATAAGGAACAAACTACCAAATAGTCTAGACTATAATAGGTTCAAGGTTTCACTAGATAAAGCCTTTAATAGTATTAAGCTAACTATCAACCATTTAAAGGTTTAGGGATGCAAAGCTATTGTCTATATAGACATAAGATCCTAGCCTTAATAGGCAAGAAGTGATAAACTAATGAACAGAGGTAAAGAAGTAGTGTTTGTTAGATACGTTAAAAACACAGCTAAGGCCTAGCTCTTTTAGGAACTAGACATAAAAGCTATAAAACAACACACACATGCAGACTTCTTTAAGGACTAACCTAGAGGTAATATAGATCTCAATGTTACAAAATTGAATCTATTAAGCAATGCACTAGCTAGGAGACCCTTAGGGAGGCTAAGGAAGGACATATCCTTAGAGCAACCTATTCACTATTTAATTATTCAGTAGAGCAGCCTAGTAATAGCCTAGCTAAGAAAGCTGTTTGTGCAACTTCTCTAGCCTCTAAAGAATATAGGGGAATTTCAGAAAATCGATAAGCTAATTAAGATAAGCTCACTAGATCTCTAGGAAAAGAATGTCACTAGGACACAAGTGACTACTTGTTAGGAACCGCTGTACGTTATCACAACTCGGGCTTGGATCTTTGCAGGGATGTCTCAATCAGTTATGAAGGTAGTGGTTCCGAACAGTATATGGTGTATACTTGAAATGAGTTGAGCACGAAGCTCCTATCTACTTGCAAAAGAGCGTCGTCTATATAGTGCCATGTCTTGGCGTGGTCTCGCGAGATCTGTCCTGCTCTGCGGATCTGTTCGACAGATCCCACAGATCCCTCAGATCCCTTGGTCACGTGTTCTGATCCTTGCCTTGCTGCCTGGATGATTGGTTGTCCCCTCTCTGCGAACTAAACCGTAACACTACTCTTAGATCATCCCTTAGTAAGAGGAGGGCTAACTATAATATTAAGGGCTATAAATGGAAACAGAAAGCCCTAAGATCTATAGTCCCTGTACCTAAACTAGCTACTAAAGTGGGAGAAGCAATAGACCTCTTAGAGAACCTTGCTGCTTACTACTAAGCTTTCTCTACAGCTATGCAATTAGTAGATGATTTAGTACTATAGGATAGTGAATTCCTAGAAGAAGTTAAGGAGATAGCCTTTGTAGCAACTATAGAAGTCATTGTATATAAGTAAGAGATCCCAATTCCAAAGTCCTATAAGGATGCTATATATAACAAGAAATAGGGACACCTTTAGAAGGAAGCAATCTAGAAGGAGCTAGATGCTATATAGAGCAACAACACCTAGGAGAATGCTATTCTACTAAAAGGAGTAAACTTAGTTACGTTAAGATAGGTCTTTAATGTTAAAAGAAGCATTAGTAGAGCCATTGAAAAGTTTAAGGCTAGGCTAGTTATAAGGGGCTTTTTATAGAAGTTTAGTGTTAACTTTATAGAGACATTTGCGCCTACAGTTAGACAGGACACCCTTAGGGTGTTTATAGCTATTATGTGCAAGAAGGATCTCTATCTTTACTAAGTGGATGTAAACAATGCGTTTATAGAAAGCACCCTCTATAAAGACATCTTTATGTTACTACTACTAGGAGTTAAGCTTCTACTAAACATAGTGTTTAAGATCCTTAAAAGCTTATATAGACTTAAGCAAGCAGCTAGAGATTGGAATCAACTCTATATATTAAAGCTTAGAGAGATTAGATTCATATAGTTAGAGGTGGATCCATGCCTACTTATTCACAAGGAAAAAGAGATCATAATTCTTACACATATAGATAACATTCCAATTGCTGTACTAAAGTTAATAGATGTTCTCTAGTTTAAAAGAGAACTTAGCAAAGTCTTCAAGATCAAAGATCTTAGTAAACCTAAAAAGATCCTTAGCATAAGAGTTACAAGGGACAGGAGGAGAGGAATCCTAAAACTTAACTAGGGACACTTTGTTAGGGACAACCTTACTAAGATAGGGATAAACTATAAGAAGGCAGCACCTACACACTTACCTATAGACAGCTATGAGGCTCTTAAACCTTCAAGCCACATAGATAAGAGGTGTGACAAGGCAGAGTACTAGAGTATTAATAGTACATAGATATAGCTAGCAACAATTACAAGGCTAGACATTGCTTTTGCCCTAGGAAGGATAAGCTTATTTATAAGTGACCCATCCACCTACTATATAAAGGCTTTAAAGAATATTACAAGATATCTAAGGTTATATCCTAATCTTAGCCTTATCTTCTCTAGGCATAGAGAAGGATGCCTAGTTGGATACTATAACTCTAATTATGCAATGGATAAAATAGACAGAGTCTCTATCCTTAGGTATGTCTTCTTCCTCTATAGGGCACTGGTCTCCTAGATAAGCAAGAAGTAAAAGTCTATAGCAACATCCATAATAGAAGCTAAATACATAGCTATAAATGCATATACAAAGCAATTCTAATTCCTAGCTTCACTACTAAGGGAGATGGACTGTCTAGAGTTAGTGGGAGACTGTTCCTATTAACTAAGGATCACTAGAAACTAGGAGACTGTGTTAAGCTTAAGACTAGTCTAATTAAGAGGTAACAACTAAGCTGCCCTTACCCTAGTAAGGGATGCACATATTCATAACAAGTTAAAGCACATTAACATTGCCTACAATGCTGTTAGGAAACTTTAGTAGAGAAGGCTTATTGCTGTTAAGTACACCCTAACATCTAAGATAGTTATAGATAGGTTCACAAAGCTAAAGACTAGTCTACACTTCTAGAGGTTTGTAAGCTAGCTTAACCTGTTATAGAGGTCTAAATACTACTAACAGGAGAAGAGTAGACTGTGACCTCCTATATAAGATGAGTAGGAGTATTAAGATGTAGCATCTTAAGGGGAGCTAACAGTTAGGTTGTGATCTAATAGCCTAAGGCATCCACGATGACTTAGCTTGTCGGAAGATACCTTCTCTCCCCTTTAGCTTAGATAGACATCTAACACAATCAACGCATTAGTTCCTAATATATTGCTGCATGCCCTATAGCTATTAGCCAGTTGAAGATTGATCTCTTACTCCACTCCGCTGCTAACTACGTATCCTATTAGGTCTTAACTTAACATAAATGTTCCTAACGGTATAAGATATCCGGTTCCTATTATTCGGCTTCCTATCGGTAGTTGTTCTATAATAGCGGTTACTAGATTCTCGGTTGTTTCTATAAGTGGGTATCCCTAGGCTATGCCTCGTAGGGTGTCGAGTGTCTTATTAAACTTAATAGAGTGTAGCATCCTTCGTCCGCCTATCTTAGGTAGGAATTCCTCGTGCCTTGTTTATAGGTGTACGATTATGTTATATAATTTCTTAGGTGCATTGATCGTAAAGGTTAGTTGTTTGTTATCGTCGTTAGTGTCGCTCTCTTCTCCTTCGGAGGAATCTTCTTCGCTTAATTCTTCCGGATCCTAATCTTCTTCGATAGTATCTAGCCCGGTAGTTTCTTAACTTTCTTCCTATGGTTCTAGCTTAACACGAGTCTTAGTAACAGAATCGCTAATAAAGGCTTCTATAACCATTTCGAGACTCGGATTCGATCTCGTAGTCGACTCTTCGTGTTATTATGTTAAACTGTCGTAGTTGGTTCTTCGCATTAAATAGAATAACTACTATTTGCTACCTATAGTATCCTCCTCGTCCTTCTAAGGGGTCTAGGAGAGGCGTCGTGCTTCTATTACTAGCTCTCTCCCCTACTCTCTAAGTATAGTCGGTATCTCCTTAAGATCTAACGCTACTCTTAGATTTACTAGTTTGGGGTTGTATTATGTTAAACTGTTCGCGGCGCACTATATTCTTACCGCGGCAGTCCCTTACTAGGTAGCTAGGTTTGCTACATCCGTAGCAAGTTTGTGTTTCTTTCGAACTCCGGGATGATCTATTCCCGTTACTATTCCTAATCTTACGACCTTTCTCGGTAACGTCGAGTTCTATTAGCTATAGTCCGTAGTACGGTTTGTCCCTAGGCTTATTGTTATAGTTGTCGTAGAAGCCTCTATTACGGTTGTCGTAGCCTAGTATGTATCTAGCCTTTCCGGATATTTTAGAGTCGTATCGTCGTTCTATAGCTCTCTCGTAGAGCTTGTCGTTAAGATTAATCGTAACTCTAACGAGGTCGCCTAAGCTATCGATCTTCCAACCGTTCCTTATTAACTCGTCCTTAATATACTCCTTTAGTCCTCTTCGGTACATGACTTAAAGTGCTTCGTCGTCCTAATCGGTAAGTTGCGCGTATTCCTAGAATTTAGTAGCATATTCGGCAGTAGATGTCTTCTAGGTTAAATGCTAAATAATACGAACGGCAGTAGCAATCTCGTTAGAGACACTAAAGACGCTCTTTATAGCATGCTTAAGATAGTTATATAACCTAAAGATTCCGTCGGTATTGTCTTCTCCGTTACTGTCTAGGTACTTCCTAAGGAATGGTTTAACCTAATGCTATGCTCGTCCTCTTAAGAAGGTAGTAGTAAAGGTAGGCTTAAGGTTCTTAGGCATAGAGTTAAATAAGAAGTATATGTCTATCTAAGAGACCTAAGTGTCGAACTTGTCTCGGTCGCTATAATAGTATTCTAGCTTACTAACCTTAAGGGTGTCGTTGCCTATATAAGTAGCTAAGGCATTAATAGCATCGTTCGCGGTCTAAGGTCGTCGGGCTCTACTTACTTTACTAGGGGCGGGTGTTCCCCGTTCACTCTATCGGTCTCCTATCGTAGAGGGCGTTTAAAGCTGTTAGGTTTAGTATAACCTAATAATATTACAAGTTAAGAAGACAAGCTTAATCGGGTTTGTTCTCGGGCCGATAGGAAGTTAAGGGAGAGTAATAAAGCAGTAGCTGTCTTGTCTCGTAAAGACTAAGTAGTAGTAAGGTAGAGGTTAGGTTGTAGTGTATTCCAAACAGTAATATCAAACAGTAAGTTGAACGCTTCGAAACTATAAGGGGTTCTTAGCGTTCCTAAATACAAAGGAGATTCGTAGATCTCGGTAATTAGTCTAATTATTCTAAGCATAAGTAGTCTAATTAGTCTAAGCATAAGCAGTCTAATCGCTCTAAGTCTAAGCGCTTAGGTAGGATAAGTCACGTGTTTGTCTTATCATTATAATTCTAGGGTCTATAGGAATCATTCCGTAACAACCGGTTAGCACGCTACGATCTACTCCGGCCTTAACTAAGAATAGCAATCCGATACTTACTATGTTACCTTCGGCTATAATTAGGGATATATTAGTCTTTAAGGATTAGATCCTATAAGAAGACGAGGCCCTCCGGATTAAGCGCGCTAACTATACCTATAATAAGCGGTACTGTAGCGTTAAGTTTAGAAACTCGATTAACGTAGATAGCATTAACTAGCTACCTAAGCACCGGATAGCGGGCCTTAAGATGCTCGAACATGCTGTCTCGTAGGTTCTTAAGAGGGATAGTAAGGTTAGCGCTGTAATATGCGATTAGCACGTTCGAGATTTCTACTATAAGGCCCTCTACTTCGTTATAAATCCCGGTATTACCGCTAATACCCTATATAAGCGCGCGCTTAAGATCCAAGACTAGCTCTTTAAAGGTAAGAGTTTTTTAGCTATTAAGGTGAAAAATGGGTCGTGGTTTCGCCCTAATAAGCATAGTTAGAAGACTGTTAACCCGCTTAGCTACCTCCGCGTTCGAGGCAAAGTCGGCACTACGAGTAGTATCGTTACGTATACTAACTACAACTAGATCCTCGACAAATTCGGCATTAATAAAGCTAACTAAGTCGATCTTAATAGCACCGGTACCTACATTAATAGTAACATGCTATACTAGTATAATAACGCTAAACTAGCGCCGCGGGTTAAAACGGTTAGAGAAATAATAAGTCGAGAATTCGATGTATACCGATAGCACCTACGAGAATTGAATAAGGTTAGTAACGGCGGCGTCTACTAGAACATATAGTATTCTCTAAGCTAATAGATTATGCGATAAGACCCCGGGCTATAGCTCTTATAAGTGGCGCTACACCCTTAACACTGCACTCGGTTTATCTCCTTCCCTAGGCCTACAATTTTTAGCTTTAATAGGGCTTATTAGGGGGGTGACGCGAACACTATAGTGTAGCATGCTAGGGTCGACTTAAACCTCGAAATTGAAAACTACTAGACTAGTAACCGGCTTAACATGCTATACTCTCTTACCTTAGAGGGCACTAGTAGGCTGGAGTTTTTACACGGTTTTTATAAGTAAGAGAATGCTATAGAGTTCATCTAGTAGTGCCGGAATAACGACTACATAGAAGACGGCTGATTTAAGCGTTTCTTCTCGGTTAGGGTTTAGAATTACCTAAGCAAAAATAGCATTAGCTAGTTTAGAGAGAATCTAAGCGCTAGGCAAATGTAGGTAACTACTACAGGCGTTCTAATAAGGTAGGCCGTACATAAGAAGACGCTACGTTAGATTAACCCTTACTTTATCGAAGACGCTACGTTAGATTAACCCTTACTTTGTCGAGATCCGCGACGATAACTATCTTAAACTCTAGCAAAGCTAGAGCATGCACTAGGTAATAGACCTCTATCGTGACTTTAAGACGCTAAGTAAGAGCGCTGTAGGGTTTAAGTATCGACGCCTAGTACCCGGCTATTCTTTCCCTACGGGAGTACACCTTAGTAGCATTAGCCCTCTATCCGATGCCCTAGCGGGTTTGAAGTCTTAGAACGACAACGAAGTTATCCTTAATGCTAGAAGGTGGCTTAATGCTACGGTCCGCCTAGACTCGGAGCTCTTCTATAAGAAGATGCATAATTAGCGCGTCCGAGCTATAAAATTAATGGACAAGCAGCTTAGCTTAGTCACTACTCTCGAGTAGATGTGCTTTATAAGCGAAGGGCGCGATAAGAGCTTCTTCCGCAACTACTATAGAAACTTCACTAGCTAGCTACTTAGGGACGCGTCTAATAAGACTAGTGTTAGCTACGACAACGAGTAGGTCTAGACAAAGGAGTTATGTAAGAATAAGTGGAACTAAGTAGTTAGTGCGGGTTTATAGGCTTCTAGTTTCTAGTTGATTTTCCGGCTATAGCTATAGCCTATAGGTTTCTAGTTCTGATTCTAGTTCTAATTCTAGTTCTAGTTCTAGTTCTAGTTTTAGTTCTAGTTCTAGCTAATGCTTCGGGTACGGATGCTTCTAGTCCTTAGATCTTACTTGTTTCTTATAGTTACTTATCTTCCCTTAACTAACTTTCTAGCTACGCGATAGACTCGTCCTTAGATTTATTAGGTTACTAGTACTAACACTCACTTGTTTTATGAATGGCGTTCGCATTATTCGACTATCTAGCCTATTCGATTAATGCTAACATAGCGCGAGTCGCGGTTATTAACGTCACTATTACGGTCTCTATTAGAAGAATCCTTTCGATCTTTATAAACTGTCGCTAGTAGGCCCGAGGATTGCCTAACATCTTATATGTTAAGCTAAATAGTAGGGTGAGCTGTTATGCTGCTATAAGACTACCTTAGCTTACAGCGACTAACTGCGCTACCTATAGTGCCCGGGCTTACTACTTTAGAACCTAAGGATAGGTTCGTAATAGGGGAGGATATATTAACGACTAATAGGTTATGTTAACCTTAGGTTTAAAGGGGGTCCCTTAGGTCTAACTTACCCTAATTTTATTTAGGTTTAATTGGACATTTAAGTAAGCTAGTAGGACCTAGTATAGCGGTTAAGATATATACTACGCAGTTAAGCATTGTAAGCGTAGCATTAAGGCAACAATTCAATTTATACCTCTCGAGTAGAGGGTATAGGGGATTGAGTCCGCCAATCCTCTTGTTTATCTAGCTACTGCGCTGCTCGTCACGTGACCTGATTTCACGGTCCCGGGACCAGCAAATACCCCTGCTTATATAAGCGCCGCTCTATACCACCACAACTCGGACAGGCCTACATAGGGTAGTTAGTAGACATTACTATATAGCTCTCTCTAAAGATTTATAGGGTTAGTAACGCGCTTCTAGCGCGTAAGGCGCTTTATAAGGCATATAATTGCCCTTATATTTATAGTAAGGGTCCTTAGGGTTATCCTAGGAATGTCTTAGGAAGGTAACTTCTTCGTCCGGGACAGCATTTTTATTACTAGCTACAAGCTAGGAGCTCTTAATAGGCTGTTCTGTCTACTTTCCCTAAGCGACCTACTTACCTATAGATATTTAATACTACGTGTTTTATAGGAAATCCTTACTAAAAGTTATATAGGGGGTGTAGGTTATCTTATAGACCTATTTGCCTTTCTCCTACTATAGCTTCTATAGTAGGTAGTTAGTTAATGAACTACCCTAGAATCCTATATGCTACTATATGTCCGCTTTTACGGAGAACTTTTTAGACTTAGTGTAATTATCGTTATACTTATATGCTTTACATCTAAACCTTCTTATATTTGTTAAGTCTATCTCTTTAACATTAATGCTAGGTCCTTCTTAAAGTCCTTCTATAGCACATTCTTTATTGTTAAGTTAAATAGGCGGTTCGTAATGTAGTATATAAAATCAATTGCTAGGGGCTAGAGGTTCTATAGTAAGCTAGAGTCTATAAGTATAGCTCTAGCCTTATTAATAATAACTTTATTAGAAGCCTTAGCAATTCTATTCTACTTAGGAGTATATAGTGCTATAAAGTTCTATCTAATCCCTTTATATTAGGTATATACTCTAAGCTCAATATTATTAAACTCCCTACTACTATCTAAGAACTAGATCTTAGACGTCTTCTTATAGTAGTTCTATATTATAGTAAGCTAAGTTTTAATTGCTACTAGAGCATTACCCTTCTTTAGAAGTAGTAAGTACTATCTTACCCTAGTCTTAGCGTATATAAGTATAAGGTAGTATACGAAACTATTATAAGAGATTAGAGTAATTAGTCTAATTAGGTTAGCATAGATTTTATCTAATGCCTCTAGTACAGGTCTCCTAGGGATTCTTAAAATAACTCTTTGTAACCTTATAAGCTTATAAGTCTTATAATGTCCTAACTCTATAGTATTAACATCTTCTAGGCCCTTAACTGCTTCTTTTATAGCATTAAGTAGTGTGCTACTAATATGCCTAAGCCTCTAATGCTATCTAACTATGTTAGTTCTTAGCTTAGTAAATATAAGAGTAGCAAGTCCTTTTAATACTAATCTATCTTCCTTCTTCCTAGAGCTCCTCTTTACCCTAAGGTTCCTAAAGACAATAACATTCTTTATTATCTTAATATAGCCTATAGGCTTATCCTTCTAGAATAGTATTTTAGATAGTCTATCTAGATAAACTCTATGTTTCTTATATAGGAGTTCTATAGAGATTAGTATAGTATCTAACTCTAGGGAGTAAAGTATAGTACGAAGGAGGAGGGTAGTTTCTCAACTAAGATATCTCTTTATAACCTATTCTAGTTCTCCTTTAGTTATCATAGATCCTACCTAACGGCCTAAGAGAAGTATACTAGCCTAAGTCTTAGCCTAACATTTTAAAGATCTATAAGATTATTATAGATATAGAGGGATATACCTATATTATAGACTTTGTCTATAGACATTAGATTTAATATAGTAGCTACTGCTCTTTCTATATATACTAGTTATACAATTGTAATAGCTACTCTAGATCTCCTATAGAGTTATCTCTAGTTACTATTACTATTAGAGCTACGCTTCTAATTAGATAATAATATACATAACTAGTTATTAATTGCTATAGCAATCCTCTTCCTAGAGGACTTATTACCCTTCGCCTTCTTAGCTCTATCCTTTAGGGTCTCTCTACCCTTCTTAGACTTGTTCCTAGGATTCTTCTTAGGATACTACTTATAGTAGTTCGCGTTAGTATACTTATATAAGCACTATATGCACTGCTTATTATTATCCTTGCTTAGGAATACACTAATAAAGCTATTACTAGGCTTATAGGTAGTAGGCGCTTACTCCTTCCTAAGAGTTATAAATATTCTCTCTAGGGTAGTTAATTCTAGGGGATTATTATGTCTCTATGTCCTAAGCTATTTAATATAGTTTAGGTCTTTAATAAAGTACAATCTATAGATACTATCTAGGAGGACAAAGGAGGATTTAAGTAGTAACTTATTATTAACTAGGGAGGATCTAATAAATTGCTCTATAGTAGTCTTGTAGTTATACGCCTATACTTAAAAGTCTTTATAGTACTTTAATATACTAGGTCTTATAGCATCTAGTTTAATATAACTAACTCCTTTTAGAGTGTTATATAGATCGATTATAATAATAGGCTTATATATTGCTTTAATTGTCACGGGCAGCCCGCGACCCTTCACTGACGATGCGTCGTCCCGGCGGAACCTCGGACCTTCCGCATCGGGTTAGCGCGGCTTGGCGATGCTTTATCTATCCGCCGCGCCTCGCGCTCCTCTTTCGTAGCTTCGTAGAACAACAACTATCTCATTCGGACCCTATGGTACGCGCGCCCTTACAGTTTGTTCTACCTCCCTACCCAGATCGCGGATCCAGGTAAGGGACGCGTAACAACAGGAACAGACTCACAGAACCGCGCACGGCGTAGATACAGAACTCGCGACTCGCAACATCGCAACAGAGGCAAACGGATTCAGAACACGGAACACGGTAAGGCACTAAGCAACAGATGCCCAAGGAAACCAACGCACCAAAGGCCTCAGCAACAGGCCGCGTTGAAGGAAACAACATGACTTCCCAGCAGTCACAGACACAAGGCAAGCGCACCTCTCTTTTCCCCGACCTCTCCAGTTTCGACAGTCAGACACAAGGAGACGACACTCGGCGAGTCACAGTTGACACCGGTGTCGCGCTTCAGCAAGAGCTGGACAAGGCATGGAACAAAGCACAAGACAGGGAGCAGAACGGTGAGCTTGATTTCACAGAACTCTTCGAGCCCAGGGTGGGAGAAGAGGAGGACACACCAGTCTTCATTTCACACGACGAAGCCGAACACATCGCTGCCGCCGACTTCCAGAACATCACCGCCGAAGACCTGGCCACACTGACCAAGGAACACCCGAAGACCGTCCACGATTTCGTGCTACGAGGATTCAACACTGCCATCATATCTAGCCAACAACTCGATGTGATGCAACGCGCCAATGCACTTCAGAACAAGCAGTACCGTACGCTGTATGCCGAGTACGATCGCATCCACGGGATGCTCAAGACCGAACAGACCGCCCTCGCGAAGATGGCCCAGGACCTTAAGAATAAGAACGCCGACACCCTCAAACTCAAGGCTGTCGAGAAGAAGTACAAGGATGCGAACGAGCTATGTCAGCAGTTCGCCGATATCACCGACTCGGAGAAGAAGAAGAGCCAGGCATTACAAGCTGAGGTTGATGACCTGAAGGTCCGTCTGCAAGCAGCAGAGGACCAGGCACGAGGACGTCGTTCGCGCTCGCGCCCACGCTCACGCCCACGATCACCACCACCCCGCGAGACCTCACTCGAGGTGCTCCAGCGTCGGTACCGTGAGGCGGCAGCAGGAGGAGGTGGCGGAGGAGACGATGATGACGATGGCAATGGAGACAAGGACAGGGATCGCCGTGGTCGTGACCATGACCGACCACGTCGTGATGAGCGCCAAGGCACACAAGGCACGCAGCGGTCAGGCGGTGGTCGCAGCAACCGCACGCAGCAGACACCTCTCGTGGACCTGCCGGAGCGTCTCATCAACATCGACCCCACCCTCGACCGCAGCATGAAGATCGGCAAGGGTGTGCCTGACCCAAAGAAGTTCAAGAACGATGACGACCCGACTTATGACAGCTGGTACACAAGCATCCTGCTGAAGTTGACAGTCGCGACGTTCCGCACTGAACAGGACGCCCTACGCTTCCTGTATGGATGGACGGACGGTGAGGTGCAGAAGACTGTGAAGCCTCGCATCCCCATCCCCGGGCACCAGGCTTTCAACGAGTTCATGACTGGCGAAGAACTGTTGGACTGGATGACTCGACAGTACGGCGTCCGCAACGAGGCCACCAAGGCTGCAGTGGACATCACTACCTGCAAACAGGCTCAGAAGGAGAACTTCGTCCCATTCTTCGCACGCTATTCCAAGCTGAGGGCATGGGTTGACTGGAGTGACGAGACCGAGTTGATGCTGTTCCGCACACGCCTCAACAAGCGCTACTACATCAAGACCTTCGGAGACCGCGAGGTGGACCGACGTCTGAACAGCATGCAGGACGTGATCGAAGAGTGCACTGCACTGGACGAGCAGTTCTACGAGACCGAGCAGCTGTACCCTCAAGAGAACAACAACCGCCCACGCGGCAATGGAGGAGGCAACCAGAACGGCAACGGCAACGGCAACCAGAACCAGGGCAACACAGCTGCAGCTGCAGCCGCTGGTGCTGCCGGCGCCGTCGTTCAGCGCCCACCACAGTACGTAGGCACCAAGAAGAAGGAAGACTTGCCAGCTCACCTTCGGGACCTCCCACCGCTCAACTATGAGGGTCGCGAGGAATTGAAGAAGCAGGGCAAGTGCTACCGATGCCGCACCGGACCCCACTTATCCAGCAATACCGAGTGCCCGATGTATGGCTACGACGGCGACTATCGCCCACCGCGCCCGCGTAACAACAACGGAGGCAACACCAACCTCAGTTCCCTGGCCGCCGGGCAGGGAAATGGCGAGGCCACTGCCTAAGCGTGGCAGACAGTGGTCAACCGAACAACCAAGGACAGAAAGAGCATGAGATTGAGAGACACAGAGTGCAAGAGCAAGACACGGATACAGACTATGGTGAGGAGCTGAAGATATCGGCCTGCGCATTGGAGCCGCAGCAACCAGATGTACACCCTCACATAGTACTCCCAGTAATGATACAGCATGGGAAGGCACGAGGCCTTGTAGACTCTGCTTCCACCTCTCTCTTTCTCGACTGGAAGTTCACACGCAAACACAGAATACCCTTGATACCCCTTGTGCGCAACAAGAACC
The DNA here is from genome assembly GCA_033816765.1 of Nothopassalora personata. Classification (NCBI taxonomy): domain Eukaryota; kingdom Fungi; phylum Ascomycota; class Dothideomycetes; order Mycosphaerellales; family Mycosphaerellaceae; genus Nothopassalora; species Nothopassalora personata. The sequence continues at coordinate 864,142 of CM066299.1, forward strand.
TGACCCTTGGGGATGGTAAGGCTGCTGCACGTCGCATCACGCACGTAGCCCTCGTCGATGTTGATATCGACGGTCATCACGAGCAAATGCTATGCTACATAACCGACCTCGAATACGACATCGTCCTGGGCCTGCCGTGGCTGAGCACGCACAACCCAAACATCTTCTGGGAGACCGGTGAAGTGGCACTCAGATCAGACTACTGCTTTGGTCACTGTCTTAAGAACAAGACATCGACAACAGTCCAGTCCCTGAACCATCGACACCGACAACGTAAGGAAGCAATGAAATATGGACCAGAGCCCTTCACCGATGATCGCAGCTTCACGGCAGGAGGGGCAGAAGCAGAACTGAACCTATCCTCGATGGGCCTGTACGACGATGATGAGGAAGTCGAGTGTATAGGCGTCACGCAGCGCGCCTTCGAGATGTACGCGCACCGACCTGGCGCTGAATGTTTCTACATACTATCTACCGGCAAAGAGGACGAAGAAGGCGATGGTGAGATCAAGCTGAGCGCAATGGCAGCTGATGACTTGGATCAGTTCCTGAACAAGGAGTTCAACCATAACCCGAAGGAGAAGCTCCCACCAGAATACCATGATCTCGTAGATGCATTCTCAGCGAAAGACCATGAAGGACTTCCTCCTCACAGACCTGGAATCGACCACGAAATTCACATCAAGCCTGATGGGCCCCAAGAACCGCCATACCGTAAGCCCTACGGACTGGCGCCTCAGGAGAATGAAGCAGTCAAGAAGTGGGTCACCGAACAGGAGCAACAAGGCAAAGTCCGGCCAGCAGGACAGAAGACGAGCCAATCGCCGGCACCAGTACTGGTAGTCAGAAAGCCAGGCGGTGGACTGCGCGTGTGCATCGACTACCGAGGACTCAATGCGATCACTATCAAGAACAGGTACCCTATACCGCTAATCCAAGAGACACTGAACCGCATGCACGGCAAGAGGTACTTCACGAAGCTGGACATCGTCGCAGCCTTCAACAAGCTTCGCATTGCAGAAGGGCACGAATGGCTTACAGCATTCGCTACACGATATGGGGTGTACGAATGTCTTGTGTTACCATTCGGCCTATGCAATGGCCCTGCGTCGTTTCAGTCATACATTAACAGCGTGTTACAAGAACACCTGGATGACTTCGTCTCCGCGTACCTGGACGACGTTTTAATTTTTAGCGACACACTGGAGGAGCACATCGAACATGTGCGCAAGGTACTAGCAAAATTGAGGGATGCCGGACTGACGGTCGACATCGACAAGTGCGAGTTCCACCAGCAGCGAGTTAAGTACCTGGGACTTATTATCACCCCAGATGGCATCGAAATGGACCCAGAGAAGCTTGAATGTATCCAGTCATGGGAAGCACCTTCCAACCTCAAGGATGTGCAGGCGTTCCTCGGATTCGCCAACTTTTACAGACGGTTCATCGAGGCCTTCTCACGCCTCGCAGCGCCGCTGACCGAATTGACCAAGTCAAATGGACCTAGTAATCACAAGAATCGCAGGGTTGACTGGACACCAGCATGCCAAGCAGCATTTGACGCTCTGAAGGCAGCATTCAGCAAAGCCGGTATGCTCGCACACTATGTGCCCGGTAGGCAAACAGTAGTCGAAACGGACTCATCAGATTTCGTGAACGCCGGAGTGCTTTCTCAGTACGACGAGGAAGGCGTGCTTCACCCTGTAGCATTCTATTCAAAGAAGCTGAGCCCGCAGGAATGCAACTATGAGATTTATGACAAGGAGCTTCTAGCGATTATTAAGGCCTTCGAGGAATGGCGCCCGGAGTTGGCCTGCGAGGCGGATGATGACACCATCGAACCCGTGAAGGTGTTCACGGATCACAAGAACTTGGAGTACTTTATGACCACTAAGCAGCTGAATCGGCGCCAGGCACGTTGGGCCGAATTCCTGTCCCAGTTCAACTTCCGTATTGTCTATCGACCAGGTGTCCAAGGCACAAAGCCTGACAGCCTCACGAGACGCAGCCAGGACCTTCCGCAGGGGGTGGACGATCCGCGAAATCAGCATCAGCATCAGACGTTGCTGCCGCCTGAGCGATTTCTTAAGATCGACTCGATGCGCGCAACTGTCGAAGATGCGGCTGAGGATGTTGCACCTGTTGAGAACACACCTACCGCACCAATTGAGGAAGCCCTGAACCCGGAGGCCACCGAATTCATACCGTCCACGCAGACGCAGACAGCATCCGAGACGGAACAGGAAGCCGAACTCGAGTACAGAATGACAATGGCTTATGCCGCGGATGCAGACCTGAAGTCAGCTATCAGAGCCCTGCAGAAGGGCGAGACCCCAGCACTCCTTCAGAAAGCGAAGGTGCATCCAGTACACTGCAAGGTCGAAGGGGACCTGCTGTACGTCCGTAACCAGTATAATGACTGGAGTCTATGGGTGCCAGAGGACCAGAAGCTCCGCACTCGGATAGTCAAGATGAACCATGACACCCCAGCGGCCGGTCACCCAGGCAGAGCCCGCACCTACGAGCTCGTTGCACGTGAATTCTACTGGCCTGGTTTGGCTAGATCTGTGCGCAGATACAACGCGAATTGCCGCAGGTGCCGCACGACGAAATCTGTGCATACCCAGCCACCTGGATTACTGCACCCACTTTCGGTGCCAGAACGACCTTGGCAACACATCGCAGTTGACTTTGTGGTTGACCTGCCACCAAGCGAACTCGACGGCATGACTTACACCAATGTTATGACAGTCACCGACAGACTCACTAAGGAAGTGGAACTGATACCCATCGGCGCGATGACAGCGCAGAACGCGGCGCGACTTTTCTTAAAGCACGTGTTCACCCGGCATGGCCTCCCAGAAACCATCACGTCTGATCGCGGAAAGCAGTTCATCGCCACTTTCTGGAAGCGCCTATGCAAGATGCTGCGCATCAGCAGGAAGCTGAGTTCCTCCTACCACCCTGAAACGGATGGGCAATCAGAACGCACTAACCAAGAGATGGAACAGTACTTACGCACCTTCACGAATGAGGCACAGAGCGACTGGGCCGACTGGCTGTGCTTAGCGCAGTTCGCTATTAACAACCGAGTGTCGGAGACCACTGGAGTGTCACCGTTCTACGCCAATGTTGGATATAACCCAGAGTTCACCGAGCGTATCGATTTGCAAGCAGGCAAGGACCGACACATGACAACCCTTCAGCGACTCGACAGCAAGTCAGCCGAAGCCTTCGCCAAACGCATCTGTGAGCTACATCGCAATCTTCAAGAGAACATGAGGATGTCACAGGCGCTGCAAGCCGAAGCAGCAAACAGGCACCGAAGCATCCCACCAGACTACAAGGTTGGCGACTGGGTGTATCTAAGCACGAAGAACATTCGCACCACTCGACCATCCAAGAAGCTGGACCGCAGATATGCAGGACCGTACCAGATCACGGAGGTGATGCCCGCTAGGCTGTCATACAAGCTGAACCTGTCGGATGCATTGAGCGGACTCGATAATTGCTTCCACACCTCCCTGTTACAGCGAGCCGACAACCCCGATCTCCCACCGCTCGAGGGACAGCACCTGGCACCGCCGCCGCCAGTGGCCATCGAACCCGACACAACTGCAGCTGACGCAGTCGCCGATGTCACAGTCACAGCCCCGGCACCAGAATATGAGGTGGACAAGATCTTGGACATGTACACGCGGAAGCGCGCAGGCAAAGTGAAGAAGGGAAAGAAGCGCAAGGTGGACACTTGGTACAAGGTGCGATGGACTGGCTATCAGGATATGGAGGCCGGAGAGACTTGGCAACCTGCAGAGGACCTGTTTGTGAGGGCAGCCGCCGCTCTTGCGGACTTTCACCATAGCCGGCCGGATTTGCCCACGCCTCAGGGCTTCGCAACGCCATCTGACTGGTCTCCAGTCAATGAGGTGCTCGGACTTAACACGATCAGGGTCGACAGAGACACCGCCACAAATAAGCCTAGCCGAGCCTTGCCTCTGATAGAATCTGGTCAGCGCATGTTCACTACGCACCGCTACGATGATCAGGTTACAGGAAAGTCCGTCGTCCCAACTGAGGATCACGGTGCAAGCCGCCGCCCTCAGCTCTACGACAGAACAGACAGTTGTACCGATGTTCTAGCGAACCCTGCAGAGCCTGCATTGATACCCAACCTTGGTCAAAAGGATCAGACGCGAGCGTTCGCCGAAGAGGGGCTTAGGCCCTGGGCGTGCCAGCAGTATGAGCAAACAGAGTCTGATGCGCAAGCCGCAGCAGTAGTGACAGAGATGGAGGACGACCTTGAAGACGATTGGACGTTTGCACGATTATGGAGTTCGACAGGCAAGGGTGATAAGTGGCCGCACAAGACGATGGATAGGCGAGTTAATGGACTGAACGCTCAGAGGACTGAGACGAGTTTTGAGAGGGGGGGTACTGTCACGGGCAGCCCGCGACCCTTCACTGACGATGCGTCGTCCCGGCGGAACCTCGGACCTTCCGCATCGGGTTAGCGCGGCTTGGCGATGCTTTATCTATCCGCCGCGCCTCGCGCTCCTCTTTCGTAGCTTCGTAGAACAACAACTATCTCATTCGGACCCTATGGTACGCGCGCCCTTACATTAATTAAGTTATATAACTCCTTAGCTAACTTCTCTATATCTCTAAAGTTTAGCCTTAGTATAGAGTCTAATCTAGCTATAATTATACTATAGGCTTATATGTCCTCCTTCTTCTAGCGCTTATAGGCTACTATATATCCTACACTTCTAGTAATATCTTAGGGAGCTTTATTCTAGGCTATAGGTATATCTATAGTTTCTATAGTAGATATAGACCTTACTCTCTAGGTTTGTATATAAGCTACCCTTCTTAGTTTATGCTTTAGATTAACCTAGTCTAGGTTATAGATAACATATCTAACTAGATCCTTCTTTAGTAGTGCGCTAATTAGCATAGATTTCTATGCCTAACGTGTTTGATAAGCATGTGAATCAGATAGGCATGTGCATCAACTTTACGAGGTGGATAACTTTGATTCTTGATATCTTATGCTATAGGTGTCAGAACTACCTCAAAGATGGATCAATTAAATGCTCAGAAGTTACTCTATCTAATGGACAACCTCTTGAGTTGTGTCCCTGTATACCACACTTGCTGCAGGTTGGTTTGGCTCTTGGCTGTTTCTCAATCTGACCAACTAACTCCATTACCATTTAAGCCTGTGGCTGAGCTATGTCTCTGGCAGCCAATTCATCAGTGTTAAGTCCAAGAGTAAGCTTGATTTTCTTCCTTGGTGCCCTATGAGACTGTAATTCTTCAATTATAGTCTTTATATTGTTATGTTCAGCCTGGAGTAATGTTATAGCAGCCTATAACCTTTTAAACCCTCTTAACAACCTGTCTACTGCCTCAAGGATTGAAGTTAGTGAGCTATTCTAATGATTCACAACCCTAGCCTTAATCTTGCTTGTTTGCCTCTCAACCTGCCTTAGATTCTGAGGGGTATTCTGCGTGTCTAATGAACAAGGTGGTTGTAGAGTTGGTGTTTTGTAACGCAGTGTTAGCTTGGACAACACAGCCTCTGGATCCAATAGCAATAAACCTAAGCCTCTAAAGGCTGCCTTAATGTTCTAAGAAGTAAATGCAGCCTTATAGGCAGGCCTGAGTTATGGTAAGAAGTCTTCCTTAATCAAGAAGTGATATCCAACCATGCCAAGCCTTTGGATTCTAGCTGAATATGCCTTCTTTAATAGACTAAAACAGCCAATATCCAAAGGCTGTAATAAATGAGAAGAGTGTGCAGGCATACAGAGGGTAATAATGCCTTGTTCCTTACAGAATGACTCAAACTCTAGTGTTATATGGCTGTCATAGCCATCCAGAATTAAGAGCCTCTTCTGACCAACAGTTCTGTGCTTAGTATAGTCATCAAAGTGCTGAATCTATGCTATTCCATGGTTATAGGAAGTCCAGCCTTTAGGACTAACTCCAAGCCTCCAGTTTGTTGGTAGGTGTTTGAACTAGGCTCTATTCATTTCCTTGCCAGAGAAGATAACATATAGAGGCACTGACCAGCCTTCTGCATTGACACAGGCAATAACAGTATGCCACTGCGTTGAATTAGAAACCAAGGCCTTAGGTCGTTGCCTACGCTCTGTAGCAGTTACAACCATAGTATTCTCACTATGTCTAAGCCTGAATCCACTCTCGTCAAAGTTGTAAATGTCGTGTTGTGTAATTCCATGGAAGGCTATCATATTGTGAACGAGCCTAAACCACTCTGAGATAACCTCTAGGTCCTCATTCTTTGCCCTTTGGCTTAATAACCTCCGTGATAGCCTTGTTTCCAAGCCTAGATAACGATTAACAAAGTTATAAGCCCATCTTTGGCTAACTTCTTGTCCATTCCGTGCCTTAGTTATTGAGGACGCCCAGCTTCTGATTATAGCCTGTGTTGGCGAGTAACCACGTGAATCTAGGTCCAGAATCTTCTGATAAACTACCTCCTCTTCAACCGGAGTCAAGGCTCTGTTCGTTGGCGGTGTACCAGTCTTTGGAGCCGTACCATAGAGTCTGCGGTTAACGGTAGAATATTTGACTCCGTAGGCGGCTGCAGCGCGTCGCACGCTTAGAAAACGACCTGACAGGTAATCGCGAACAGCATTCTAAATACACTCTTCGTTTGGAGGTGCCATCGCGTAGAATAGTGGAATAATGGACGCGTTTAGTAGTGGTGGTAGATACGAGATGGAAGTTGATGCACATGCCTATCTGATTCACATGCTTATCAAACACGTTAGAACTGTACGCCTTTCCTAAGCACCTAGTTATCCTTAGTAGACCTTACTAGGTTGCTAGAGGTATTATTTCTAAACTCTATATCTAGTCTAGCTCTTTTAGATGCTATACTACGGTAATAATGCTTAGTACCGATATCCTATAGTAGTTCTTAAATCGATTAGATAGTTGTCCGTAAAACAAATATAGGGTCGGGTCTACTAGTAAGGTAAGCTAATCCTTAATAGAGCTTTAATAATAATTCAGGTTTCAAAATAAATAGGTAGAGGAGTACTCGGGCTTATAACCTATTATAAATAGGTATTTTAACGAGTACAAGCTTCTAGATTGAAACAATAGGGTGGATTAGTAACCCTTATAAATTGCACACGGTATAAGACTATCTAGCTACAGAAACAGTGTAATATAGGGTGTATGTGCCAAGTCCTGACTAACATGGCCATGGGTCACCTGATTCACAACACAAGTCAGGGAATCATAGTAGTACATAACTGACAGATACTCTTTATTCATCCCCACTGTCAGCCGCTGCTTTTTCAGGTCCTGCAGCAACCCTGATAGCGCTCTGTACCCTACTTCTGAACCTAGTCTAAAGGTCAAAAAGCATTGATATAGTCAGCATATTCTGGCTAGCTGTCGCGTTCATTTTCACGCTATTAGGTGATGAAGCTGTCCACATACTAGAGCGATAATGAGCTGTCAAATGCAGTTAAGATAGGCATATTGTAAGCTGGCACTGCAGTTGAGACTCAGCATAAGTTACTGTTACTAAACAGCTATGTCTAGACTGATAAGCCTCCAAATAGAAAAGGTATAAGACTTCTATAGAGGCCTCCAGCAATCCATCATCTCAGCAATCCATCATCTCAGCAAACAATATGCCTGTTGGACGACCACCATCGAGCTTCAGCCGCTATCATGATGAGATTAAAGATCGATATCTCAACATGAATGAAGGAGCTGAGGAGATCCTGAAGCCATAGTTTGATTCTCATAATGAGGCCTCAAGAGCTGAGCTGCCTATTGTTTTATAGCGATGAGATTATGAGATAATAAGATGAGAAAAGCGTGATTTTATTGGTTCAGTACTGCAAGCAGCACTATGGATAGCCCTGCAACAACACTTCTATCCTGGTGCATACCATGTTACAAGCTTCAAAGCGTACCAGTGATGACCATGTCTGCTGAAGAATGCTAACTAGAAACGCGCTCTAAAGCGACGCGACTGCTGGTCAGAAGCAGTAGGCGAACTAGTGAGACTGCTCAGAAGTTGAAAAAGCAGTGGCTGACAGTGGGGATGAATAAAGAGTATCTGTCAGTTATATACTGCCGTCGAGTTCCGCCGAACTCTTCGACGTGAGACTTCATCGGCCAACCTCGATCCATCACACGCGTCGAGACAGACTTCATTGACACCTGCCTTATCGGGATGTCGGAAGCCTCAAAACGGGGTATGCGACCAGGAGACGACATTGCTCGGTCAGGAGGAAGATGCGCCAACGGCCGGATGAAATTGGCCATGCATCGCGGCAAGTCTCGTCCACGACGTGAGGACGGGCGATGCTAGAGCCTGCAAATACTCATCACTTGTTGTCGGCGGCATGCGCTGCACCCTCGTGGGATGCGTGGCGTCGACGGCATGGCCCCATTCGGCATCTCGTCCGCCACCACAGTCAAAATTTCGTGCCGACCGCGACGCTTCAAGGGCACCGAGCATCCGGACCGGACACGCATCCAGGCCTCTGGTGGTATATACCATTGCCGAACAATGCGACAGCCCTCATCCATCGCCCGGAGCGGGCGCTCTTGGCAACCTCCGCCCTGTTCGCATCGGGAAACAAAGAACCGCTTGCCATGCCATATCCCGCTCAAGGTGAAGTCGGCTCCATTTCATTGTACGCCGTGTGCGTCTCTCTCATTGTCGCCACGTCTCTCGCCAGTATGGATGTGACACAGACTGCCGCACTCTCTCTCACGCGGCAGCTTCACGCCAGCAGAACAGGTAGGCACCATGAAGTTCTCAACTCAGACGACCTGCCTAGCACTTCTCGCGGCGTTTAGTCGCTCCACCGCAGCATGGTGGAGCGTTGACAAGTCTCCCAACACTCCCGGCTACGAAAAGCCAGCTTTAGGGCCGGTGATTCCAGAGTTCGGCAAGGTCTCCAAAAGACAACATGGCGATGGGAGCACAGTGACTCCATACCAACAGAACGGATGGTCAAAATGGGGCACTCTGGGGTACGGCGGCCTCCGACCATGGCTGGGAGGAAGTCCTTCCTTTGGAGAACTCGACACGGTCAACTTCAACCCTTTCACGGCTTCGAAACAGGTGACGGGCGCACGCACCCGGGTCTATGTCTTGGAGGTCGGTCAGTGCGATATCAGACCGGATGGTGTCATCAAACGAGGGGGACTCTGTGTCAACGGCCAGTTCCCAGGTCCTCTTATCGAAGCCAACTACGGTGACACTCTTCAGGTCACGGTGAAAAACAACCTTCAGCACGAAGGGACGGCGATGCATTGGCACGGCTTCCTGCAGACGAGCAACTGTCACAACGACGGTGTGCCGGGCGTGCAGCAGTGTCCCATCGCCCCAGGTCAATCATACACCTACACCATGAAGGCCGAGTTGTACGGTTCGGCATGGTACCATAGTCACTACTCAGGCCAGTACGCAGGAGGGGTCGTGGGTCCCATCGTCATCTGCGGCCCCGACAACTTGAAACACGACTTCGATCTGGGACCAGTCATGATCCACGAGTGGTACCGCGACGACTACTTCACCACCATTCAAGGCCTCTTCCGCCCGTTGGCACAAGGCGGCCCCAAACCCCCGGAAGCCAACAGCAACCTCATCAACGGCAAGATGCGCTTTGACTGCAGCAAGACGAGTCTCGAATGCGGAACGGCCTCGTACGCCAAGTTCAACTTCACCTCCGGCAAAGCCCACAAGCTGCGCTTGATGAATGTCGGGGCCGGTGTCGTCCAGAAATTCGCCATCGACGGCCACAACATGACCGTCATCGCCAACGACTACATGCCTGTCCGCCCCTACAACGTCTCCATGATCTCCCTCGGCGTTGGTCAGCGTGCCGATGTCATTGTCTACGGTACTGGGAGGCCCGGCGGGAAATACTGGATGCGCACCAACCTGATCCAGTGCTCCTTCAACGACGGCATCCAGACTGAAGGCCGCGCTGTCGTCTACTACGAGGACGCCGACACCAACTCCCTGCCGGACGCACCCTTTAATTGGGGTCCTACCAACAGCTCCGCGCCCCAACTCTGTGGAAACGATCCCCTGATCAACACCGAGCCATCTTACCGCATCCGCACTGCTACGCCGGACGTCACGCAGACATTCGAGATCCGCGCTGTGAGCAACGGAACGAATATTGTCTACACTTTCGGCAACAGGACGTTCAGGGCGAACTTCAATGCGCCGCTGTACTGGAAAGTCCTGAACAATACTATCCACGAGGTACCGGGTGATCGTAACCTTTGGAATGTGGGCAATGCGCGGACTGCGAGGGTCATCATCTATAACTACAACGACCAGGGCCATCCGATTCATTATCACGGTAAATCGTTGCATCCTCACCCCCACCAATAGAATAGGAGTCGTACTGACGATGTTTTCAAGGCCACAATATGCAAATCCTCGCCGTGGGCATGGGACAATGGAATGGAGCCGTCGTGCGTGCGAGCAACCCTCAGCGGAGAGATGTACAGATGATGCCGCCGGCTACCAAGACCGGTACGCCCAGCTATCTTGTTGTGCAGTGGACGGTCGATAATCCTGGTGGTAAGTTCTCTTCACCTCAACTCAACCTGCCGAGCGTCCGCGAGGCCGCCTTCTCCCTCACCTCTAACCTCTCATGCCTTGGCCATCTGTCTTCTCCCCAACCCCTTCACCTCTCTCATCCTCGTCGCTAACACTTCTCCCACAGTGTGGCCCCTCCACTGCCACTTCGCGTGGCACAGTTCAATGGGCCTGGTCGTCAACGTCATGGAGAGGACAGAGCAGGCGAGACAGAATTTGCGAGGCGCGGGAGCACCAATCAGAAAGACCTGCGAGGGCTGGGATACTTGGATCAGAAAGACTGGACCGTTGCTTACGGGCATTGATAGTGGGTTGTAGACGAAGCTAAGGGGAGGCGAGGGAGAGGTCATGATGGCGAGATGGATGCCATAGAGCATGATGGACTGTGTTCGCAGGGTGACCGCGATGGATTGAAGACAGAACATGTTGCAGCTAACGCATTGCGCCTGCGCTGCATCAGTAACCTCGAAGCTCTGGCTGACAAATCTTAGCTGCTGAAACACATGACCACAGAAGGCGTGAAGGATGGCTCGGACAATCTCGAGCCGCCTGTCGCCGCCCAAATATCACTCATATCATATATATCCAGAAGGACGTGAAGCCATGTCCCCAAGATTCGACGCCCCACCGATTGACTCAGGATCCAATAATCCCTATCCTTGTCGGTGATGTCGCATTTGTCAAGCTCGTACTCGCTGCGTCTCGAAGCTTCTTTTGCGTCGTCCCAGAAGGAGGAGAGTGGACTCCTCCACGCGTCTCGATCTCTCATGTCTGGACCCAATCAGTCTCGATGCCACTTCGTACGTCCCGCTCCGCCTGTGAGCGACGAAGAGTTCCAGACGCCAGCATCGGCGGAAAGCGACCGCGCTGCGGCGCAGCGGGAGGGAGGAGCCGCACGAGCTTGCGCACGCGGCCCCAGCGGCGCCGATCTTCCTTTGGGGCGAAAGCATGTCACGTCACGTTCCCGTCGACGGTCCATCACTGCAGCTCGGTCGCGTCCCGCGGCCGTGTGCTATGGACGGGGATGGGGGCATATCATCGATCGGTGGCGAGATGGTGGCGCCGTGGAGCGTCGCGAGGGCCGTGGAGAAGAGATGCACGATGGGAGGGCACGACGAAGGAGGGGAGGAGGAGGCACGTTGCTGCGCTGCACCGCTCCCCGGGGGGCGTCAAGAATTCTTCGTCGCTTGTTTCAGTGGAGCGCGACGGAATTTGTTCTGGACGCGACGGACGGTGCGCCTCGTCGTCATCGTGATGACCTGTCGCGCGGCATCGCGACCTCGCGACCTCGCGCCGCGACGTTTGGGGGGTGGCACGTTCGGAAAGACGCTTTGCTTCGCGGTCGCACCGCAGGACGCTTGCCAAAGTCTCGTGTGTCGCGCGCTGTCGGTGCAGCAGTGATTGAATTATAGGGTGGGTACGGCTCATGCTGTGTTTTTCGGTTGGGGCCATCTGCTCCTGCCGTCTGCGCCTGCATCTGCGCCTGCTTCTGCTCCTGCTCCTGCTCCTGCTTCTGCTCCTGCCTCTGCTCCCCTCCTGGGACGACGTGTTCCTCCCGTGCCTCCCTTGGTCCCACGACTGTTGCACGAGCAGATCACACCCGACCAACGCCACTTTTCGAGCACCACCGCTCACCATGGCGGATCGGAGGTCGGTCTCGCCTATTGGCGCGTCGAGATTCGAAGCTCCCTATGAGCCACCGCGATCCGTCCACAATTCGGCGGCCGCGTCGCCCATGACCCCAGCACCGGGCAGTATGCCGTTCAGTGTGCGAACTTCCTCGCGAGCGGCGCCTTCCGACTCGCTCTTTTCGCACGCCGGCACCACGGAGACGGCCCCGACGTCGATATCGTCCGGCGACCACTGGCCGCACGACGATCGGGATAGCATGCAGAGTCCGGTCGAGGCCGTCTCGGCAGACGAATGGTTCTCGCGATTCCGCTCCGACGACGACATCGATGCCCTCCGATCCGACGAATGTCCAGACCGAGCGACCCTGGCCGCGGTGAACAATGTCCACGTCTACGACGCCGAAGGGAACGCCCGCGCGTTCGGCTCCCTCTACGAACCCGCCTTCGCGACCCACCAACGCCAACTCATCATCTTCGTCCGCCATTTCTACTGCGGCGCCTGTCAAGCCTACCTCAAAGCCTTGGCGGAGCACATCAGCATGCAAGACTACTTCACCATCCCGGTCCCCACCTCCATCACCGTCATCGGCTGCGGCGAACCCAACCTCATCCCCCACTACAAAACCTTCACCGGCTGCCCCTTCCCCATATTCGCCGATCCGGACCGCAGCTTGTTCAAAAAACTCGGCATGAAAGTCACCGTGAACCTCGGCGGCGAACGACCCGAATACATGAAAGACATCTCCGTCCCCGCCTGGGCCGCGGGCCAATTCAAAACGGTCAGCTCCTCCCTCAAAGACCCCGACGGGATCCGCAAGCGCGACATCCTGAAAGGGGGACACCCCTTGCAGATTGGCGGCGAGTTCTTGTTCGAGGAAGGACAAGTGGTGTGGTGTCACAGGATGAAGAACATGCGGAATCATGCCGAGATCAAGGTGATCAGGAAGTTACTGGAGCTGGACGATTGACCATCGGAGCGCGACTCGATGATTAGTTCCGTGCCGAGTCATTATCAGAAGACGAATGAGCCGAATGCTTCCGGCGGTGATGCGGGTGCCGATTGGCAGACGTATTAGTGAGGAGCGCGTACGGGAGACACCCATCACGCGAGACCGACATGAACGGAGCATGCGAGGCAGATCGGGCGAAGAGAGGCATCTGGACCGCCATACCTTCCGGCATCAGCCACGAGTGAAGCATCGCCGAGCTGGAGGAGCTCGCAGCAGGGCAGCAGGCACCGCACGCGTTTCATCACAGCCCAAGAGAGCCGTCAAGCAGTCCAGCGACCCAAGACTCGCGCGACATCGGGGGCACTTCGAAAGAAGCTGGTCAGAATCACACCCACGCTCAGATATCCGGCGTCGAGCTCATCCAAAACAGCAGTGGGATCTCCCGATCCCACACCCGAAGAGCAGGAGGAGGGAAGGGAGAGTAGCGGAGAAGACCAACAGCATCACTAGCATTTTTCCTGGCGTTTTGTTTTCAGACATGCAGATACCCCTTCGAGAGACAGTCCTCGACGAAAGAGAATGCGTCTCGTAGACAGACCGCGACGGACTCTAATCACGGCAGCATCCATGACACGGGACAGGACATGACAGTGTAGTACAAGGGCAGCGGAGGAGTACTTTGACGCAATGAAAATGACCTTTCGTAGGTGCAAACCAACATCCGTAGACATTTTCAGCTTCAATGTCGACGTCCACGCCACGTCGGCCTCTGCTCGTCACTCGCGTCGTCCCAGTACTGTGCGCCAGATGTCCGATGCGCCACATCCATCCCACACCCCAGACGTCGCGATTTCCTCGCCAAGAAACCTCCATCGCCCCCCCACCACCCTGCGGCCGTTGGGAGGAACATTTCGGGACATGCACGTGCATGACTCTTGACATTCGCAATCTTCTCACGTCCCGCCCATCGCGGACACGGAGGACTCGACTCGAGTCGAAAGAGCCCGTCCACAGGCGTGGCGTATATTTTCGTGGTGTTCTCATTCCATTCATGTCGGCACATCGCCCATCTAGCCTGTACTGATGCTGCCTCGCGCTCATGCTTTCCATACGCCGTGCACCCTCTGCTTCAGCAGCAATGTGTATCGTATGTCACCCAAATGCCTCTCGCTATGCGGCAAGCAATCTCATCTCATCGTCATCGTCCACAAAGCAGCGTGCCTAGTAGGCACCGTTGCCGACGCCGCCTCCACCCCATGGGCCCTTCGGCTTGGGCACCTCCAGCCCCGCCAGCGTCATGTTGACCTTATGCAGCCGCAACAACAGGGTCCGCTCCACCTCTTCCGCAGTCTGCTGCGCATGGTGGTGTGCCGCTTGCCTCGCCTCTTTCCGTGGCGCCTTGAGCACGCCGTGCACCACGTCCAGTCGTGCATCTAGCAGACCGCTGTCGATCATGAGGAGCACCTCGGCCTCCATCGCTTCGGCGGTGTTCGGGGTCGGGGGGAAGGTCGAGGCGAGTGAGGCCAGGCTGACCTCCGAGAAGGAGGAAAAGTAGGAGGTAATGCTGCGCTCGCGGATCTTGGCGATGAGGCGGTCGACGTGGGAGCCGTAGACGCTGACACTCGTAGCGCCGAGGAAGACGTCGAGGGTCCAGTCGCTGTAGTAGTGGCGCAGCGTTTCGATGCAGGCCTGGTACTTGGCGGTGGTGTAGAGGGTGATGGCTTTGCGCATGTGCGGTTCTTGCTCGAGGAAGGCGCGGAACGGGCCACCGAGAAGTCGGTCGTTCAGCTCGTCGCGGCTCAGGGTCGCCAAGGCGCAGAGACCGCCGTAGACGGCCACGTCGTTTGCGCTGGCGACTGCACGCTCCATGTCCGAGCCGAGGACGGGTCCCATGTTATGGTAGTCGAACGAGGCGTGGAGGAAGGTCTTGGCTGCGGTGGCATAGTCGCCCTGCGCCATGCTCGCCAGCCCGGACATGACGTACGAGATGGGGGTCAGCTTGTTCTGCTCCTCCTCCTTGACGCCGGTGTTGCGGAGGCGGCTGGCGTTGACGAGGACGTTGTTCCAGTGCATGCTGCCCGAGCCTCCGAGGTGCGCCGTGGTGGCGGCTTGGAGGATGGACGTGTAGATGAGGCGCAAGGTCATGGCCGTCATGTGTGCCGGCGTGGTGCAGAAGTCGCGCATCTTGCCGAACTGCGAGTAGGCCGCGTTGTATCCCGCGCCGCTCGCCGATTGCGCGTTGCTCGGGTCTGGCATCGGGCCGCCCGTGAGCAAGAGGTGTGTCGCCAGGTCTTCCTGTCCCATGCGGATGCTCTCCCGAATAAGATTGTTCTTGTATCCCCTCAGCTCGCTCTCCAGCCGCGCCAACTCGCGTCGGTTCTCCTCCTCTTTGCGCGTCACCCACTCGGGGTCTCCCCGCGCCAGGTCCTGTAGGCCGAGATGGCCGGCGAGTTCCAGCAGGCGACGGTAGAGCGGGACGTCCTTGCCGCTCTTCGCATGCTTGATGGCGAGCGTGAGCGCTGGGCGGGCGAGGGACGGGCAGTGCGCGGCAATGTGGGCGAGGCGAAGGGGCAGGAGCGGTCCTGCCGGTGTCAGCCGAGCATCGCAGGAAGATGGCCACGATCCGCCTTACCTTCGTAGTGGCTGGCGTACGTCTCGAGGTCGAACGTCGGCGGTGGCAGGTTCGCTGTGAATCGTTCAGCGTGCATGCGACATCATATGCTCTTTTCCCGGCGATATCACATACCCGTGCTGATCTTACGCGCCATGTTGGCAGCGATCGTGGTGGTAGTGATGATGATGGAGAATGGTGCGAGCTGCACATGTGTCGGTGCCTGCCACGCCCACGCCCACGCGAAAGTCAAAGCGCGAGCCGTGGACATGACGCGGGGCGGGGCGGGGCGGGGCAACAAGATGAATGCCTGCAGCACATCTTCCACACAATGAAGAGCGGACATGGAGACAACGGTTGACCCCGTGTCCACGTTCACACGGCACACACTTTGATCACCGGTCCTCGTCCTGCTTGACCTACATACGTGCAGACATGGTTCAATCCGAACACAACACAAAGCTCAAAGCTTCGCCGGCCCCCAATTCGGCTTCCTCTTCTCTCGGAATGCAGACAAACCCTCGACAGAATTCTCGCCCTTCATCAGCTTATCATAGTAATTCTCATGCGTGAGCTGGAACGCTCGTTCAACGCTCCCGGTCTCCCATGCTTCCCGCAGAGCTGCTCGCGTGACGATGATCCCATCCGGTGAGACGGCGGCGACTTGTCTGGCTTTCGCCATCGTCTCTGCCAGAACACTCTTGGGAGACTTCGCAATGCCCTGGATGAGACGAAGGTCCAGCGCTTCGCGAGCGGACAGACGTCGCCCAGTCAAGGCGATATCGCTGGCTGCTTGCATCCCGAGGTTCCGCACGAGGCGAGGAAGACCTCCGCCGTAGGCATAGACGCCGACTTGTGCCTCTGGCAGACCGAACTGCGCATTTGGCGATGCGATCGCAATGTCACTACACGATCCTGTCGGCACTACTTTACCTTCCCCCCCGGTAATTTCGACACGTACCTGTTCAACACAATCTCAAACCCACCACCCAGCGCCAACCCGTTCACAGCCACGAGCATCGGCTTCTTCCCCTCCGTCGACTCACGCCCGCAAATCCACCCCTTGGATGCTCATGCAACCAAATCTCGGACTTCTTGGGGTCCTGGTAGCCCAGTCTGGCTCGCTATGCTTGCTCGATCTCTTTGAGGTCCGAGCCGGCGCAGAACGCTTTGGAGCCGGAGCCGGTGATGTTTGCCACGCGGAGGGACGGCTGGTCGTCGTACCAGTCGAAGAGGTTCTCGATTTGCCAGTTCATAGTGTGGGTTATGGAGTTCATTTGCTTCGTTCTTGACAGCGTGAGGAGCATGATGGAGGGTTCCGGGAATGTGACGTCTACGCCGTCGCAGGGTGGTGGCTGCAGTATGTTTGGAGACATCTCTCCCTTTCCTCGATGGTCCGCTCAATTCTGTACAATCGACGTTGATAGATCAAGTCTGTTCTTGCGGTCGTGATAGGTGCTGATGTCGTCCCCTCGGTCCCAAGCGACAGCCGAGGAAGTGGGGTCGATATGAAAGTCAATTTCGCTCAACTTCCTTGCAAGTATGAGATACTACCTCCTATGCTGACGTGGCCTTAGACTGTCATCCACCTTGATACTGGAATGTTATGACAACGTCGTGCAGAGCAAGCTTCTGGCCCGACGCGCCACAGCTCCCGGGGGACATTCGATGATGCGGCCGGATGCACTTCAAACTTGATCGGCATCAACATCATCCTCGTGACTTCCTATCCACTACCGTACAGTATCCGTCGCGAACCTCGCATTTAAATCCAACTCCATTTGTCTGCTGAACGGGCTGAGAGTAACCAGATTTCGTCAGCACGTTCTGGACGAAGATGTCACTTCATGAAAAGAAGCGACAGTAAATAGAGCATGTCTTGATTGGACTCAACGCTAAGCAAAGTACACTTTACCAGACGGCGATGGTTGAAGTGAGCGAGGGCTTCACTCACGAACTCGTCCACGCCATCGACGACCGAGACTGGACAGCAGGGCGATGGTCTTTCGTGGCCCCCAGCTTTACCATCAAACCAGGAGCGATGACTAGGCCGATAGAGACGGGAAGCACGCACGTCTCACTGGACGAATGGCTAGAAACCTGGACGGTATGCACGAAGAAGAACCCTGAGGTCCATCTCAAAGTGGCCGATATCAGCGCCGTGTCCAATGTTAAGTATGGGACAACGGAGACGCTGTTCAATATGGAGGTTCCGGGCGTGTAACCTGGCATCGCGACGAAAAGTTGTGTGCATAGTGTTGATTGAGACTCGTCTCACACCTTCTTTCACATCAGAGACGTTGTTTGACAGTAGCAAACGTCCAGGAGGACTGTATCTGCGCACCGCGATACGCAGATAGATAGATCATCAATTCACTGAGTTCTTTTCCCATAAGCCGTTGCCGCACATTCTGGCTTTACAGTGGATGAAGCCTGGGAAATGGGTGCCAGTGAGCCTGGCCACTCTACGCTGCAAAGTAATGCTTCTTCGGGTACTGCTTCACCCAATTCGCAAGCTGTGCGATCACTCTGTCTTGTACAGCCTTGACGCCGGAGTTCACTGCTCCAGTCTGTGTCATGAGATCGCTGGTGTGATATCCCTTCGGCACGATCTCGACCCGGACTTGCTCTGTACTCTCAAGTGGTCCGCCAGGTCGGAGATCTGCAGAAACTCCACGCTCACGCCACGGGTCGTCCTCGCCGTTGACGTAGATCAGACGAATGGTGTTGTCGATTTTCCAGCCGCCGGTGCGTGCGTTGACTTGCTCTTCCGTCTTGCCTTTGGCGATGCCATAGGCCCCCCCCCCCCAATTTGGCCCTTCTGAGGAATACAAGCCGCATTGTCGGAACCAGTAGTCGGTCGTCACGAAACGGGAGACGATGCTTGGCCTTCCTTCTAGAGCTCCAGTCTGCCAGTAAGAGAATGGCTCGTTGCAGGTCATCCAGAACCACTGCCTGTCGACCACGTTGCTCAAAGTTGTGTCCGTGTACAGTGGACTCGTTGCGTTGTACGTGTCAAAGCATGCTGTGTTGTTCGTGGGGAGAGTCTCACAGCCTGTCCTGTATCTAGGGGCAGCTCCGATCTTAGTCATCATTCAAAATTTGATTAACCCTCTCACACTCCAGAATGCGCTTGCCCGCCCCGCGAGGGCTGATAGCATCTATATTTCCTGTGGCCGAAGGAGACTTGGGAGGATCTCGTGGGGGGACTACGGCACAGCGGACTAAAAGACTGTGGCTGAGGAGACCATATCAGCCACAAAAGCCACACCCACAGCAACCTTGGCAAGCAAATTCTGAAACCTGATGATATAGCTGTACATAGCCCTCCTCTGTTCTATCAACACCACAACAGATTTTAGGATGCCATCAAAACGGTCTTCTCACCAGCTACCAAGCCTAGAGATTATTCCAGAGGTCCCAGAGGGATTTAAGTATAGCAATGGAGTAAGTCCTTTTTAGCCCTTTTAAAGTCTCTCTTTCTAACCTCCTAAAGAGACAGATTTCAGCAGCCCACTACAGCATCTTTGAACAAGCTCTTCAGACACACTACGAGGCTATTGCAGTCCCTAAATACTGGAGAGACACATTCTATGCATCCTTAGCTATAGGCCTTTCCCAAATCTATGACTCTAGAGAGAAGGCAGACATAGTGTCAGTAGAGCACATTGAGGCAGCAGTATGTCAAATATACAATGCCTGTACTTTTCGACATACTATTGCCAAAATCCAAGAAAGGGACCGATTTGAATGGCAATGGACAGATAATATCTCACAAGAAGAGACGCTTACAATGAGGAAAGCAATTATAAAGTATGTCTTTAAAGACTCTAGAGCTTGGGAGTACGATCTAGATGACGAGGCTGCAGCACTAAGAATGCTATATAGCTAGATTAATATAAGTATAATTCTCTTAGAATTCTTTTATCTAATATTTATATAGTAAGTATTATAACCTCCCTAAAGATAGCTCTTATATTATTAAGAATTAATAAATCGAAAGTAAGGGTATAATAAGAAGGGCTAAGTAACTACTATCTACTATAAGGGTAGTAATAGAGCGCTAATTTATTATAGATCTATAAAGCTAGTGTACTACTTAATAAGAAATACGTAAGTAGTTAGAGATAAAGAGGTATTATTAGTTTAGAGAGAATTTAATAGATATAGATATAGGATTGCTAATAACCTATTAGCATAATAATAAAGGTATAATAAAGGCTTAAAAGCTGTTTCCTTATTAGGGAAAGATTAGGCCTTAGAAGGGGGCTAAGTAACGGGTAGATAGAACTATAGAAGGGAAGGGGATTTTATACGTAAAGTAAGCCCCTAATGTCACAAGCAGGTGCAAGCACGTGGTCGGATAAGGTACAAGTCGAATAGATAGCTATCTAAGAGAGGCGCGGAGAGCGCGAGATACTTAAGGGAGCGCCAAGCCGATTAGTCAGCGGCTTAGTCAGCGGCGCGCTTGTGGTGCCCACGCACGTGCGCGCGGATCGAGGTGAATGGGCGCCGGTACGGTGACACTACCCCCCCCTCTGAGAGTGCGCTCCGGAGCACTCTGTCCTCTCCTATCCATCGTATCCATCATTGCCTTCGCGAACTTCTCGTCGTCTATCAACTCATCATCCGTCACAGTGTCGACTTCCTCGTCCTCCGCGTAACCATCTATGACGCTACGTAACGCAGGCAGACTTTCGCGGCGACACGGCGCAGCAGCCTCAGCTACTGTCCGGACGGTGTCTTTCTCGGTGTGTGTACCCAGCTCTTCACACAGGTACCCTGTGCCGTAGTGACTCGCGCCATCCAGGCGGCTACACACTGCGATCTGATGCGCATCAGCTTCACTGTCGTCATGACTCGCGCCAATCAGCAGATCCACTCCTGTTACTTGGTCTGTTTGTCGAGAAAGATCGTCATCGCGACGCGTATCGCTCTCTTTCTCACAAGTCCTGAGTCCAGGTCCCACCGGCATCAGAGCCATCGCTGCTGCATTGAGTGCTGAGTCACGCGCCAGTCGCATGCCCGTGGCATCCTCATTGGCAACCCAGTCTGCAGGAGGTTGAAAACTAGGTGGTCTGGTTGCTCGAGGATGGTTATGGTGAAAGTCGGCGACAGAGGCGGCGGCTGTCTCAATGACCTGGCCCGCAGCTTCATAGGATGGTTCTAGGTATCCAACGTACTTCACCAAGTACTCATAATATGGCTCTTTCACACCACCTCTAGGTGTTCTTCCTCTCGGCCATCTCTTCTTGCAATCCAACACCTCCTCCACTTCCCAAAAGTCGGGCTCGGCTGGGTTGGTTTCGTGTTGTTCGTCGTCCACGATTCGTATCGGTGGAGGCGCAGGTTGTACTTGCCCTTCGACTGGAGGATGAACCGGTGCTAGAAGGTGTGAGTGGAAGCGGTTGTCAATATTCATAGTGGGCGGCAGCTCCACTTTATAGGTGTTCCCCGGCAGCACCTCCGTGATCACGTGCGGACCTGACCACTTCACGTCCAACTTCCTAGACGGTCTCTCCATCTCCCAGTTCTCGGTGCTCACCCATACCTCGTTACCTTCGACGTATCGTGGTGCTGGTGTACGGTTTTGGTTTGCGTATTCGGCTTGGACGGCTTGGGCGAGGGCCATTTGCTGTCGTAGGAACTCCTGCATGTCATGCATCTTTCTTGCGAACCTGTCTGCTGACTCCGCGTCGAGTCGTTGCCTGTGTGGCATAAGTGGCATTGGGAGCTCGAGGTGGAGCTCGGAAAAGCGTGGGTTACGTCCTGTGTTGGCGTAGAACGGTGATACCCCTGTTGTAGCTGATACGGCGTTGTTAGCAGTAAACTCGGCCAACGGGGCCCAATCCGGCCAGTCATCCTGAGCGTAATTGACGAACATGCGGAGGTACTGTTCCATCACCTTGTTCGTGTTCTCCGACTGGCCGTCCGTCTCCGGGTGATATGAAGATGAGAGCTTCTGGTTGATGCCTAGGAGGGCACAGATCCTTCGCCAAAAGGCCGATACCCATTGCGTGCCGCGATCTGAGACGATGGACTTGGGAAGCCCATGTCTGCTGAACACGTACTTCAAGAACACCAAGGCACAATGTTCGGCGGTCATCGAGAGGACAGGAATGATGTGTCTTTCCTTGGTAAGGCGGCATGTGACCGTCATGATGTTCTCGTATGTTCGTCCATCCACCGCACTCTTCCCCTCCGGCAGTTTGACGACGAAGTCGACAGCAATGTCTTCCCATGCGCCGAATGGTACAGGCAACGGCTTCAACAGTCCAGGGTACTGGATGTTGGTGCTCTTGTTCGTGTGGCAAGTGCGACAAGCTCGGACGTATTTCTTGACAAAACGAGCCATGCCTGGCCAAGTATAATTGCGAGCAACGAGTTCGTAAGTCTTTTCATCTCCCATGTGGCCCGCTGCGGCATGGTCATGGAAAGCTTGCACGATGCGAGTGCGCACCGGCACTTCTCCTTCATCAAGGGCATCTTCTGACTCTGGTGGAACGAACAGGCTGTATCCGCCATAGATGTTCTTGATGTATATCATTCCCCCAACTGGCACTGCATGACGGTCGTCGATACGATGTTTTCGTAGCAGCGTGCATGGCTCATCGCGTTCCAGTTGTTGGACGGCCTCCTCTGCTTCTGGCTGCGCATACAATTCTCGGATGGCGGTGGTGAGCGGAGTCACGACGTCGTTGGCGGAGGCGCTAAGGACTCTCGTGGAGGACAGATTCAGAACCCGGTCTGGCCCAAGCAATATCTGATGTTGTTGCTGATTGCGCGGATCAGTAAGATCGCCAGGCACAGGAAGGTCCTGTGAGCGCCGTGTGAGACTGTCCGGCTTCGTGCCTTGTACGCCTGGTCGGTACACTATCTTGAAGAAGAATTGGGACAGGAACTCGGCCCACCTAGCTTGCCTTCGGTTAAGCTGTTTCGTACTCATGAACCATTCAAGGTTCTTGTGATCAGAATACACGAGAGTAGGCTTGTCCTCTGCAGAGTCGGGGTCTGGCAGATTCTCGTAGTCGTCAGTGCCGTACTCGTTGACGGTTAGCTCCGGGCGCCATTCTTCGAAAGCTTGTACGATCGCCAAAAGCTCCCTGTCATAGATGTCGTAATTGCACTGTTGCGGATCCATCTTCTTGGACATGTATGCGATCGGATGAAGTACGCCATTCTCATCTCGTTGAGAAAGGACTGCTGCGGTCACGTAATCCGAGGCATCTGTTTCGAGAATCGTTTCTCTTCCTGGATAGAAGTGCTTCAGTGTAGGGGCGTCGATGAATGCCTGTTTCAGCGCGTCGAATGCTCGTTGGCACGACTCTGACCATTCCCATGGTACGTTCTTGCGCGTGAGTTTGGTCATGGGCAAACAGATCTTGCTAAAGTCTTTGATGAACCGCCGATAGAAGTTGGCAAACCCCGTGAACGACAAAATATCGGTAACGTTGGCGGGAGTAGGCCAGTTCTTCACGCATTCGATCTTGGCTGGATCCATTTTGATGCCTTCGTTCGTAATAATCACGCCAAGATATGTGGTCTCATGTCTGAAGAACTCGCACTTGTCGATGTCGAGCTGCAGTCCAGCAGCGTCGAGCTTTCTCAGAACCTTTAGCACATGTTGGACGTGCTCTTCCCTGGTTTTGCTGAATACAAGTGCATCATCCAGGTAGCATGATACGAAGTCATCCAAGAACTCCCTCAGAGTGTCGTTAATGAAGGATTGGAATGTTCCTGGCGCATTGCATAATCCAAAGGGCATAACCACGCATTCGAACTGCCCATACCTAGTAGTGAATGCCGTTTTCCATTCATCCCCTGCTGCAATGCGGATACGGTTGAATGCTGCAATGACATCCAGCTTAGTGAACCATTGCGCGCCTGCAATGCGGTCTAGCGTTTCCTGAAAGAGAGGGATTGGGTACCTGCTCTTTGTGGTCAGCGCGTTCAGTGCACGATAGTCGACACAAACGCGGAGTCCTCCGCCTGGTTTCTTTACTATCAGAACAGGTGCTGCTGCTGGTGACACACTGCGCTGGATGAAGCCTTTTTCGAGCTGGTCATCGACCCATTTTTTAATGACCTCGTTTTCCCGAGCGGAGAAGGAGTATGGTCTTCGAAACGGAGGGGTTTGACCGTTCTTCAGTTTGATCTCGTGGTCCACACCTGGTCTCCTTGGTGGCACCTTGTCTGCCTCCTTGCGGCTGAACAGTCTGGCCATTTCTCGGAATTCAACCGGCAGCAAAGGGGTAGGATCTTGGTCTTTGTCTTTGCCGTTCATGAATCGCTGATAGTCGTCGGCTGACACGGCAGATGCATTGAGTTGTCGCTGGGTGTAATCACCCGGGGACTTCTCCAATCTGTCCATGTTCTCCTGAGTGTTGGAGTCCACCAACATCGCAGCCGTGCCTCCTCTTACGGGCTTAGCTCGCATGCCGAATGCCTTCAGCGCACAAGCTGAGAGGGGATCGCGAGCGACTTGTTTGTCAAGGTCTTCTTTCGGATCAAACATCCACATCATATGAATTTCACAGCCTTGCCTGCGACTCATTCGCCTAAGCGCCTCTGCCGTGATGGGTTTGATATCGATCTCGGGTTCTTCTGGCATAGGCTTCGGCGCCTTCTTGGTGTGTCGAGCCGGACGCTTCAGAGTGTCAGGACCATCAGCAGGTAATGGCTTACGGGCGTGGTGTGATGCTTCCAGTTCTTCTTCAAGGTCTACTGCATGCCGCATGGCTGCCTTCGTGTTGTGTGTCTCCTGAACCACAGCTGGGACGGGTTCATCTTCATCCTCTACGTAAGGTCGTACGTAGTTAGCGAAGTTGGATCTGGAGGGTTCGAGCACTGGCATTTCGGTCTGCAGGATGCACACCGGCGTGGTTCCTTTGTCGTTGATAGACTGCACGCATACGGGTTCAGTGCTCCTCAAGCAGTTGGCGCGGCAATAGGCTGAGAACAGAGTCATGGTTCCTGACGCATAGTGGAACACAGGCTGATGCTCGTCGTGCCAGGGTCGGCCGAGGACTACATCATATTCCAGTGATGCGCAGTAACCAGACCTTGTCTCCACGTGGTCGCCGATCTGGATCTGTGCCGTTGTTCTGTGAGTGATTAGGTCACTAGCAGGTTGGCCGTCTGCTAACATCAGCCCCATGGGGTTGGGCAGTTGTATCATATCAAGGTTATTTCTGCGCGCAAAGTCGATGTCGAAGTACGTAGAGTTAGCACCATCATCATGAAAGGTTTGAGCAGGGATCTTTCCATTCACTGTGCATGGCATAACCAAATGAGAAGCTATCACTGGATTGTGTTCATCTACAGAGTGGTTTGCAGCCAGCAGGGAGTGTGCCGATATGCTCAAAACCTTGCCTCTCTCAGGAGGTCCTTGCTCATGTTCATGCTCTTGTACTCGTGACTCGTGCGGTCCACTGTGTGTTGCGCTCACAGAGTGGACTAGGCGTTTCCCGCGCCGCCGTTGTTGTTGGCATTGCCACCACCATTGCGACGGTTGTTGCTTGGGTTGTAACCTGGTGCGAAAGGACGGCGGGCAACATCGCGCAGTGGACACTGGTCTGTGTCAACGCGGCGGTGTCCCTCTTCTTCGCACTTCAGACACCGATTCTGGTCGATGCATTCTTGGGCTCGAGTCGCATCCAGAGGCTGGATGTGCTGATACTGCTGAGGACGGTCAGCCCACTTGGTCTTAGCATTCGGGTTGGTAGTGGTGTTCGTGTTGCCTCCACCGCTCGAAGTGCTATCCTTCTTGTCATCGCCACCCTTGGTGTTCTTCTTGTCACCTTGGGTCTTGTTGCTGGTCTTGCCGTGCTTAAGGTCGTAGGCTTCAAACTTGTCCTCGTAATCGTACAGTGCTGAGACAACTTGTTCGAGAGTCATCTTGGCCGTATCCTCGTTCATAATGCGGTTGTCGTAGCGCGCATTCAGCTTGCGGAGTAAGAAGTCCTTCTCGAGCTTCTTCTCCTCGGCGCCGTTGTCCAGATTGACGATGTCGGCGTTCTCGCGGAAGGATGGGTAGAAGTCGCTGAACTTCTCCTTGTCGCCTTGCTGAAGAGTGTTGAGCTTGGTCATGGCGTTGGCGTGGGCGTTGCGGGTGCCGTAGCGCTTAGCCAGATCCTCCATCATCTCATCAACGGAGGCATACTGGGTAGTTGTGCCATCCGTGGACTTGGTGAGACTAGGAATCTTTGAGTCGACATATGTCCAAGCGCCGTTCTTCAGCCAGCTCTGGACGTTTTGAAGGGAGTCCTTTACTGTACGGTACTTGGATGCTTGCAGCTTAGCTTCAGCAGCACGCTGCCATTCTTGAAACTTGATGTCGTCGCTCTTCGGGTCGAACTTGGTAGGGGCCTTCGGTTCGGTAGAAGACTTGATGCCGGTAGTCATGTTGGCATCATATGTGGTGTATGCCGAGATGGGGTTGCCATCTGAGTCCGTCTTCTTACTAGCCCTCTCGCGACTACCGCTCTTGCGACTGTTCTTGCGGTTCTTGTCCTTGTCACCATCCTCGTCGTCCGAAGAGTCAGACGAATCAGGATCTCCGTTGTTCTTCGTGGGCTTGCCGGACTTCTGAGGCTTGTTTGGCTTGCCGCCATTCTGGCGACGCTCCAGCGACTCTTCGGACTCCGTTCTCTGCGGAGGTGGGTCCTGTTTCTCCTTGGACCGCCCTCGTTCCTTCTTTTGCTTCTCGAGCTCAGCAATGCGTTCCTCGGCAGCTACAAGCTTGGCCTCAGCTGCCTTGCACTGGGTGCGGTACAGCTTCTTAGCTTCCGTGGCCTTGGCCGTATCAGCCTTGGCTTGGATAAGTTCATCGGGGTCGACGTTGATGGTGTTATCGTGCTTTGCGATCTCCTCCTTCAACTTGGTGATTTCCTCCTTGAGAGTGGTGTTCTCCGCTTGTTCCTCACCAATCGCATCCTCGAGTCGGTCCATCTGGTCCTTTGCATCTTGCGCCTTACGGAGGTTGATGCGGTTGGCCATCTCGAGTGTCGCATTTAGTTTGTGTGTGCGGCGATGGTCTGACTCGATGTCGCACAGGATCTTGTGGATCGCTTGAGGGTGGTCGTTGACCGTCTTCTTGAACTTATCGGCGTTCAGCCCATTCAGTGAGTCAAAAGCTTCCTGGAAGTTGTCGATAGTAACCCTCCTCTCAGGTGCGCTTGCACTCGTGCCCGCTCCTTCGTCTTCTGTCTCATCCTCGATGAACTCGTGCCCGCACAGATCAGCCAAGTTCAGTTCTGTTTCGGCTTCCTCCTCTTCAATCTCTTGGAGTTGGTCGAACACTTTCTTATGCTGCTTGCGGTACTGGTTGTTCTCGTCGAGGAGCTTGTTCACAATATCCTCTTCTCGTCCTTGGGTCTGAGTCGCCTGGGCTGGGTTCGCGCTGTTGGGATCCGGCGGATCAGGTGGGAGGGTGAAGAAGGATGATCTACTAAGGGACGCGCGATGGACGCGTCGGTCAGTGTTCTCTGCGCCTGCGCCTGGCGCGCCGGTGCCGGTGGGTCTTGCCATTGCTGCTGTGTTAGCTATGACCTACTTCAAGGTGCGACTCAGTCGAGTCCAACACCTGATCTCAGCACCTTGTGCTGTCGCGGTTTCTCTGCAATCTCCCGAATGCAGCTTCTCGTGTCTCTCTACACGTTGGTGATGATCTATTCGAAGTGTCACAAGCAGGTGCAAGCACGTGGTCGGATAAGGTACAAGTCGAATAGATAGCTATCTAAGAGAGGCGCGGAGAGCGCGAGATACTTAAGGGAGCGCCAAGCCGATTAGTCAGCGGCTTAGTCAGCGGCGCGCTTGTGGTGCCCACGCACGTGCGCGCGGATCGAGGTGAATGGGCGCCGGTACGGTGACACCTAAAAGCTAAAGTACAAAACGAGGCTCTATAAAGGTATATTAAGCTCCTAATAAGTTATAAATACAAAGGTAGTATAGACTATAATCTAGTATTTATAAGAAGAATAGACTTAATTAGAGACTATAAAGTCTCCCTTAATATTTAGGATATAGACTATACAGAGTAGGTACTATTATATAATAACGTTGTAAGGGGCGGGCCCCTGTTTCTTAGCATAGGCTGCGCCTGTGCGTTCGGATTGCTTTCCGACACCTTTTCTTCGGACAGCGTGTAACTTACCCTTTCTTCTATATCGAACTTATTACAAACTTCATAGAACTTCAGTATATACGTCGTTCACCCGTGACATTAAGTTCGATCCATTCGAATTAGCTAGGCACCTACTATTAAAGAGACGGGATACGTAATAACGTTGCCGGGTAGCGAGAACCCTAGGACTAGTACCCCGAATAAAAACTTCCAACTTATGCTTTAGTAACTGTACTAGCGACAGGAAGAGATGCAAGCCGAGTTAATTGCAACGCGCGCCGCTTTAAAAGAATCGGAAGACGCTCGACGTTAGTTAACACCTGTAGTCTCGCCACTAGTTTATAATGAGACGACTACTAGTGACCTAATGAGACAGTTACTATAGACGCTAAACGCCGCCGCGCCCTCGTCGCGCACCGGAGAAGAACCGTTAGGTCCTAGAGGTTAGAACCTACCTTCCTAGGACGGCAAGGTAGAGACATTCCGCGATTACTTCTTAAGGTTAAAGAGCTCTTTTAGGGTGCGATCCGCCCTGAAACCGACGCTCTCTAAGGGGTATTACTAGGATGCGATTAACGACACCTTACTAGCGAGAGAGCGTACTAGGATACGGCACTTCTAGGACAAGGGAGACGGCGAACTTAGGAAGGACCCCGTTGCTTTCTTTACGCAACTCGAGAAAGTCTTCGGTAATAGCAACGAGCGCGCTAAGGCCCTAGAGCAGCTTACTAAGATTAAACATGCGAACGGTTAACCTTAGCACGATTACTAGATAAAATTCGACGGACTCCTACTAAGCGCCGGCGGAGAGAACTGGAGCGACGACGCGAAGATTAGTTACTTACGCAACACCTTCTCGAACCCCGTTCGGATGTACACGGCGGCCATGCCGAAAAAGGAGGACTACTGTTACGGGTGAACGACGTATATACTGAAGTTCTGTGAAGTTTATAATAAGTTCGATATGGAAGAAAGGGGAAGTCATAAGCTGTCCGAAGAAAAGGTGTCGGAAAGCAATCCGAACGCACAGGCGCAGCCTATGCTAAGAAACAGGGGCCCGCCCCTTACACTACCTCCCCTCCCTTCCTCCTCCGCCGCCCCTAGTCATGGCTCCGCCCTAGAGCCCATTGTCCCAGGTGGTCTCGTTAGGCTCGCAATAGGAAGTGCCCGAGCTTCTCTTCCTTATTGTCTGGCCCCGCCGACGCCGAGAGGAAGTATTGTTGCCTAGGTGAGTGTAAGGTTTACTATTGTCCATTAAGTGACAATAGCCATTGTCACATGTAAACAATAGGAGCGTAGAACATATCTTTAGGTTCTCGCTCTCTTTTTTCTTTTCTTTCTTTTCCTCATCACCCACCGCACGCGTAAGTCGCCCCCCCCCTTCCCCCCAGCCAAGCGTCTCTAGCCTTAGGGGCATATTCGCGCATCTCATGCCTATCGCTTAGGGAGACGACACTTTCCCTACGGGTTCCGACAGATACTAATGGCATGCCGTGAATAGAAACCACCACCACCACATCTTCCATCAACACCATTAAGTGAGTCCGAATAAATTCCCACGGAGACCTAAACATTTTAACCGGAGCCTAGCACAAAATGTCCCAACGCCGCATCCACTGCGTCCCCTGCGCCTCTGCTAGCGTAGACTGCGTCTCCTAGCATGTGAGTACCGGTCCTCGTCCCATTCTTATCGGGGTCCGCTAATTGCCGTTAGGGCGCAACCGCGCGCGCCTGCTAGGCCTACAACACCAATCGCAAGCATTGCGAGGACATGTATATACCGCGCGGACCGCGAAGGAAAATTATCGCTAACCGCGCGTTTTAGGCCGGAGCTCGCCCACGCCGCCTATGCTAAGTGGACCCGCGCCACCAACCAGAACCGCGCGTAAGCATTCTCCCTAGCGTCCTCCGCCACTTTTCCACCGGCTAACGGTCTTTTAGCGACGACGCCCGTACTAAGCTCCGCGCCGTCCTTAAAGCCTAGAAGGCTTTAAAGCCTCTCTAGCGTGCTGGCATGCTCTCCCGGTAAGTTTCCACGGCCTCCGCCTCTTTGTACGCGCTTACCGAATCCTTTAGTGCGGTCGCCGCTAAGGTTATAGGCACTGTGGCCAATGCTTAGCTCACCTTTAGGTAGACGTATGTACTACGGGCCCCGTCATAAAACCATCGCTAACCGACCTCTTAGTCCCGGGGGCGCTCTACGCGACCTCTAGCTGGGCTAGCGCCGCGTGCGTTAGGCCTTAGCCTCCACTAACTAGCCTTCGGGCACCCTCGTCTTTCGCGCGGGCCGCGACCGAGCCATCACAGCATGTAGCTATCTCGAAAGGGATCGGGCTCCGCTGCTTTTGCGGCGGACGCCGCTGAAATGAAACGCTCTCAAACTCACCTATGCCTTCTCACTTCTCTCTATCTCCTAAAAAGACTCCCTAACCTAAAAGAACGCCTACCTTTTCCTAAACGCCTGTGTCCACGCTAAATCCCTAGTAATCCTTACCTTTTCGCCTTCTCCCCCTTCTGTTCGTATCCTATGCCTCCTTCGGTCCGTCATGAGTCATTGGGTTACTATATCTCCTCTCGAAGTCATCCGCGGCTGCGGTGTCCGCGAGGTACCCTAATGGTTCCTATGTAGGCTTGTGGTATCCGGTCCATTTCACTAGGACTTCGCGTACTCGGCCTCGACCTCTAACCTTGGTTCTGGCGCAAAGGATCTCTTCCACCTGGCACTCTTCGTGAGACTCAATTATAATGGGGTCCGGCTGTTTGTCATCGATCTCCTGTCCAGGCAAGGGGTCTTAGCTTGCAGGTCGTAGTAAGTTAGGATGGAAGACCGGGTGGATCCCGTCGGGGATCCTAGACAAGCGTATAGACAACGGTGAGATCACTTCTGCTACCGTATACTTCGCGTGTCTATAGTCGAGGCTCTTCTTTAGTCGTATAGTGACATAGTTGCGTAGATCTAGCTAAACTTTGTCGCCTACACGATAGATTAGTGCGGGCTTCCTATCCCGGTTAGCGTAGTCCTCCTGTTTTTAGGCGGCTTCAGCTATGCTCGCCTAACACAGGTCCGTGATCTTTTACATCCTTTCCACGAATAGCGTTACCCGTTGCGCGGCGTCCAACTGAGAGGTCTCTAGATCCGGTTGTAACTGAACGGGTAATGGTGCCTCGTATCCGTGTACCGCGAAGAAAGGGCTTATTCCTAGCCTAGCGTGATACCGCGCGTTTAGAGTAAGTTGCGCCGTAGGGAGCTAGCGTTTCCAGTCGGACTGCTTATAGTTAATGTAGTTGCGAAGGTAAGCCTAGACTTCCTAGTTTAACCGTTCCGGGCCTCCGTCAGTTTATGGGTAGTAGGCGGAGCTAAGCCTCTGTTTCACACCGGTTAAACGACAGAAGGTCCTCTAGAAGGTACTCGTCCAGTTGGTACCCCGGTCACTCGTAATAGCTTAAGGGAGGCCGTAGTATCTCACCTAGCAGTCTAAGAACCTTTTAGCGCAGTCCTCGGCTTTTATGGTGGGCATCGCTTCTAAAACGACGGTCTTGCTTAGTCGATCCTTAATTACCTAGAGGCAAGTGTTCCCTTGCGACTCGGGCATATCCGTCATAAAATCCATCGAGATCTCCTAGAAGAATCGGTCGGGGACCGGTAAGGGTTGTAGGAGGCCGTGTTTTTGTTCTCTCTACACCTTATTCCTGCCGCAGTGGTTACAGTTCCTTAAGAACTGCCTCACGTGCTTAGACTGTAGGGGCTAGTAGAAGTTACGACTTAGTATCGATACCGTGGAGTCCCGGCTAGGGTGGCCGTACACCGGTGAATCGTGCACGGATTGGATTAGCTTAGTTCGAAGGGTGTCGTTCTGTAGAATCGCTGTGTCCGCCTCCTTGTAGTCGGACTCCGTAAAACTAGAAGCTCTAGGCACCTAAATCCTACCGCGGTAGCGAAGATACCCGTTACGGTCGATGCTATAGTCACCTGCTTGCACCTTAAGTTTCACCTCGCTAGGAAGTGAACGCGCTCCTACCTCAATCGCGCGGTGTACCGCTTAGAATGTGCTGTCCTTCTCGATAGTTCTTTCCTAGAGGTCGTTTAGCTCTTAGTCTTAGAAGGGTCCCTGTGGTGCGCCCGGTGAATCCGCCTCTTCTGTAGCGGATAGTCCTTCGAACTGCGTGGCTAAGATTCGTACTAACGAAACCTTTATAGTCGAGCTAACGTCTGCTACCTTCGAGCCCGGCCAATCCTTTACGATGTCCGGTTCAAGAAACCTGCGATACCGTGATAACTTGTCGTTCTGCCTAAGCGTGTCTTGCTCCCTTCGAGAAAGGGCGTCCGGTACAATCGCCTCGGTGCCCGGCCTATATACTAGTGAAAACTGGAATTTTACAACTTCCTCAACCCACCGGATCTGCCGTTCGGAAAGCTGTCTCTTCGTCATAAAGTATTCTAGGTTCTTGTAGTCCGTCTAGATTGTAAAGGGCCTACATGTTTTCAACTCGGGAGCCTATTCTTTAAGATAGGACACTACCGCGAGTATCTCCTTATCGTGAATGTCGTAGTTAATCTCAGCCTTGTTGAGCTTCTTCGAGTAGAATCCTACTGGTTTCACGACTCCGTCCTTTTCTTATAGGAGGGCGCCTCTAAGCGCAAAGCCGCTGCAGTCCGTCTCTAAAAAGGTGGGGAGCTCCGGGTTCTAGTAGGCTAAAACTAGTGCTTTGCAGTACTTATCCTTTAGGGACTTAAACGCATTGGCCTAACGATCTCCCTAGGAAAACACCTTGTTCTTGCCGGTTAGCGACGTTAAGGGCTCGGCGAGCTTTGAATAGTTTGGAATAAACATCCGGTAGTAGTTCGCGAAGCCTAAGAAACGCCGCACTTCCTTCTAGGTAACTGGTGCCTTCTAGTTCTTTACTGCTGCTACCTTCTCGGGGTCGGGTCCTACTCCTCTCCCGTCGGCATGTACAATAAACCTAAGGTACTTAACCTTCTTCTATGCGAACTTACACTTCTCTAGATCTAGGAACAGGCCTCCGTCCTAAAGCTTCTAGAGCACGATGCGAACCTTCTAGAAATGGTCCTCTTTTGTTCCGTCGGAGTAAATAACGACGTCGTCAGCGTAGGCCGAGGCAAAGTCGTCTAGGTAGTCCCGTAACAAACTGTTAATGTACCGCTAGAATGTTATAGGGGCCCCGGACAACCCGAACGGACATACTAGCCACTCCCATAAACCGAATCTAGTTCGAAAAGCCGTCTTATACTCTTCACCTCGAGCCATCCAGAGGTAATAGAATGCGGCAACAACGTTAACCTTCGTAATCCATCTAGCGCCCGTTAGGTTCCGCATGGGTTCCGGGATCAATAGTAGCGGATAACGGTCCTGCTTAGTGATCGAGTTCAATGCTCTGTAATTATAGTAGAACCTAAGTCCTCTCCCGGGCTTCTTTACGAATAAGACGGGAGCCGCCGCTTCTAAGGTAGAAGGGCGAATATAACTCTTACGCTATAGTTCCGTTAGTGACTTCCGGAGGACAAGTAGCTCGTCTTTAGACATGCTGTAGAGCGGTCCCTAGGGCAATGGTTCCGGGCTTCCGTCGGCTTTCGTCCGTATCTCGATCTTATAGTTAAGGTCGCCGCGGTATAGAGCTAGTTTGTTAGCTTTCCTAGTAGAAAACAGCGGCAACATATCCTAAAGTTCTAGAGGTAAGCCCTTCTTAAGTTCCTCTCGCGTAGGCGGCTCCTTTTTGCTAAGGGCTTTCTTAATATCTTCCACGGTTGCCGCGGCAATCGTAGCGAAACGCTTACCCGACTCGTGTTCTTCGTAGTTACGCCCTTCGGGTACCTATTTCTTTGCTAAGCTATGGTAGTACCGGCGCTTTTTAGGCGCGGTCCGGATCTAATTGTGCGCCTTCTACGGGTTCCCTAGGATTATAGGGAAGTCTAGATTAGACACGACATAAGCATAAACCACCTAGTAGATCCCGGCAATTTCTATGCGGAAGGCGACTACTCCTTCGATCGAGTTCCGCATCGCCTTCGTAAACCCTGTAGCCCTGCGGCTCTCGTTACTAACATACGTAAGACCGAGGCCTTTCGCCAAGTCTCCATTAATCATAGCGTAGTACATACATCCTTTATCGATAAGGGCAAACGTTCCGTAACTTTCGTTTAGGAGTACGTTAGTATATACAAGATTCCTATTTATAGAACTCTTGACTGCGTTCTACCCCTTTACTAGTGCTTCTTTGTCTCCTAGTTCTAGCTTTCGACTAGGAGCTAGTCTTTTCCTATCTCTCCGGGATCCGACTTAAACCCGTCGTCCTCTAGGATCGGCGCGACCGAGGCCGCGTTAATCCTAGTAGGATTAACTGCTGCGGCGTACGGGCATTCCTTTACTCGATGTCCGCTCGCTCTATAGCGGAAGCAGAGCTGTTCTTAACGCCTGCGATCTCTCTCCGCGGTGTCTACCTATTTTGCTCTCTACCTCCCTTTGTCCTCCTTCCGATCTCTACGACTTCTAGGGCGGCCTCCGCTTGTCCGGGTTGGTGCTATAATAGTGTCACTATCGGCATTAACCTATTTACTAGCCGCTCTCGCAAAAGAACGGGTAGTAACTATAGCGGTTGCACTAGAGTCCTTGTTATTGTCCTTCTACCTCTTGTAGGCTATTTTGAACTGGTCCGTGTCCTCGAGGTTAGTTATAATCCGTTCGACCTCCCCCGTAAACTCGTAGTAGTTGTAAGGGGCGGGCCCCTGTTTCTTGGCATAGGCTGCGCCTGTGCGTTCGGATTGCTTTCCGACACCTTTTCTTCGGACAGCTTGTGACTTCTCCTTTCTTCCATATCGAACTTATTACAAACTTCACAGAACTTTAGTGTATACGTCGTTCACCCGTAACATTAAGTTCGATCCATTCGAATCAGCTAGGCACCCACCATTAAAGAGACGGGATACGTGATGACGTCGCCGGGTAGCGAGAACCCCGGGACTGGTGCCCCGAATGAAAACTTCCAACTTATGCTACAGCAACTGTACTAGCGACAGGAAGAGATGCAAGCCGAGTTGATTACGACGCGCGCCGCTTTGAAAGAATCGGAAGACGCTCGACGTTAGTTAACACCTGTAGTCTCGCCACTAGTTCATGATAAGACGACTACTAGTAACCTAATAAGACAGCTACTATAGACGCTAAACGCCGCCGCGCCCTCGCCGCGCACCGGAGAAGAACCGTCGGGTCCTAGAGGTTAGAACCCCCCTTCCTAGGACGGTAAGGTAGAGACATTCCGCGATTACTTCTTAAGGTTAAAGAGCTCTTTTAGGGTGCGATCCGCCCTAAAACCGACGCTCTCTAAGGAGTATTACTGGAACGCGATTAACGACACCTTGCCAGCGAGGGAGCGTACTAGGATGCGGCACTTCTAGGACAAGGGAGACGGCGAACTTGGGAAGGACCCCGTTGCTTTCTTTACGCAACTCGATAAAGTCTTCGGTAATAGCAACGAGCGCGCCAAGGCCCTAGAGCAGCTCACTAAGATCAAACATGCGAACGGTTAACCTTAGCACGATCACTAGATGAAATTCGACGGACTCCTACTAAGCACCGGCGGAGAGAACTAGAGCGACGACGCGAAGATTGGTTACTTACGCAACACCTTCTCGAACCCCGTTCGGATGTACACGGCGGCCATGCCGAAGAAGGAGGACTACTACGAGTTTGCGGGGGAGGTCGAACGGATCATGACTAACCTCGAGGACACGGACCAGTTCAAAATAGCCCATAAGAGGTGGAAGGACAACAACAAGGACTCCAGTGCGACCGCCATGGTTACTACCCGTTCTTTTACGAGAACGGCTAGTAGCTAGGTTGATGCCGATGGTGACACTATCATGGCACCAACCCGGACAAGCGGAGGCCGCCCTAGAAGTCGCGGAGATCGGAAGGAGGACAAAGGGAGGCAGAGAGCAAAATGGGTAGACACTGCGGAGAGGGATCGTAGGCGCTAAGAACAGCTCTGCTTCCGCTATAGAGCGAGCAGACATCGAGTGAAGGAATGCCCGTACGCCGCAGCAGTCAACCCCACTAGGATTAATGCGGCCTCGGTCGCGCCGATCCTAGAGGACGACGGGTTTAAGTCGGATCCCGAAGAGATGGGAAAAGACTAGCTCCTAGTCGAAAGCCAGAACCAGGAGACAAAGAAGCACTGGTAAAGGGGTGGAACGCAGTCAAGAGTTCTATAAATAGGAATCTTGTATATACCGACGTACTCCTAAACGAAAGTTACGGAACGTTTGCCCTTATCGATGAAGGATGCATGTGCTACGCTATGATTAACGGAGACCTGGCGAAAGGCCTCGGTCTCACGTATGTTAGTAACGAGAGCCGTAGGGCTACAGGGTTTACGAAGGCGATGCGGAACTCGATCGAAGGAGTAGTCGCCTTCCGCATAGAAATTGCCGGGATCTACTAGGTAGTTTATGCTTATGTCGTGCCTAATCTAGGCTTTCCTATAATCCTAGGGAACCCGTGGAAGGCGCACAACCAGATCCGGACTGCGCCTAAAAAGCGCCGGTACTACCATGGCTTAGCAAGGAAATGGGTACCCGAAGGACGCAACCACGAAGAACACGAATCGGGTGAGCGTTTCGCTACGATTGCCGCTGCAACCGTGGAAGATATTAAGAAAGCCCTTAGCAAGAAGGAGCCGCCTACGCGAGAGGAACTTAAGAAGGGCTTGCCTCCAGAACTTTAGGATATGTTGCCGCTGTTT
The DNA here is from genome assembly GCA_033816765.1 of Nothopassalora personata. Lineage (NCBI taxonomy): Eukaryota > Fungi > Ascomycota > Dothideomycetes > Mycosphaerellales > Mycosphaerellaceae > Nothopassalora > Nothopassalora personata. The sequence continues at coordinate 900,836 of CM066299.1, forward strand.
TCCACTAGGGAAGCCGATAAGCTAGCTCCGCACCGCGGCGACCTTGACCATAAGATCGAGATACGGACGAAAGCCGACGGAAGCCCGGAACCACTGCTATGGGGACCGCTCTACAGCATGTCTAAAGACGAGCTACTTGTCCTCCGGAAGTCACTAACGGAACTGCAGCGTAAGGGTTACATTCGCCCTTCCACCTTAGAAGCGGCGGCTCCCGTCTTATTCGTAAGGAAGCCCGGGGGAGGACTTAGGTTCTACTATAATTACAGAGCATTGAACTCGATCACTAAGCAGGACCGTTATCCGCTACCATTGATCCCGGAAACCATTCGCAACCTAACGGGCGCTAGATGGATCACGAAGGTTGACGTTATTACCGCATTCCACCACCTTCGGATGGCCCGAGGCGAAGAGTATAAGACGGCTTTTCGAACTAGATTCGGTTTATGGGAGTGGCTAGTATGTCCGTTCGGGTTGTCCGGGGCCCCTATAACATTCTAGCGGTACATTAACAGTTTGTTACGGGACTACCTAGACGACTTTGCCTCGGCCTACGCTGACGACGTCGTTATTTACTCCGACGGAACAAAAGAGGACCATTTCTAGAAGGTTCGCATCGTGCTCTAGAAGCTTTAGGACGGAGGCCTGTTCCTAGATCTAGAGAAGTGTAAGTTCGCATAGAAGAAGGTTAAGTACCTTAGGTTTATTGTACATGCCGACGGGAGAGGAGTAGGACCCGACCCCGAGAAGGTAGCAGCAGTAAAGAACTAGAAGGCACCAGTTACCTAGAAGGAAGTGCGGCGTTTCTTAGGCTTCGCGAACTACTACCGGATGTTTATTCCAAACTATTCAAAGCTCGCCGAGCCCTTAACGTCGCTAACCGGCAAGAACAAGGTGTTTTCCTAGGGAGATCGTTAGGCCAATGCGTTTAAGGCCCTAAAGGATAAGTACTGTAAAGCACTAGTTTTAGCCTACTAGAACCCGGAGCTCCCCACCTTTTTAGAGACGGACTACAGCGGCTTTGCGCTTAGAGGCGCCCTCCTACAAGAAAAGGACAGAGTCGTAAAACTAGTAGGATTCTACTCGAAGAAGCTTAATAAGGCTAAGATCAACTACGACATTCACGATAAGGAGATGCTCGCGGTAGTGTCTTGTCTTAAGGAATAGGCTCCCGAGTTAAAAACATATAGGCCCTTTACAATCTAGACGGACTATAAGAACCTAGAATACTTTATGACGAAGAGACAGCTCTCCGAACGGCAGATCCGGTGGGTTGAGGAAGTTGCAAAGTTCCAGTTTTCACTAGTGTATAGGCCGGGCACCGAGGCGATTGTGCCGGATGCCCTTTCTCGAAGGGAGCAGGACACGCTTAGGCAGGACGACAAGTTATTACGGTATCGCAGGTTTCTTAAACCGGACATCGTGAAGAATTAGCCGGGCTTGAAGGGGGGAAGCGAGGTGGTAGTAGACGCTAGCTCTACTATAAAGGTTTCGTTAGTACGAATCTTAGCTACGTAGTTCGAAGGACTACCCGCCGCAGAAGAGGCGGATTCACCGGGCGTACTACTAGGACCCTTCTAAGACTAAGAGCTAAACGACCTCTAAGAAAGAACTATCGAGAAGGACAGCACGTTCTAAGCTGTACACCGCGCGATTGAGGCAGGAGCG